>JAJTUH010000002.1:0-143656 GCA_036971555.1 Drechslerella coelobrocha
ATATTATTATTTATAATTTTAATATATTTTCTTTTGAAAATTACAAATTAATTTTATTTTTTTTTTTATATTATTTTTTTTTTTTTTTTTAATATAAAATTTTTGAAAATATTGGTAAAGTAATTGAAATGGGTTTGAGAGAAATTTATTTTCTTATTTGGATTAAAGTAATGATTTTATTTTTATTTAATTATATTTTAATCACTTTGATTTTTGGCTATATATAATAATAATATTATAAAAAGAATATAAAAGGATGATGTTGTGGGGAAAATATAAAATAATATTATTATTGATGTTGAAGTTTTTAATAACATTATTAAATTTTTTTTATATATTTTTTTTTAAATTGTTTTTATTTTTATTAATTTATTAATTAGTTTGTTTAATAAATATTTATAATTTTATTTATTAAATTTAATTTTTTTATTAATTTTTAATAATTTATTATTATTTTTTAATTTATTTTTTATTATAAATTTTTTTTTTTATAAATTTTGCTTTAATAATTAGTTTTATTTTGTTTTATTTTATTTTTGATTTTTGAAATTGTTATTACTAAATTATATTTTTTAATGGTAATGATAATATTTTTTTTATTTTTTTATAAAAGGGTTTTTAATAATATATTGATTTATAAAATTATAATTTAATAATAAAAAGTATTTAATAATAAAATATTTTAATAATAGAGTATATTTTTCTTTAAATAAGATTAAGAAAGATTTAATTCTAATTAAATATTTAATATTATAATAAGGTATTAATTTTTTATTTTATAGGTTAATTTTTTATTGATTTTAGTTTTTGAAAATTATTTTAGTGATATTTATATTATATATAGATTAATATTTTTTAGAATAGTAAAGATGTTTATTTTTTGTATATTATATATAATAATTTATTAATATATGGTAGGTAATTTTGCAATCTTATTAATTAATTAATAAATAAATCTTTTTAAAGAAAATGCTTGAAATATATATATTTGTCTTTTTAAAATAAAAAAATAATATTTTTAATAAAATATGGTTGGAGATTACAATTTTATATGCCTGACTGAAAGGAAGGTTCATTAATGAACTCCTATAAGAAAAGAAATCTATAATGAAAATCTGAAAAAAAACAAAAAAATATGTTGTTTTTAATAAATTTAAAAATTTAAAAACTTTAAAAACTCCATATAAATTTATATAAAGTTTTCAAAATCTTAACATTTTTCCATTCTTTTATAGTAATATCCACAACACATACAGTTTTACTATTAAGCCCCCTTTATAATAATATAGATAGGTAACAAGACTACAAAAGTGGGCCGGGTTGAATTAATTTGAGGGATTTACTATATATAGTCATGCTGGTATTAGGTTCGGTCTTTCAATCAGGTTTAAATACTGCACACGCAGCCTTCTAGTTATATATATTGTAGAATAAAGAAATATGTTTTAATAATGTATGTAAGTATTATATTTATTGTGTAGGGATAAGATATTTCTAGAATATTTATATTAATAATATATATATGTTTTTTATGGTTTTATTTACTTAATTTTGTTTTATTTTATTATATTTTATTTATTTTATTATATTTTATTTATTTTATCTATTTATAGGATTTTCTTTTTTAATATTATTTTTATTATATTGTTCTTTTTTTGTTATAATAGTAAAGATTAAAAAAATGTTTGTGTATATGTTTATAAAGTTAAAAAAATTATTAATAATTAAAATAGTAATATTAATAGTAGTAGGTGGATTGGTTATAAAATTATATAGATGGAAGTTAGATAATTAATAAAATAAATTTAAAAATAATTATTATTTTATATGTGGTATGATATTTTTAATTTATAATTAAATAATTGTGGTGTTTATAGAAATTTATAAATATTAAAAGTTGATAGATTTATTAATCTTTTGTTTATTGTTTAATAAATTGATTAAAGAAATTATATTAAAAATAATTTATAAATAGAAATATGGTAAAATTTTTAAATTCTAATTTATAATTTTAAAAATTATTTAAAAAATTATAAAATATTTTATTGTTAAAAAATTTAAATATAAATTATTTTAAAAAATTATAATTTTTTTTAATTATTAATTAAATTATTTTTTTAATTTATAATAAGTTTACTATTTATATTAAATATATAATATTAAAAATTAAAAATATTTGTTTTTAATATTATGTAATATAGTTTTTTGAATTTAAAATTAATATTAAATTTTGATTTATTTTTATTTTTTTTTTTGTTTGAATATTGGTGTTTAAATGGGGTTTTAGGAATTTAAAAAATAAAATTTAAAATTTATTTTAATTATATTTTTTATAATATATTTATAATATATGGATTTTGGGTTATAAATTAAAATAATTTATTTTAGTTTAAAAATATATTTTTTATAATAAAAATAAATATATTATTTTATATGTGGTATTATAAAAAAATTATTAAAAAATGAAAATTATATTGTAGAAGTGTTATAAAAATAAATTAAAAGAGGTGTTATTTTATATATAAATATGATAGATTTAATAAGATTTAAAATTATAATTTTTTAAGATAATTAGACTTTTTTTTTTTTCTCTTGGTAAATGGTTTTTTGGTGGATGGTTTTTGTTATTTAGGATGATTTTTTGGTTTGGTTCAGTTTTTAGATTTAGAAACTAAAAATTGAGATGGATAATATTTTTTTTGAAGAAACCAAACCAAACCGTCCTATGTCATTCTCTAATAATAATATTAAAAAATATTAATTCTTCTTAAATATTTATACTATAAATAAAAAAATAATAATAATTAAAGTTTTTTATATATTTATATTTATAAAAATCAATTATGGTATGATAAATAAAGGTTTAATATGGTTTATATTTATTCTATTTTCTTTATCATATATAATTATATTTTATATTTAAGATATTATTATTATAATTGTTATAAAATTAATTAATTAAAATAAATTAATAGGTTTTATAAAATCTATATTAATATATTTTATAAAATTAAATATATTTATTTATAAATTTAGGTTAAAAATATTTATTAATAAAATTTATAATTTTAATATATATTTTTATTAAGATAATTAATTAATATTAGTATTGATTTCCTTAATATAGATATTGAGGTTGATATGATTCTATAATTATGGGGTTAAGTTTAGTATATATTTTTTTATATATAATTTATAATTGTTAGGTTGGTTTTTAATTTTAATATTAAAAATTTAATCAAATAATAGGATTGAGAATTTAGTAATTATAAAAGATTATTTATAATAATTAAGATTTTTTTAATAAATAATTTTATTGTAGATTTTTAAAAAAGTTATAAATGTATTGTAGATGTTTTAAATATTTTTAGATTTAATTATATTTATTTTAAATAAATAAATTAAAAAAATAAATAATTTAAAATTTTAAATCTAAATTTTCTAATATATTTTGGTTTCAATTTATAATTTTATTAAAGGTTTTTTAAAAATAACTAAATTATTTAAGTATTTTATAATTTTGATTATTTGGTTTAATAGGTATTTCTTTGTGGATGTGGTGATTATATTATTAAATTGTTTAGATAATTTTTTGAATTTTTTATATTATAATTTTAAAAAAATTAAATTGGTGAGTAGTAATATTGAAATTTTTATTAAAACTTTATTAAAATTTTGAATTTTTAGATTTAAAATATTTGTTATATTCTTTATTATATTCTTTATTATATTTTTGGTTGTATTTCTTATTGTGTTGTTTTTATAATGTTTTATTGTTAGTAAGTTAAATATATCTTTATTGTTGGTTTTGTTATTTTTAATTGATATAAATACAAACTATATATTTTTTTTATCTATAATTAAAGTAAATAAATTTATTAGATTTTTAGGATTTATTATGTTATTAATTTTGTTAATTTTAGGTAATTTTTAGTTTTATAGAGTAAGACTATATATAATATATGAGTTCTAATTTTAATTAATACTTTTTTATTAATTCAAGGGTTGTTGATGATTTAAATTAAAAAATTGATTATTATTATTTAAATTTATAAATTTGTTTTATAAATTAGAAAATTAAAATTAATTATGATTGAGATTATTATTCTATTTAGGTTAGATAATATTAATTTTGTTATTTTTATAAAAATTATTATTAAATTTTATAATAAAAAATTATATTTCTTTATAAATCATCTATTTATTTAAAATTTTAATTTCTATAATTTTCTATCTTTATTAAGATTTAAATCTTTCTTTAATATAATAAAATAATTAATTATTATTGTATTTGGTAAAAAAAATGTGTTAATTGATTTATTAGAAATATTTTTAAATAGGTTTTATTTAATATAATATATAGAATTTATATAAAATTTCTTTAAACTTATTTTTATAATTATAGGTTTGTTGAAAGAATAAAATAAATTTAAACTATATAATAAATATTATAATAATTTTAAAAATATTTTATTATTATTATTAAAAAATACTTTCTTTATATTTTTTACAATAAATATTATAAATATTAAAAATAATTTTTTTTAAAAAGAATTTAATATATTAGATTTTATATTTATTGTTAAAAAAACTGGTTGGATAAAAATAAAAGATATTATTCAATTGTTTAATAAATTGATTAAATTTATTAAATAATTTATTAAATTTAATAAAATTAATAAATTTTATTATTTTATTATTTTAATATTTTTTAATAAGGGGTCTATTGTTTAAATCAAAAATATAATAATTATTATTAATATTAATATTATTATTATTATTATTAAAGTCTTCATCAAAATCCTCAGGGTTTAATTTAAATTATTATATACATTATTTACTTTTTTTATTTTTAAAAGTATATTTAAATTAATATAAATTAATTTACCTAATTTTTTTAATATATTTAATATAATTGGTTTTTATAAATTAATTTTTATACATATAAATATCTTATTTAAAATTAATAATTTTATAAATTTAAATTTAGGTATAAATAGATATTTCAATATATTATAAAATTTAAATAATTTTTTCAAAATTTTATAAATATCTATTATTATTTAAAAATAAGATTTTATATTTTAATTTTTTAATAATTTTTAAAAAAATAGATTTTTTATTAACTTAAATATTAATATTAATATAAAATTTATTATTTTTCCAAAAAAGATTATTTTTTTTATTGAATAATTCTACAATTAATTCAAATTTAAAAAAAATAAATATTTTTCTTAACTATTTCTATAAATATTAAGTTATTTGATTGATTTAGTCGGAAACATTTAGAATTTTTAATAAAAATATATTATAAAAAAATATATAATCTTTTTCTTCATTTATTATTTTATATTTTAATATAATATAGTTTTCAAAATTAAATTTATTTATTAATATATATATATATTTTTTTGGATTAAATAAAATTAATCAAAATATTATATTTTAATTAATTTATTTAATTAAACATATTTTATTTTTTATATTTAACTTTCAATCTAAGATATTTAAATTTTTAAAATAGGAAACATATATATTACAAAATATTAAAAATTGTTGATAGAGTATATAATAATAATAAGATTTAATAATAAAAAAATTAATTAATAAAGAATTAATATTTTATTAATTTTAATAATAATCTTATATATATAATAATATTTTATATAATAGGTAGTGATTATATTGCTTATATATTTATATATAATTATATAAATATATAAATATTTAATCTACAAATATTTATATAATTATAAGAATCTAAAATATAAACATATTATATAATAAATACTATACAACAGGATTCAGAAATAGGTAGTCAAACTCATAGACAAACATTATTTATATTATAATCGAAATTAGAGAAATGTGGCATATAGGATTGGGAACAATATAGTATAAAACAAGGTATAGGGAATTGAACTGTTAAGACTGTAGGTCTGTGACACAAAAATAACAATTTTTTTAATAAAATTTATAATAAAATTTATATCTTATTTAAAAATCTTACAAACTATTGGTTAACACAGTGGTTTATAAATATTAAAATAAAAAATTAATAATTAATTTAAAATCAAACTATAAATATTTAATATACTCTTATTCTCATCTAATTATATCCTTTACAAGTAGCTTGATATAATAGCAGAAAATTTAAATTTAGAATTTAAAAATATAATATTAAATTAAAAAATTAATAGTATTAAACTTAATAAATATTTTTATTGAAATCCATTATAATATATAAAATATTTGCTAAAATAGTTAATATATACTAAAAATCTTATATATATACTTATATATAAATATAATTCCAAAAACCATCATATATATTTAGAGATTCATATAATAAATTAATAATAAAATATATAAATAATAAAATTATTAATATTAAAAAAAAAAATTTAAATTTATAATTTATAATTTAATAAGCAATATTTCTTAGTTTTATAATTTTAATTTTTATTATTTATACTTCTAATACCACTCATTTTATAAATTTTTTTAAAAATAAAAAATTATAACTGATATATTTTACAATTAGTAATCTATTTATTAACATTTATAATCAATTATTTATATATATTTAGCTATTTTTTATTTTTTTATTAATCCCTTCTAAACATCAATATTTAAATAAATAGCAAAAATTATAAATTAATATATAAATTTAAAATATATTTTTTAAAATTTTAAAATTATTAAATAAATAGATATTAAAGATTTATTTGATTTTGGTATTAATATACTTTGTATTAATAGATTAATTTACTATTACATATTATATTTATATAATTAGATTACTAATTATATAAAATACATAAAAATCCTCAATATTAATATACATTTATATTCTATATATAAAATAAATACTTAAAATTTAAAAAAATATTATAAAAAAATATTAATTAAAAATTATTCTTTCTATAAAATCTTAAAAAACCAATTAACAAATAATAAAATAAATTAAAAAGAATTAAAAAATACTCAAAATAAATTAAAATATAAAAAAAATAATTAAATACTATTAAATTTCTATTAATTAATAAATATTTAATTAAACCTACTTCCAAAATCTAACCTTTAATATAAATTTTATTTTAATATTCTCCAATATATTTTTAACTAGTTATATAAATTTTTATAAAAATATAAAAAATTTACAAGTTTTAATTAAGCTTAAATCAGATTTTTACCATATTTTAACTTTTTAAAATTTTCAAAGCTATATTCCCAAATTATTTAATAACAAAATAAAGAATTACAATAAATAGAAAAAATAATAATAATATATCTAATAATAACTCTTAAATAGCCAATATTTATTGAATATTAATTATTTACAAAACTTCTTTACTATATTAAATTATTTATTAAATTTTATTTACTAATACAATATTATAATCATACAAACAAAATAATTATAAAATATTTAAATAAATATTAAAAAAATTTTCATAATCTAAAAAATATATTTTCAAATTTTCAAAATATAATTATAAAAAAAAAAAAAAATCAAATTTAAATAAAAATTTTAGTAAATATTTAAAATTAAATTCAAAATAAAAGAATCTTTATAAAAATATTCCAAAAAATTAACAAAACCTTTAATATAGAGATAAAAGCCTTAAATAATTTTAATATAATTTTAATATATTAATTAAATTATTATATAAATATTATATATTAATTCAAATATTTAAACTAGAAGGCTGCTTGCGCAGCACTTGAAGCCCGACTGACCACAAAAACATGTATAAGCATAATTATGCGAATTCTAAATTTAAATTTCTACATTAAACAAACATCCCCCAATCTCATACCCAACCACTTACAGTAGATAATGGTGGCAATAATAATGGCGGTGTAACACATTTTCAATAAACCATTGACCTGGTAACTGGAAACTACAGTAAATGGTAGTACAAATAGCAATACAACACATTTTCAACAAAACATCAACCTGGTAAATTTTGCAGACTAAACACACCTCATGCACGCCGATGGAACTACAAAAACCCTCCTATACAGTCGGGCATAAATAATCAATAAATATATTAAAACTTTAACACCAATTTTAAATTAAAAAAGATTATTAAGTCTTTAATTATATTAATTTTAATAAACAGATTATTATAATTTATTAACAAAAACTTCTTTTTAATATTCAATTTCTAAATCTCCAAATTCTTTAAAAAACTTAAAAATAAAAACTAAAACTTTTATTAAATTTTCTAAATTTTATAAAAAATTTTTAAATTATAAATCTAAATATTATATCACATATATTAAATAATAATATTTTAAAAATTAAAAAAAATCTTAATTTTAATATTATAAATACCTAACTAATAAAAAAAAATATAGAATTTAATAATAATAATATATTAAACATTTAATAATTTTAAAAATATATTTTATATAATTATTAAAATTATCTTAATTTAAAAATTAAATAAATTATGCCCGACTGTTAAGGAGGGTTTATGTTGTTCCTTCCGTGTGTGTCTGGACTTAGTCAGCAAAAAATTGTGGTATGATGGGCACCTAAAAATGTGTTGCACCGCCACATATTATTCGCCACATATATTTATATGCACCGCCACACACATATCTCCCCACAAAGTTCTTTGTGGTTGGGTAGGAGCCTGACTGGCTATGAATCTAGCTCAAATCTGCTCATTTATAAAAAGAAGCGAGCCAGGCATAGTACAGTCGGGCTTTAAGTGCTGCGGCAGCAGCCTTCTAGTTTTAATAATTGTTATTATTTATAAAATTCTAGATTTTATTAATAAATTTACAAAATATTTAAAATCCTTTTGTTTTAAAGCTATTAAAATTTATTATATACTAAATAATTAAGATTTAATAAGTGTTAATAATATTGATTTATTTTTTTATTAATTTTATAATTAATTGTAGGTTTTTATTGATAATTTTTAAAATCTTGATGTAGAATTTTTTTATTATATTTATATTATAAGATTATTTTTTTTAAAAAATTAATTATTGTGAAAAGATTTTCTTTTTTAAAAGATTGTTGGATATTGGGGAATTTTGTATGGATGTTTATTGTTTAAAATTAATTTTATTTTTCAAATAAAAAATATTTATATAAATTATAATTTTAATTTATTAGTTATGATTGATATTTTTTTGAAATTTAGTGGGATTTAATATAATATTTATAGTTTTATCGAAGCCTTTTGAGAATCCAACCTAAATTAAAAAATTATTTTTATTAAATTAATAGATTTTATAATGTATTTAATAACCTTTGATAAAAATAATATTTTTATTAATATATATATTGATTTGTAAATTTATAATATGTTATATATTTATATTGATGATATAGAATAGTAATAAAAAGTTAATAAATAGTTGATATTTAATAGAAAATTATTAAGATTAATAGAAAATAATTTTTGTTTTGATTAATTTAAATTAACAAAATTTTTATTAGATTTTTAGTGTTGGAAAGGGGTTAATAGAGTAAAACAAAAGAAAATTTTTTTTATTTTATTTTAAATAAAAACAAATTGATGTATTTTTTTTAAATTTACTATAATTTTTCAAATTTTTTAAATTCTGTTTTTTATAAATTTTATTATTAGTTAAATTTTTTTTTAGTAGATATTAAGGGTTTTTTATTTACTTTTTATTAATAAAATACTTTCAAAGATACAAACAATATATAAAAATCTTTAATTTAATAATTTCTTTTTAAAAGATTTTAAAATGTTAATAAATAAATTATAAATAAGTCTTCTTTTAAACCTAATATAAAAAAAAATATTAACAAAAATATTAAAAAAAAAAGAAAATTTGTTTAAACCTTTATTTTTTTAAAAAATAATATTAAATACTTAATATAATATTAAAAATATTATTAAAATATAAATCTTATTTAATATTATAAATATGGAATTTAATATAATAAAATAAATATTATAGATTTTAATTTTTATTAAATCTAAAATATCTTCTTAATTTTGTTGAAAATATTAAAGAAGACTTTCAATTATGGATCTTAAATACAAGACTATTAAAGATGGTAGATTAGTTTGTTTGTGATTTAATATTTCTATTAATATTCAGCTATTGAATTCTATTGATTTAATAAAAAAAAAATATAAAAAAGTATTGCCAATATTTAATATAAAATCTTTAATAGTTACTGTTAATATAAAAAAAGTATTATTATAATTTATAGAATTAAGTGCCCTTTTTAAATAAAGGATTATTAATATTAATATAGAATAATTTATTCTATTTAAATTATTTTTATTTTTTCTTTTATTAAATAATATAAATTTTTTGGAATTTAATATAAATTTTAATTTAGGGAATGGTTCCAATTATAAAAGAGGTATATATAATTGTTTAATAATAGATGAATAAATATTTTTTAAAAAAATAAAATGAAATTTATTTGAATAATGATTTAATGATAAGATTTAGCTAAATTTTAATAAAATTAATATATATATTAGATATCTAATTATAACTATATTATTTTTAAACCTAGTTGATTAGGTTAACTCTATTTCTTAAATTATAAGGTTTTATTTTAATTGGATATTAATAATTTAAAATTTAATTTTAATATTGAATTTATATTGATAATTTATAAATATATATTATGGAATTTGCTAAAAATTTAATAATAAACACCTATAATTTTTTAAACCTCAATATTAAAAACCAAGTTATTTGTATTAAAATTCTTTTAAAACTTAATTTTTTATATTTTATAAGTTTTAAAATAATTTAGTTTATAGTAAATGAATATAAATGTTGTAAGATATTAAATATTTGTTAATAATTATTTAAAAATATTTTTTATATATTTAATAATTGTAAAAGTTTTAATATTTTTATATTAAAATTCTAAAAAAGACTTTGAATTTTAAATTTTAAATTTATTAAATTTATTAAATTTTATTATAATAATATAAATAATAATTTATATTTGGGTTTATTTGAAATAATTGAATATTGGTTTGATAGATTATAAAATTACAAAAAAAATAATAAATATTTATAATAAAATTCTAAATATTCTATATTTATTATTTGTGTTAATGTTAATAATAGATAGTGTTTTTTATTATAAAATATATAGTATGTTGGATATTTTGGTAAAATTTTGGTAGTTTATTAATGTCCAATATAATATTAAATTAATAAGATAATATATAATAATCATAATATTACTATTTTGTAGGGTTTTGTTTTTATAATTAAGGAAAAGAAATAAAGCTTTATAGATATTTTTATAATATTATAGTTTTTTTCTTTATTATATATTAGATGCTGAATATTTATTAGAATTCCCAGAATTTTATATTAACAAAATTTAACAAATAATAATATATAATATAAATTATTTTATTTATTTGAAAATTAATCAAATATTAAATATCAGGTGTTAATTATTAAATATTATACTTTATTTTTTATTATTTTAAATTATCTTGATGTTTAGTTTGATATATTATTATTAAAAATATATAATCTATAATTTTATTATTTTTAATTAGAAAGAATCTTTAAATAATTGTGTTAGCCATATTTTATCAAATACTATACATTTGTAATATTATTTTGAGAATATGTTGTGGTTGAATCTTATAAGGGCACCTGAGGTTAAAAGACCTCACTGCCCTCATGGTCATCTGAGGGCAGTGAGGGCAACCCAATTTTTTGCTGATGTCCCCACCAACAACCACAATAAATAACCACTATTATTTTAAATACCCAAATATTAAATTTGGATTATTATATTAATTTTATAATATAAATGTATACAAAAATACTTTAATAAACCAAAAATTATAAATAAATATAAAAATAGTAAAAGAACAAGAGGTTTTATTATATAATACTTATAAATAATATATCTAATTTATTACTAAATAATAACATAAAACTATTATAAAAGTTTATTAGTTTTTCCATTTATAATTAAAAAAAGAAGTTCAACTATATAGAAAAAAGTTATTTATTATATATCCCACAATATTCTATTATTTATAAATAACCTATTATTTAATAACTTAGAAAATAATCCAACCTATAATTATAAAAATTTTCCTAATAAAGAAAACTCTATTAATAAAAAAAAAAAAATATTAATATTAATATTATAAAAAATATTAAAAAAGATATCATAAATAATTAGCAGTATTATATTATTATATTACTATATAATATACAATTATAGAACAGTTACTAAATAAAAGAAGAAGGTATATAAAAATTAAAAATTTATTTATTTATTCTATTTTATATTTATCTATACTTCTTATACACAATATCTTTGTATACAATTAAATAATTATATATTATATATTTTATATTATAATATAATATAATCCTTATTTTATAAACAATAATATATATATTTTTATATTTTTTTTATTAATTATCCAATTTATCAATCAATACACACATTTATTAATCAATTAATTAATATATTACTACTTTATTTATTATATTATATAAACCAATTTTTATTCTTTTAATATATTTTATATTATATATTAGTTATATAGTATAATATTTATGCTCTGTTCTATGTATTCTTTTTATCTACCAACTTGGTGGTAATGATTCCCGCCAGGCTATGGATATAGCCCACTTGCACGTATTTCAATATAAACATTTTTCTATATATTTCATATATAACATTGTAAGTAATCTTTTAATATAATTTAAAAAAAATAAGTTTATATTATTTAACATATTTCTATCTAATACCTTTATATTCTTTTTTTAACTTATAATCAATATATAATTTAGTATATATTATATAATATAAAATTTATCTTTTTTTTAATTATTTGATTATAATTATAGCAAATATATTTGTTAATTTAACAAATAATATTATATTATTTAATGAAATTAATGTAAAAATATAGTTTACAAATAAATTTTAATTTAGTTTTATATTTCTATTTTTGTATTAAACAATAATTTATTTTATATTTAATTAATAATTCAAATTTATATTTTTCTTAAGAAAAGTTTTTTTAAATTTTACAATTTAATTAATATAATTATAATCATAATAGATTAAGTATTTTAAAAAATCTTTTTTTAATAATATTAAATTCTTTTTATTTAAAAAATTTTTATTTAAAAATTTTTTAATTATTCTTATCTATTATATAATTTATATTTAAGTATTTAAAATTCTAAGATTTATTTTATACCTTATAATTATTTATAAACCATTTAAATTTATTATTTTTTTTATAATTAGAAAGTTTATTATAATTATTTATTTAAATTTTATTTTAAAAAAATATATATTTCAAATAAAAAATTATATTTAATTTATTTATATTCTTTATAAATTAATATTAATAATTAATTTCTAATATATTTTTAAATTATTCTAGTAATTTTGTTAAAATTTTATAATTAAATTTTTAAAATTTAAAATAATTTATTTGAAATATTTTAATTTTATTATATTTATTTTTTTAATTATTAATAGTATTTAATTATATATTTTAATTTATTATAATTATAACAAAAAAATCCATTTAATTTATTAAATTTTAGTAAATTTATATTATAAGTATTATTAAAATTTATTAATTTAAATCTATATATTTAATTTTAAAATATTTCTTTATAATCCATTTTATTAATTATTATAAAATAATCTATAATTATTATTTTTTTTAAATTAAATTAATTATTATTTCAATGATTTTTATTTTTTTAAAAATTATTATTATTATAATTTTTTTAAAGAAATTATTTTTTCCTTTTTAAATTTTAATATATTATATTATTAAGTTTAATGATAAAGCTTTACATTTTATAATAAATTATAATTTTATTAATTACTTTTTGTTTAATAATTTAAATTTTATTTAAATTAAAGTGTTGATTATTAATATATTTTAATATATTTTAATATTATATTTTATATTTAAGTAATGGATTGTTAATTTAAATTTGGATAATATTTTTTTTTATATATTAATATATTTAATATATAGTTTTATTTATATAATAATTGTTATTATTTATATAATAATTGTTATTATTTTAATTTTGTTAAAATAGAAATTGTTAAAAAATCAAATAAAGATTTTGTTTTTATTATTTGCTATTTTGTTATTTTTGTATTCTACATTAAAGTTTAAATTTTTAATAAATAATTGTTGGTTTTTAATAAAATAGTTATTGGAATATTTAATAAATTTTTTAAACTAGAAGGCTGCGTGTGTAGCACTTAAACCTGACTGAAAGACCAAACCTAACACCAGCATGGTTATATATAGTAAACCCCTTAAATTAACTCAACCTGGTTTATTTTTGTAGTTTTATTATTTACCCATATTATTGTATGTGTGTTATAAATATTACTATAAAAAAATAGAAAAACACTAAAATTTTTAAGTTTATCAAAAATAATATATTTTTTTGTTTTTTTTCAGATTTTTATTATAGATTTCTTTTCTCATGGGAGTTCATTAATGAACCTTCCTTTTAGTCAGGCATATATATAATAATTTTTTATTAGATTAAAGGAAGATTAATTAAAATATTATATTTATATTTAAATCTATTATTTTAATAAATTTAAATAAAGTTATTTATTATGATTGTTTTAATAACCTAAATATTTAAATTTTAATTAGAAAATATATATATCTTTATATAATAAATAAATTGTTTTAATAAGAATATAATAATAATAAATAAATTAATATTATTTTTAAATTAATTGATGAATTTTTAAAAAATAATTTATTTGTTAAAAAAATCTAATTATTTAAATATATAAAATTATTTTATATAAAAAATATTATTAAATATTAGATAGTTGATATTTATTAATAAATATTAAATATTAGATGGTTGGTAGTTAATATTATTAGATGTTAAACTATTGATAATCTAAATTTGGTCAATATTAATAAATAGGTGTATAAACTTTTATATAAGTAAAACACAAATATTACAATATATAGAATTGAGGGATTGGTATTTAGACGGCTGATGTTAGTGCCTTCTGGGCCTCTCTAGCGTTTGGGTAACTGTTCAGACTACTAGTGTGTCTGTAACACAATAATAATAAATAGATAAAAAAAGTATAAAATCAAAAAAATTTTAAAAAAATTTTTTAAAAAAAAGATAAAACAAAGCATACCACCTCATACTTCTTTATAAAATAATTAAAATAACCAATATTAAAAATTAAATGACTATCACTACAAAAATTACACTATACAAAAAATTTATTTATAAATTTTAAATAAAAACAAATTAAAAATAATTAAAAATTTTTTATTTTATTAATAACCTAAACAGGCCACAAAACAATATAAAAATAAAAAAATTAAAAATATACAAAAACTATTAAAAAAAATCTTTTTATTTTTATATTTATTTTTTTAAATTATCTTTAATCCAAATTAAATAAAAAAATAAAAAAACATTAATCACTAATAACCAGCCATAACATTCTAAAAATCTACTTATACCTATAATAACCTCAATAACCCATTACAAAATTAATATAAATATAATTTAAAACCACACCACCCACTATTTCAAAATCCCCATATTAAAAACCCAAACCCACACCACCATCCACAATTCCCTTTAAATCAATATTACCTAAACCAATACCACCCAAACCAACACCATCCAAACTAACATTACCAACTAATACTACAACTATTTATAATTAAACAATCATTAATATAAAACTAAAAACAACAAAAACATTTAAAATTCCTTCAATATTTCAAATTAATTATTACAATTAATATAGCTAACCCAATACCCACCCTATTATAAATAACTAAAAATTAATTAATACTATATATATTATAATAAGGATGTTACAGACACGCCAGTCTGAACAGTTATTTGAATGCTAGAGATGCCCAGAAAGCACTAACAATAACTGTCTAAATACTAACCCCTTAATTCTATGTATTAGAATATTTGTATTTTACTTATCCAAGAATTTGTACACCTATTTATCAACATATATCCCATTTAAATATTATATATGAAAAATTATATAAGTTATACAAATCACACATGTTCAATATATTCAACATGTTTAATATCTTTATTTATATAAGAAAATATATATTAAATTTTATATATTTAAATAACTAAATTTCCTTAATAAATGAATTATTTTTTAAAAATTTATTAATTAATTTAAAAATAATATTAATTTATTTATTATTATTATATTCTTATAAAAAACAATCTATTTATTATATAAAAATATATATATTTCTTAATTAAAATCTAAATATTTAAATTATTAAAACAATCATAATAAATAATTTTATTTAAATCTATTAAAATAATAAATTTAAATATAAATATAATATTTTAATTAATTTTTCTTTAATTTAATAAAAGATTATTATATATATTTGAAAAACCTACCAAATATTCCAATAATAATATTATTAAAAATCAACAATTATTCATTAAAAACTTAGATTCTAATGCTAAATATAAAAATAATAAAGTAATAAATAGTAAGAATAAAATCTCTACTTAATTTTTTAATAATTTCTATTTTAATAAAATTAAAATAATAATAATTATTATACAAATAAAACCATGTATTAAATATATTAATATATAAAGAAAAGTATTATTTAAATTTAAATTAATAATCTATTATTTAAATATAGAAAATAATATCAAAATATATTAAAATATATTAATAATTGATGTTTTAGTTTAAATAAAATTTAAAAAAGAAATTATTAACTTAATAAAAATATAATATAAAATTTTATAAAAATAATAAATTATTAAAAATATTAAAAATTAAAACAAAACTAATTTAAGCAATATTAATCAAATTTTTAAAAAAAATACAATAATTATTTAATATATCTATTATAGAAAATTATAATATTAATATAAAAAAAAGCCCAACAAAACTATTAATTATACCAATCTAAAAAATTAAAATAATAAATTCTTAATTAGAGAATGACATGGGTCGGTTTAAACCATAAACCGAACTGAACCATCCCGCCAAGGGGGAACTGGTTTAGTTCGAATAATATAGTTTGGCGGGGCGAATCGGTTCGAATCAATTCAGTTTTTTATATACAATTATATATAAAATAATTAAAATAATTAAAAATAATTAAAAATAATTAAAAAATAATTAAAAAATAATTAAATTTAGTGTGGGAGTTCTTGAAACAGACTAAAAACACCAAACCTCTCTTATTTTAATTATAATAAAATGGTTATAGAATGGTTGTGCTAAGTGAGAGTGGTACTAACCACTTTTATAAAAAAAATACGAAATCTCGCTTAATTTTTTTTTATATTTTTTTATATTTTTTTTCAAAATATTTTTTAAAAAACCAAAAATTCAAAACCATTAAAAATTAAATAAATTATAATTAATTTAATATTAATAATAAAAAATAATAAAAAATATAATTAAATTATTTAAATAATTCTCTATATAATTTTATTTTTTTTATTTTTTTAAATTAAGATTTGGGCGACTTCTATTTATAGATTTCTTGGCGGTTTCTTGGCGGTTGGTTTTTATATTATTTAATGGTTTTTTAAGTTGGTTCGGTTTTTTATTTTATAAACCAAAAACTATAATAAATAATATTTTTTTGGGAAAAACCAAATCAAACCGCCCCATGTCATTCACTATTCTTAATACAACCCTAATAATTAATTATTTTTATTATTACCCAATTTAGTAAGAAATTAAGTAAATAATAATAAAAACAAATTTTAATATTTTAAAAAAAAATATATAAAATATTATATATTAAAAACCTAATATATTATAAAAAATAGTTAAAGAAATTTGATTAATTTCTTAATTAATTAAATATTTATTTTTTCTTTTACAAAGCATAATTTCTTATTAAAGAATATAAAATTGTTTTTACTAATATATATTTTAAAAATATTATCCTTTATACCTACCTCATTTATATTGAACAATATAACAAATATAAGAAAACAGAAATCTTTAATAATATTCTAGAAATTAAGAAAAAAAATTTAAATTATAATAAATTTATTAAATTTTTTAAATAGAAATATAAATATAAAAATAAAATATTTGAGATTTTAATCAAATTTAATATCTTTAAATAAATTAAATTAACCAAAACCTTTTTTTAATATTTTGATTAATATATATTATTAATATAATATAACAATAAACAATTTTTTTATTAAATATGAGAAAAACTCAAACCTAATTTCAAGATCTAAATTATTGAGTAAAAAGTAATTAATAAAAAAATAACCTATTATAAAATACAAAACCTTACTATTGAATTTAAAATATAATATATTAAAATTTAAAAAAAATAAAAATTAGAATAATAACAATTCTTAAAAAAATAAAAATTAAAAAAATAACAATCAATTTAATTTAAAATAAAAAAAATAATTATAAATCATTATATAATAATTAATAAAATAAATTTTAAAAAAATATCTTAAATTGAATTTATAGACTTAAACCAATAAATCTTAATAATATCTATAATACAAATCCATCAAAATCTAATAAATTGAATAGACCTTTTTATTACAACTATAATAAACTAAAATATATAGTTAAATATTATCAACAACCAAAAAAATAAATATAATAAAATTAAAATATTTAAAATAAATTATTTTAAATTTTAAAAATTCTAATTATAAAATTTTAATATAATATAATTTATTTTTGAAGATTTTAATAAAATTATCAGAATAATTTAGAAATAAATTAAAAATCAATTATTAATATTAATCTATAAAAAATATAAATAGATCAAATATGATTTTTTATTAAAAATATATATTTTTTTTAAATAAAATTTAAATAGATAATTATAATAAACCTTTTAATTATAAAAAAATAATAAATCTAAATAATTTATAAATAATTATAAAATATAAAATAAATTTTAAAACTTTAAATATTTAAATATAAACTATATAATAAACAAAAATAATTTAAAAATTTTAAATAAAAAAAATTTGATATTATTAAAAAATTTTTTTTTAAAATATTTACTTTATTATGATTATAATTATATTGGTTAAATTGTAAGATTTAAAAAAACTTTTCCTAAAAAAAATATAAACTTAAATTGCTAACCAAATACAAAACACATTATTGTCTAATATAAAAATAAAAATATAAAATTAAATCTAGATTTATTTATAAACTATATTTTTATATTAATTTTATTGAATAATACAGCATTACTTATCAAACCAACAGATACATTCACTGTGGTTATAACCAGATAACTAAAAAAGAACAAACCTCACATTGCATAGCATACACTAAATTATATACTGATTACAAATTGAAGAAGAAATACAAAAACATTAAATAAAAATATACTAAGTAATATAAACTTATTTCTTTCAAATTATATTAAAAAACTATTTACAATATTATATATAAAATATATAAAAAAATATTTATATATTACTAGAAATACAAAAAAATTTTAAAATAAAATAAAAAACCCTATAAATAAATATATAATATATATAATAATATTTATTATTATAAATTTAAATATTAAAGATATATTAAATAATATAGAAAAGGAATTAATTTAAATAATGAGTATAATTTAAATTAAAAAAATAATCAACAAAAATTTATAAATACTAATATTAATAACTTATCACAAGAATTAAAGAAAAAAATAAGAAAAGAAGAAGAAGAAAATCAATTAAAAATAAAAAACAGAAACCTACAATATTCCTCTTTATTAAAACCTAAATCTTTAAATTAAAATACTTTAAAAAGAAGAAAAGCAACCTAAACAATCCAGTATAAACTTTTATAAAAATAAATTAAAATAATAATTACTCCTTAATATTATCTTATAAAGATTAAAAACCTCAACCCTTTTAAATAATAAAACAAAAAAATCATACATCTCCAAAAATTATATATAATAATAAAAACTATTTTTTATTTTTAAAAATGAAATATACAATATTACAATTTTTAACAAATAAATCTTTAGAATAATCATATACTAAACTTAATTTATTTTTATTATCAAAAATCACTTAGAAACATTTTCAATTAATATTTTAAAAATAAATATACCATATTTTTTAATCCTAAAATATAACTAATTAAAAAAACATAACCCTAATATATAATAAAAAATAAAAACAATTATTTTTAATAATTACAACTACAAACTTAATTAAAAATAGAAAAAATAAAAAAAATAATTTGAAATATATCTACAACTTATTCAACATTTCCTAAAAAAAAAAATCCAAAATTAATTTAAAAATAATTTAAAAATTCTTAAAATAATTTAACTTAAAATCAAAAAAATAATCTAAATTATTTTAAAATATATCCCAAACTAGATTTTTAAAAAAACTAGAAATATCTTTAAATTAAATAAAAAATTTATATTATTATTTTATAATAAATTTATATATTAAATATTTATAAAAAAAAGAAAACAACCAAAATTTATAAAATTATATATTAATACCTAAAACAAAACAAAAACCTTTTAAAAATATATAAATAAAAATCTTAAAACTAAACTAGAAGACTGCATGTACAGCACTTAAACCTAACTGAAAGACCGAACCTAACGCCAACATAACTGTATATAGTAAATCCCTCAAATTAACTCAACCCAATTTACTTTTACAACCTTATTACCTACCCACATTACTATACACATATTATAAATATTACTATAAAAAAATAGAAAAATACCAAAATTTTAAAAACTCTATACAAATTTATATAAAATTTTCAAAATTTTCAAATTTTTAAATTTATTAAAAACAACACATTTTTTTACTTTTTTTTTAAATTTTCACTATAGATTTCTTTTTTCATAGGAGTTCATTAATGAACCTTCCTTTCAGTCAGGCATTTATTAAATTTTTAAATTTATTAATTAAATATTCAATTGATACTTTTTATACCAAAAAAAAACAATAAATTATAAATATATATTGATTTTTAAATTTTAAATATTATTATCATCAAAAATAGAAAATTAATATTTTTTATTGGATAATTATTTAATTAATTATAAAAAGCAAGATATATAATAAAGTTAAATATTGTTATTATATATAATAATATACAAATTATAAAAAAAAATATATAAAAAATAATATTTAAATATAAATATAGATTTTTTAAATATTTAATAATATTTTTTAAATTTATTAATATACCAGCTTTATTTTAAAACTTTATAAATTATATTTTATAAAAATATATTAATAAAATTTATATAATTTATTTAGATAATATATTTATCTATAATAAAAATCCAACAAAACACCAAAAATATATTAATACAATATTAAAAATATTTAATAAATATAATTTAAAAATAATACCCAAAAAATCAAAATTTAAAGTTATTAAATATAAATTTCTAAAAACAATTATAACCCTAAATAGAATTAAAATGAATTTAAAAAAAAATATAAATTATCCAGAACTAATTATTACGAAAAAAAACTCAAAAATATATAATCTTTTTTAAAATTATACAATTATTATAGACATCAAAAAATATAATTATATATTAATAACACTTTTAAAATTCACATCAAAAAACATTAACTTTAATATAAACAAACAATAAATAACAGTATTTAATATTTTTAAAATAACTTTTATATTAATATTAATATTTAAACTATATAATTATATATTATTAATTAAAATAGAAATAAATATAAATATAATAATATTAGGAATCTGTTTATATTAATTATATTTAAATAATAAATAATATTTTATTATCTATATTTTATATAAATTTAATATTATAGAATTATAATATTTAATTTATAATAAAGAATTAATAATAATATTATATATTTATAAGAAATAAAAACATTATTTATAAATAATTAAATTATTTATTATTTATTCAAATCACAAAAACCTTATTTTTTTTATGATTATTAAAAAATTTAATTAACAACAAATTAAATAATAGAAAATGCTTTATAAATATAATATAAAAATAATATANTTTCAAAAAAAAAAAAATAATATTAAAATAAATATAATTAGCAAATAATCTAATCTAATAAAAAAAATTAAATTAAATTATAAAGTTATTTTAGAAAAAAAAAAAATTATTTTATTATTATTAAAGAATTTAATATTATAATTTATAAAATATAATATTTTTTATAAATATAAATTAAAAAAAAAACTATAATTAAGATAAATAATATAAATGTATATTATAAATATTAAATAATCTATTAAATCATTTTATAATTAAAAATAGAATAATTTTTTTTAAAAAATTTTATTATATATTTAATAAAAGACTATATTTAAAAATCATTTAATAATACTATAATATATTTATATATGGATATTTAAAAATTAATAAAATTTATAAACTTTTATTAAAACAATTTTTTTAACAAAATATAAAAAAATAAATTAAAAAATAAATTAAAACTTATAATTTATGTTATAGAAATAAAGTTAATTAACATAAACCTTATAAACAACTTATATTATATAATATATTTAATAGATTATTCCAAATTATGGAATTAAAAATAAAAAACAATCCATATAATATAAATATATTAAAAACAAATTTATTTATAATATGATTTATAAAATAAATATATTTTTAATAAAAATATTATTTTTATAAACAAATTTTGGTAATATATTATAAATACATTAAAAACAAAATTTAATATAATAATTAAAAAATATACCCAAATAAATAATTAATTAAAATAAATCATCCAAATCCTAAAAATCTATTTATATAATTTCTTAAATTATAGATAGAATAACTAAATTAAATATTTATTAATAATAAAACTAACATATAATGTATTAATATTAGAGAATGACATGGGTCGGTTTGGTTCGGTTTGCCCAAAAAAAATATTATCTATTTTGGTTTTTAATTTATAAAATCAAAAACCGAACCAACCCAAAAAACTATTAAATAATATAAAAACCAACCACCAAGAAATTGTTAAGAAATCTATAAATAGAAATCACCCAAATTTTAATTAAAAAAAATAAAAAAAATAAAATTATATAGAGAATTATTTAAATAATTTAATTATATTTTTTATTATTTTTTATTATTAATATTAAATTAATTATAATTTATTTAATTTTTAATAGTTTTGAATTTTTGGTTTTTCAAAAAATATTTTGAATAAAAATATAAAAAAAATATAAAAAAAATTAAACAAGATTTCATATTTTTTTTATAAAAATAATTAATACCACTCTCGCTTAACACAACCATTTTATTTTAATTAAAATAAAAAAGATTTAACGTTTTTAATATATTTTAAAAACTTCCACATTTAATTTAATTATTTTTTAATTATTTTAATTATTTTATATATAATTATATATAAAAAATTGAGTTGATTTAAATTGATTTGCCCCACCAAGATTTGAAACTGCCCCAAACCATACCCAAGCTTAACGCAATGGTTCAGTTCGGTTTATGGTTTAAACCGACCCATGTCATTCTCTAGGTGTAACAAAGGAAAAAGACCAAACCAAAATTATTAAAATAAAAATATTAAATTAATTAAAAATAATATTAATAAAAACAAAGAAAATTTTAAAAATTATTTATTCAATCAAAAAACAAATAACCATAAAATCAATAAAAATTTTTATTTAAATAAAAATAAAAATAAAAATAAAAAATATTCCTTCCAAAAACACCCTCAACTCTATTACAAACATAATAATATTATATTAATTAAATATAAAAATAAATAAAATTAAATTAAATCAACATATAATATTTTATATTAAGCAACAATTATATTTTTTACCATCATATAATAAATATAATTAAATTGACAACAATTATAATAAAAATTTTGAAAAAAAAAACCTTATAAAATTGTATTAACCTTTGTAGTTATAATTATATAATTAATAATATTAACAAACAATATAATAACAAAAAAAAGCAAACATAAAAAAAAAATAATAAAAATAAAAATAAAAAATAAAAAACTAAAAATTATTAAAAAACTATTAAAAATCTAAAAATTTTATAAATAGAAAATAAACATAAATTCTTATAATAATTTNAAAAAAGAAAAAAAAAAGAGAAATAATATAAAAAAACAAAAAAATAATAAATATTATAGAAAAAAAAAATTATTTTATTATGGAATATGTTTATCCTTATAATAGTCATAAAATTATTTCTTTATTTTCTAAATATTATAAAATTACACAACCACTATAAATACCCCAAGCTTAAAATTAGCTTAAACAACATAAATAATAATTTTAGAAGTTTTAAAAAAACTTTAAAAAAACTATAATATTTAAAAAAAAAATATATATAATCTTCCAGACACAAATAACTTAAAAAATGTTTTATATATTCAAAATAAATTATAATATTATATTAAATTATAAAAATCCATTATTTTATAAGCAAAAATAAAATACTATAATATAAATAAAACCTAATACCCTATATAAGCAAATCAACAACCCACATAACAATATATAACTAAACAGAAACATAAAGTCTATCAAAACAAAATGTAAAAAGTGTAGGATAAAGATTATTAAAAAATAAATATATTAATTAATAAGATTAAAATTTTATTTTATAAGAGGGGAATATCATAGCATGGCATATCATAATAGACATCAATAAACATCCACTACTGTAAATATTATAATAGATGTAAAATATAAATACAAACCATAACTATATATACAAAAAAATATATACCAAAAAAAACCATAAATACAAGGATCCAAAAGAACCTTCTCAAGAACCCCCTAGGAAACTCTAATAAAATCCCCTGTATATAAATAGAAGCATGGATATCCATCTTATTAAGAGAAGGTACTGAATAGTCTGAATACCATTGACAACCTCTCTTCACCCATCGATAGCCTTCGTATCCTTACGAGGCCGTTCCCTTACACAATAATATATATATTTTTATATTCTTTTTATTAATTAATTTATATATCAATCAATTAATCAATTGACACATTATTACTTTAATTATTGTATTATATGGATCAACTTCTTATTTTTTAATATATTTTATACCATGTATTAGTTATATAATATGATATTTATGCTCCGCTTTCCATATTCTTTCTATCTGTTAACTTAGTAGTAATGATTCCTGCCAGGCTATGGATATAGCCCACTTGCACGTATTTCAGTAGCCTGAGGTCTGGGTATAGGTGTAACAATTATATTTATTTTTTTGTTAATTTTTTAAATATTTTAGTTTAATAAAATTATAGATTCTTAATTTAATGTTATTAATTAATAAATAATAAAAATGTTGATTTAGTTGAATTATTTTAGGTCCTTATTATGTGCAAACTTGAATTATGTATGGTTATAGCTATGCTACATATATGCGGTTATGCTACATACAGGAAAGCCCACTCCGTGTAACACCCTGGCTCCGATCTCGGATCCCTCCCATGAATACACTTCTATTCTACATCATCCTTACACTACTTACACAAGATAAGATATATAATGTAGTCTTGCTCTTGTTTTCATACTAGGACCAGCTATCTTCCACCACAATATTTCCGTTCGTAGTTGCCAGCTGCCATTTTCGAAATCTGAATGACAATATCTCATCCAGGTCTGCAACTGAACTCGTATGGTCCACACTTACAAGGTATGCGTCCGTAAATGTATATGTACGAACTGTAGTCATGGCTCCACCATCTATCAGAGATAGCCTTTATTAGCTCTGAACATGAACACCTGTTGAATATTTTATCTTTACGCACCCGTGTGCTGCTGTACAGTTACCTTAATCGTAGTTAATGGTTCATTTGTGATTAGTGCTTGAATTACGCGTGGTGAAGCATCATCAATATCTCGGGATACGATAATTGGAGAATAACGCCGTTTTCCAGAAGACTGGCCCGTGGCAGCATCAATAGGGGCTGAGATAGTGAGGTTGAGACTTCGAGCGGGGGATGCTGTTTCGAAACCCTTCACGGTAGATCGGAGGATGCTTCCTTGTTTTTGGCCGGTTATTTGAACTTGGAGAAGGGTTAGTTAACGAAGCACAAATGAAAAAGGGAGAGCCAGCCTACTGAAGTAACGAGATGCAGCAGCGCTGGTTAAGGGTAGGAGGCAAGCAGTAAGAAATAAGGTAGAGATCTTCATCTTAACAATTTTGACAGTTTACCTCACGTAAAAAAGTAGCACACTCCGTCTTGTGATTAGATGAGCATGATGAGGGGAAAGAGGGCCATTTTTTCACTGCAGCTCCTTTCCTTTTCTTAATTTCAGCTGGTGTTTCCTGTCCGAATTCAGGCATCAGGTCAATCCACCAATAGGCGAGTAAAACCGAGGGCTGTTCCACGCCCTGGGCCGAATAACGTATACCTAGGTAAAGTCTTAACGTTATCCCAACAAAATTATACAAATAGACGCCGTTTAAATCAAAAGCGCAATAGAAATAATACCACGCAGTCTAGTCCTCTGATTGGCTAAACTCTTCCACAAATAATGGCTCTTTCTATTTAAAGTTACCTACCTAGGTACTTACGTATCTTACCTATAGACATGCATATTTGTGTTTGTGTTGCCGTTGTTGCGAGCTGGAAATCACGTGCACGTACACATTTGGATGTTGTGAGGCCCATCGTGGAACCAACACCCACCAGAGCGGTTTCTCTAAACCACGTCTATTTTTTTGTTTTGGCCGTAGCTTAATACAATGTCACTGGAATCTGCCCTGGAAGAGGAACGCCTTGAGATTCTCAAGCTTCTAGAACGCCCTGCGGGATCAGGGAGGCCTGGCAGTGTCGGGGGTGCGGGCGCCCCCAATATTTCTCCAACCACACCTCGATCCCCGCCACTTGTGCCGCGAGCTATATCGCCAACTCGGTCATCACCAAGAAGTGGTCAACCCATTGGTGTGATATCATCTATGATACTTGCTGCAGAGAGGGCCTCTAGTTCGGCTTCTCCTCCACCAGCCTCCTTTCCATATAACACTAGAAGTCGCGATAGTTCTCCTCATGGATCGCTCAACTCCACAACTTCGTCTAATTATGCTGGGCCGCGACTGCTTAAAGACCGGGATAAGGAGAGGGACTCGTCAGCATTTACGCCGAATGTCGATTATCAATTCTCCATGCTCCCATCTGCCCCAAGTCCTTATTCCCGCAGGTTAGGGACCAATTGGACTGGGAAGACGCCAGCTAACCTTCCAGCCTCCCCAACGAGCAGCCCTACTCTAACACATGCCACCTTATCACAAGGCTACCAAGATACGCTATCTTCGATATATACCGAATCTGGGCCGTTCCAACCTGGTGGAATGGGGCTTCCTACTGGTTCGCAAGTGGGCGGCCGCCAAATGCGGCTTCCAACTTCTGCTCGGAGGTCGGATTCTCCTTCCATGTATCATACACGATCAGCGTCACCGAGCGCTGGAAACATCTCACTGTCGCCTCTATCATCGCCACCAATGAGTATGAATACACCGGGGTCAACCCGAACTCTGATAACAGAGAACGATACTATTATTGATTTGGAGTCGGCATATCGACGGTTGTCTGATGATGCGCTTAGGAACTCCGGTGGTTCTCTTGCGCATCTACCGGAGAGAGGAGGGATTCCTAGCCATATACGCGCCAGCTCCGGAGAAAGTATTTCTCGAGATGGCGCGATACGCCTTGAGAAAGATCTCACATTTATGGTTGGTGATGATGGCAGAGAAATTGCTGTTGAGAGTAGCGAGGAAAGTGAATACTCTAGTGACGATGATGCAGAAAACTTCCGTGGGCGCCGATCGGAGAAACCGGGCTTCGGCGAGCCAGATAATCGAGAATCCCATCCACAGTCAGCAGCTGCAACAAGTAGTGTCCAGGCCCACTCTTCCAAGACAGATTTCCCACGGAAAACAATGAGCCAATTAGCGGCTGCTGAAGAGGAAAGTAAGGATTGATTCTCCGAGATGCCATATTTTCGTATTGCTTACGTTACCCCGATGCACCAGGAAAATCGGTATCGTCTCGGTACAAAATCAACTCACTTCTCCCTGCCGTCACGGTCTCACCACCTACGCAGACACAACAGAACACCAGCAGAAATATAATCCATCCTAACACCAATTTTGACACCCATTCGCATCTCTCAACACCTTTGTCTTCCGATGCAGAAGCTGATTCTAAAGATCTCAAAAGGGCATCGCGTCTATCTCTCAGTGTATCTCCAATAATTTCTAATCCGGAGACGCATAGAGTTGCTCGCACCATTGTGCGTGGTGATATACCTAGCCTGCAATCGGATCCTGGTACTGCGAGAAGAAAACAGCGAAGTTACCTGGTGGCTACAGATTTGAGCGCTGAAGCAGCTCACGCTTTGGAGTGGACCATCGGAACTGTTCTGCGAGATGGTGACACATTGTTGGCTATTTATGCCATCGATGAAGAAGGTGTCGGGGATATTGATCCTCCTAAGGCTATGTCTCCAGCGGCGGAAGCGTCTCATATTGGCGGCTCATCCCTGCTCTCTAACAGGCGTAAGAGTATAGATAAAGGTAAAGGTAGCAAGAGTGGGACAAGTCCAGCTCGGTCCCCTAGCCTCAGTCACTCAGAATTGCCTGATAGCAATGGTGAAGAGCGGCAACATTCTCCTGACAATTCAAGTGTGGATGCGTTGCCTCAACAACCGGCCGAAATACTGGAGGCTGCAGACTCAAAATTAGGAAATGCTCCGGATATTAACCCCAGATATAAGAATAAATCTGAACAGGAACGCTGGGCTGCTGCGGAGCAAATCTCAACGCTTGTTACAAAATTGCTGAAGAAGACAAAGCTCCAGATCAACGTTATAGTAGAAGTTATACATTGTAAAAGCCCCAAACACCTTTTGACAGAAATGGTAAGTCAGAGTGTCACCAACCGTATAATTATATCAAAGTGATGTTGGTAATATGGAACTCACACGAATTGTCTCTTAGATTGATATATTGGAGCCAAATTTGGTTATCTTGGGATCACGAGGGAGGAGTGCATTGAAGGGGTAAGTTCTGTATGCTGGCAAATTATAAAGAAACGATATGGCCTACTAATAGCTCGATTGGATCTCCAGCGTCCTCCTCGGATCTTTCTCCAACTATCTTGTTACAAAATCGTCTGTTCCCGTAATGGTGGCTAGAAAAAAGCTTAAGAAGAGCAAATACAAAAATCCGAACCCTCGCCTCAGGAATAATTTGACTAATAACCCGTTGAGAACTCTTGCTTCTGCGAAAGTTGATTAGACTAGATCTATTAACTGCTAATTAAGAGTACCACAGGGATCTTTTGTACTTCTGAGTCGCCTAGCGAATCCAAACATCGGCTGTTCAGACAAGAAAGCGACTGATTCGATTGCAAGATATTTTGGTGTCCTGTTTTACTCTTGCCACCTTTGTATATAGCATTTTTCATGCAGATTGATGTATGATCTAGCTTGTATCCAGACCCTTAAGCCCCCTTTTTCTATTGCGCACAAATGGGTGTTTTACTTGTTCCGGATACCGCTAGGTACTTTACTCTAGATACTAAGTAATTAAGTGCTTAAGTAAGTATTTACTTAAATGCTCCCTATATCGATGACCGAATAGAACGCCAAACCTGTATTGAATACATGGGATCTAAAACGGGTATCATACATACCCCTAGGAGGGGTCTCCCAGATAAAGGAGTCACTGGTATTAATGACGTCCTACAGATTGGGTGATTGGATGGATCGTACTTTTAGACCTTCTCTAAATCAATAAGATGTGGAATTTATCGATTGCCTGTAAGGCCGCTAAGACTAATTTATCGTATAGTTTTCACCATTTTCGGCGTCGTTGACCCCCCATAGTTATAGTACATTTGCGGATGATAGCGAATAGCTAGGTCGCCCTAGGCGAAAATAAGAAATGGGGGCTCGCGCTCTGGAAGAGAACACAGTAATGAATACTAGTTGTATACCACAAGTAGGCTATACTAATATGGTGAATTGACGATTGAACTTCTGGATTTGAGTTGCTTCACAGGTGTTGAAATTGATTGGCGGGTGGGCTTTTTGAAGGAGCCTTTTGCTACCATGTCGACTTGCTGCGGAAGAGCTACGATGACGCTTTTATCACTCCCGAATCTAAAATTATCGGCTTTAATTTCCTCCGAATACCGTCGGATAGAGTAAGGTTCCTTTAACCCTTTCAAAACCTTCTTTAGATCCCATGTGATAATAAAGGGTCCAGTGGACGTGACAATTGATGTCTCTTCGCTATCTAGTCCCGTATTGAATTTAGCAACCGTAAAAGAGAGTGGGCTTTTAGTCTCGTGTTGAAATTGTGCGACATGGCTCGGTGAAAGGGCTAATCTGCGGGGTTTTGGTTTTGCGTCTTTGCCGAATCCTTTTTCAAAGCCTAGTTTTCCTTGATGTTTCCCAGAATCCTGTTTCGCGTCGATCAAAAGTAGGTATGTTCTACAACTGGCTAAAATCCAGCGGCCATCAGCTGAAACGTCGATCCCAAATATTGGGTCACCCAGCGCCGGTAAGTGGGATTTTGCATTTATTCCTAGTCTGTCGAAGAGTCGTATATCCCCTCTATTTGACGCTACCGCAATATAGCCTTTCTCCGTCGTAGCCGCTGCCGAGAATTCATTTTTTGAAATGTACTGCTTGAGCTCGGATCCAACCATCTTGTTCCCGCTTAGTCGTGGGTCCACGCGGAACAAGGCGTTTTTCGAGTGGCCAATGAAGGTTTGTTCATCTGTGAGTTGGGAAAATTTCTGGAAAGAAAGTTAAATGGTAGCTCAGTGTAAGAAGTAGAAAGGCGGAGACAGCGACATAGAGTAAAGGGAAAAGGATCGCGGCTGTTTGTAATTTGAAAGTTACTTACTGTTTCAGGTACATAATTTAGAATTGGAATGTCGTCATGAACTTTCCACTCATCTGTCACTTTTCCAGTTTCGATATCCATTCTATAAACACTATGCGGATTCCCTTCGTCTTGCAAAACCATCGATGTATCACTTGTATGAAGCATCACCTATGGCCAAATGGTTAAAATAGCGCGCGTCTGATAATTTTGATAAAAGAGAGAGCACACCTTTTTTGGTTCGAATAATTTCCCTTTCGGTGTTTGTACTTTGTTGATAGTGGTAGAAAATTGTAGATTGTTTGTTGGTGTGTGTTTGAATACACCAATTCTACTCCCCCTGATCACAAATGAGCGGTCTGTTGTGTATCCAACAGCGAGTTGGCTATTCTCCTCGCTGTTTCCGTCATCTGGAAATTGTGACTCTGATATGTCGTCGTCAGTAGGTATATTACTATCATCACCTTCGTTATCTGAGGATTCAGATGGTGCAAGCTCATCATCTGACGCGTCCGACATGGTTATGTCTTGGAATGCCTCGATGATGTAATCACGATCGTCCACTTTGGCCTTGAGCCAGCTCGTTTGATTTAGATGTTCCCAAAGAGCTTGCATCAAGCCTTCCTGGAATCTTCCGAGTGAGTCCATATCCTGGAATCGGAGAAGCCACGAGAAAGCAGAGTTGTCTTCTTTGTAGGCATTGAAGATAAATGACAGGTAATCAAAGTTAAATACCGGCGATATGTCAGGGACCACGGCTTGCTTAACCCAGCTCTGTCCTAGTTCCGAATGGGTGACTTGAAGCCCGTCTAAGTATTTGAACGTATGTTAATACGTGTATCGCACGATGACACTGAAAATATACCTCAAAATGTTAAAAAAAAAAACCTACAGTTCCAATCGCCATAGTTAAGCACTTGGGCATAAAAGTTTCCGTCTTGGGAGATAAAAGTGCCAGAGTCTATATCATATAAGTGAAGCTCTACGGACTCTCTGGTAAGCTGTTGAGGGTTAGGGATGTTGTCACTCGATGGTTCTGAACTAGAGGTTGGCCTGAAGGGTGCCCGATGCGTAGCTAGTGTTTCCTCATGCTTGGGGCTTTTACTTTTGGTAGTTGGCTGTTTTGTAGACTTTGGGGTTGTGGAGGGTCCTGGTGGAGTTAATGGAGGGATAGCTAGCCTGCTTTGGTCATTTAGAAACGAGCCGCGCAAGTGCTGTTGCTAGAGAATGCCATGCTTACGTGAAAGAGAATTGTTCGAGGTCAGCATCTGTGGCGGTCTCGTAGGATCTTTGGTGTTTTCGTTCAAATTGACACTGCATCGCAACAATTTCGAAAGTCGAGGTTTGGCCAGGCTGGGTTGCAGTGTCACAAATAAATTCGAACGTATCCTCAGGATCCTGTTAATGATGGCGTTAACGTTCTAGTTCCGCATTTTCGTGATTTGGGGGACAAACGCCGAGCACGTCTTTCCACGCAAAAACTGCCTGGCCATCCCGAAAAGCCGAGCGAAAACGTAGACTCTCGTCCAACAAAAATTCACGATCGTTGATATCATCTTCATCATCACTTTCCTGTAGATGATCTTCTCCTTCTTCGAATATACGTTGTATCACCAACTGGTAGTGATGAAGCTGGGACGTTCGGCGAATATAAGCTGTGGATTCCTTGAAACTGAATCGATGGAATGAATTGTAACAGTTTGGAGATATGTTATTAGGATAGAAGATCATTACGATGGGGACAGGCGTAGGCTGTCAGCCAACGGCAGAGAGAGATGGCCCACTCACATGCATTCTGCGTATCCTTTTGGGCTCTTCGGTCGTATAAGGTAGAGCTGCCCGCTGTCGATTTGAAGAAGGTCTTGTTTTGATGTCTCCCCAAACAGGAGTTTGGATACATTCCGAATCATGAACATTGTGGCGATGTGGGTTGAATGAAACTTGCAATGTAAGAATGACCAAGGTCCCCCTTCGTTCAACTTAGGAGGATGTGATATGGCTGTTTGATCGTTGTAGCTATTGGCATGGTTGTGAAGGATCAAGGTAATGCTGTGAGTGGGGTGGCTTCCAAACTGATAACTGGCGTTCAATGGCGTTTTAGGGCATGCGCTTACATAATGGGTACTTTCGTCTACTCCAAAACAGGTTTTCCTGCAGGTACCAGAGATCAGCACCTACCAATTGCCGCATTGGTAGTATGCTTCATATTCACCCGTTACTAACGAATAGGATTGCTTCTTCTGAATTTATTGGAAGCTAGGACAATGGCTTCTCTGTGTAGATTATGGGTTCGCGTCTCCAACTTCTTCTAAGGCTTTCTGATACTTTGCTAGTGCAGTTTTGATTGCAGTTTCTTGAGGCGCAATCATTTTTTTCACAAGTGTGTATGTTAATTCATTAGCACCTCCACCAACCCCCCTCTTTTGGCGATTTCGGTCCACATCTCGATGTTCTTTTCCTTGTTTATTTCTCTCGTCTCCCGCTGATTTAGCAATAGCCTCGATTCGTTCCAAAGACCGCATCAGGGAGTCCGCCATGTGCCTAATTTCTGCTGTCCTCTTAACGTCCCCTGAAAAAAATGCGTCCCAAAAGTGCCGAAGGAATTCGGTGGATGTTGCATGTGTTAGTAATAGTTGGTCCCAAGCCTTTTGGCCAGAATATCTCGAATCCCCAGAAGCTCGTATCTTGCCAGGCATTTCCACTCGACGTGCGCTGAGTATAGATGAGATGTGAGATGAAGCGCTTCTCAAAGAGAGCAATCTTTCTTCACTTGGTAGTGGATTCCCTGGATGCCCGGCTAGTTGTCCCAGGTGCCATTCAGAGGCTTCATGTTCAGCTGTGCGTCGATACAAATCCGTAAGCAAGTCAGCGACGTGAGCATTTACACTATGAAAATCCGAAATCCTGTTTGTTCTGGGTTGGGGTTCAAGATCAAAGAATTGTTTATGGTCTCGGGCACGTAGAAGAATATTCTGTTCATGGGTGTCAAGTTGCAAGTCCAGAAGCCTGCTATCAGCAAACTCCCGCGTTTCATTATCTGAGTCTCTACCAGCTGCATCAACCCTATTAATATACCGACAATTAGTATTCTCCTCACGAAGGGACTCGCAAGGATACCACACTCACGGGGTGACAGCGCTCAGGAGCTTCAGGCTTAGGTGATTCAAGGTACGGATTATGGGAACATTTTCGGTCTTATTGGGCCGCATGGTAAGGTCTGGGCGATTCCCTTGTTTCTGATATGGGGTTAGAGATATAAATATATATTTGTCCAGCAGTGATGGGTTTTAAGTCTTTTCGGTAGCTGGTGTGACATGGCTACCTGACCCACCTGACTATGATCGTCTTCATTGCCTTCAACGTCAATTATATGTGGGATGCGTAAATCCCGTATATGGACTCCAGGAATATCTTATGTGACAGCTTGTCAGGGGCACCATCTTCATTATCGCGCTCGGGGTCCCCTACCTATACCGTCTGTTTTTAGGTATTGGTCAAGGATATCATCATGTGCGTCTGTTGCAACGAGCTTCTCTCCCTTCAATTTCTTGTAGAGTCTGCTTAGGAAGAAACGGCGCCAGAACTCGTCTTCTCGAAGTTTCGGAACGACTTCATCATATATTTGTCTGACAATAGGATGTTGGTCGAATATGGTGTGGATCTGGTCTCTGGATAGGCTAACGCGAACCACGGAATCCTCGGTCTTCGGTTTGATCGTTGCTAATACATTGTAAGAGCCACGAATTTGTGATTGCTCGGCCAAATGGGCACGGAGAAGGTGAATACGGGTAGACCAGAATTGTGTAGCAGTCATGTTTCCTTCCACCACAACTTCGTGAAATGCCTTTTGGAGGCCAGGAGATGATGAGAGAACGATTTGCTGCAATGACATATCATTTTTCAACTCGCTATCTGATCTATTTTTATATAGATCAACATGTTTGCTTGAGGCATCCTTGTCATCGCCGGTAGACGCAGCAGCCGGGACACCGCCTGATTTGAGGGCTTGAATGACTGCAGTGAGCGCCGCTTTGAGGTGAGAGGCTTCATCATGGGAGCAGGAGAATGTGAAAACGTATTGGTCGCTGACATTCTTAACGTGGTTCTGGGCGAAGACCTTGATCATCACCTTGGAGGAGGTAGGCGGTGTGGCCTGAAGGTCTGCGAGCGAGCTGTTAGTCTACAGTAAGGGCAGCCAGGATCCTACACTGAGCGAATGGAACGAACTTGTGATGGCATCGACTGGAATCACGATCTGGTTGGCAGAAGAGAGAGGAGGAGAATTCGAAGACGGCGATGATGAATCGGCGCGCCAGATGAGGCTCTTGCCTTCTGTGGCAAGCGAGAGTGTGCCATCCTTTTTTTTGTAGGATGCAGGTGCCGATGCTGCGGTGGACATACTTTGTGGTGGCGGAACACACGAAATGCGGCGATGCTGCTGACGGGGTCGCAGCTTGAACCTCGTATTTTGCCCGCTTTCGCAGAAAAACTTCGTGCTTCTGTACTTGGTCACATCGGCGTTCCCACGCCTTTCTTACAACCCACGCCCCTCCTTCCTCTCCCTTCCCTGCTCCTTCATCCTTCCATAATCTACCCCGGCACAAGTTTCTTTCCGGATACCAATACAACCGCCACGATCTAGTCATACTCAAGATGTCATTTCTCCGAGCCCTGAGCAGCGACTCGCTCAGTGGAAGCTCTAAGTCTGCTCAATCCCAAGGGCCATATCGTAAGCAACCGCCATAAACTCCATTAAATAATATGTACTTAACTACGCAACGGAGCCAACTTGGAAATCGCTTGACTGATCATCCGCACTCCTCAGCTGGGTCTAATAATCCATTTGCCCACAATAGCCAAAGCCACCACCAGCAAAACCAGACCAGTCCCTCAACAGGAGGTGGCCATCGACGCCACCATGCCAAAGCACTGCTACATCCTATGTCGCTTCTCCTTCGGCGAAGATCCGGCCAGTCGAATCACTCTAGTAATGAATCCTCAAGTGGAATGTATGGGGTTGCAAGAGAACTGCCAGATGACTTTGATCCTGGGATTATCTATGGAACTCGACACCCGGATTGGTCCTTTCCTCGCCGTTCTACCACGCAGCCAATACATAGTATTTTGCGCAGTGGAAACGGCGCTCAAGGACGGGCGTCTGGTCCCACAGGTATGTCCTACCCTACAATGGGTGCTAAGGCCCCAACCCGCCGGGCAAATCCTGATAATTGCTTCAAACGTATCGATTGAAGGTGATGAAACGCTATCACAAGCGAAAGATACACGTCTCGATAATACATACTCGAGAAAACGACAAGCACTTTTTACAGAGCACTTCAGCGACATAGACACCGCTCCATCAACATTAAATCAGTTTGATGAAACACCCGATAGCTACCTACAGCCAACAGTTTCCAAGGCGAAACCCCACAAAGCGCACCCCGATGCTACTGATATATCTAAGGCTCTTGTGGACGCGCCAACGACTGCAGATCACCATTCTCAGCCGTCGTTGCGAGATCCTACACCAGAGCATGAAACTTTCCGTCAACCTAGTCGCCATGATGCTTTCACACAAGCTGAACCCGATAATTTAACCCATGTCCAGCGGAAAGAAGAGGAGCAATCTCCTATAATACCTGCAGAAGACGACGTCGTCCCATTAGATTGCCTCCAGAATAGCTCGAGGTTTAGCTTTGAGGCTAGTAGTGCCGCTGATTCCATTCACAACGAAGAATTAACTTTGTCAGAAAGCTTACTTACAAAATCGTGAGTACCACTGGTCTCGTAAACCAGCCAAATCCAAAGCCAACGAGTACCAACTAAATACCTTTTCTTTTTCTTTTTCTTTTTCTCTCTTTTACGCTCTACCCCAAACCACAACAACGAAATATAAGCAGTCAAGAAGGCCTAAGCGCTAACAACTTTACATCTTTCAAGAGAGCATAAGCAACGTTTTGTCAGAGAAAGCCGGTCCTCTGACACTGAATCGTTCAGAAGCGACGACATACAATCCATTACATCTGAGGATTTGCGAGATGAGGATGGCGACGGATTTTGTGTTCCTTTTGCCGGATATTCGCAAAGCGTCGCTCCCCCACCTGGATTCGAAAATGTAGCCGTGGATATCGTGGAAAACACTCGCCGATTGCAGCAGATTGCCCTGACTGATTTAGCCGAAGCCCCTGCACATCCAGAAAATTCGAACGTAGTGAGCTTTACATCAAGCGAAGTGGGAACGAATGGTAGTACTACTGAGGAGGAAGACGAAGGAGCAACTAACACTAATCGGAATGGTGCACCCTGTCCACCATTGCTAAACCCACCGGGACCTGGAATTAACATTGATGGCATGCTCTCTCAGTGCACGGATGAGGGTGGTATTTTGGATGACCAAGACAATGGCACACCACAACACCCATCACTACTCCTGTTCCAGAATATATTTCAAACGGAAGCCCGGGGGGTTACCGAATACGATACCGGCTCTCCTTCCTCATTTTTAGGGCTTCAGCCGCTAGCTCATACCCCCTACGACTCTGAAACCATTAGCGACGAAGCCGATGATGGTGACGAAGACGACATGATAGCAGAGGCCAACAGAGACGCACTGGCTTCAGATAACGATGGGTGGTATGGCCAAGAATTTGATTTCTACCCTACATCGTCTAATAGCAGCACGTATCTCGCGGGTGGGTTTTTTGGGATTGACCTCCCTAAACCTGGCTTTATCCGGAATCCGTCGCTAACACCCATTAGTGAGCGCTCCGAAAGCTCACTTCGGAACTCCCTGAGCATCATTAACCCTAGTTCAATAGTCCATGGAGGAATATCTGCCGGCCCATTGAGCGCCGCACTTTTCACAGAATTAGCAAACAATGAACAGATAAACTGTGATGAAGCAACCTTGACTCAACTGCAACTTCTCAACGGAGCCAAACATCAGGATGATAGCCTCAAATATCTCACAATGATTGCTTCGAGCCCTTCTACTGGTGCCACTTTGATGAATAGCCCAGATGGCTTATTGTTTCCCCACTCCAACCAAACGCCTGGATTGGATCAATCGAGGTCGTCTTTGGTTAGCCTAGATGATTTTAGCAATTATCATTCTACGGATGTTAGCACATCATATGTACACGATGTCGACTTGGGATGGGTGATGGAGAAACGCCGGGGTGGTGAACTAATACAACGCGAATTAGTCCAAGGTGCTGTGTGAAAAGCCAGGTCTGGGTTTTCGAGGTAACAAGAAACCATCTCAGCTCAACCTGTGAGCATTATATTTTGTTTAAAAAAATGTGCTTATGGTTTTATAGTGTACACTGTAACCTCTACCCTATATTGCTGTTGAGTTGTGGTGTATCAGTATTGTACATTACACTTTTTCATAGAGTTATAGCTTTCTGGTTAGGTGGCCGGATCTGTTCACCAGCTAAGTGATTTAAAGAGTATTAAAAGTGATGAGGCTGAGGGCAGTGATGGTAATCCCGAGAACCAAGAGCTTTCTTTGGGATTGCACTTGTTCTATAAATTTGGCTGAAAATGTAATTTGGGTAGGTGGTGTAGTGTTAACGAAAGTGCATTTGGAGACGTTTTATTTACTTCAGTAAGCATACCTGGAAAGTATCACTGGTTTATACAAAGACAATAGTCTGGCTATATAAGCTAAAGAAGATTTTGTAGGTCAATTCCCATACACTATAAAATTAAACACAAATCATATGCCATCGACTTTATCAAATGCGATCCTGTGAGCCTGGACGTAATCGATACGTCGGCCCCAACCAATAAGAAGAGCTGCTGCTGATGCAAAACAAGAGAGCACTGCCTGGAATATTAATGCATGTTTCATGTCCCCGTTTCTAGAATCTGCCAACGCCGTCATTGAAACAATGAATACTGCACCTAACAATTGTCCACCAGACCAAAGTAATGTAGAAGTGATGTCTGGGGAGACAGGGTGGGTTATTTCAACGACGAATTCTAGGGAGAGGGGAAGCAACGAAAAAGAAGCCGCACCCAGCAGAGCTAAAACTGCGTATGGGGGTCCGAGAGATCCGCTGGTTGGTGCAAATATGAGTCCTATGTCTGAAGAGTAGCTTAGCAGACTGAACAGTCGTATGTTCGGGCCTGGTCACTTACAGCATATTGAGATAATAGGAACAAAAATGCGGATAGCTAAAAGAAATGTATGGGTCCGGTCTATGAGAGGAGACACGATCGCCGATCTAAGAATAGTCAGAGTAAGAATATTATATCGCTAAGGAATAAGGGCTGGCTGGGCTGCGTACGCAATCAGCCCTGCAACTATAAGAATAGCACCACCAATACCAGCCTCACTCTCAGAGTAACCATATGGCTCGAGTATCTGTCAAATTTACAACGCTCTCTTTTTAGTACGTATGTGGAAAGATTTTGCTAGGTAGATTAGTAATAAAATATTAGGCCTACCTGGTTTAACAAGGAGCTGCTAGCATTGAAGAACCCTACCAGAATACTAAACTTATCACAACGTGAGCTTTTTTTTCTTTTTCTTTTTCTTTTTCTTTTTCTTTTTTTTTTTTTTTTGGGGGGGGGGGGTTAAAACAAAACAAAATAAAAACATCGAGCTGACTCGATGGATAAGGGAGCTGTATGGTTGTTTCTCCAAACATACCATAATGAATATCAGCCAAAACTCACGAGATTTTGATATCTTGAAAATGGCATGTTTGAAAGGAAGCTTTTCTTGTGCTGAGGAAGGGCATGGTGGTGTTGGAGGCCTTGCTTGGACAGCTAGAATAGGTGCCGTGACTGCAGAGGTCTAATTCTTGTTAGCATGCATTGTCGATTAGTTATGTGAGTTGACCCTAAGAGCTTACAATGATAGCTGTATATAGAAGCATGTTTGGTATATCACTGTTGACAATGCCAGAAGCCATTGTTAGAGAATGTATTGAAAACTTGTTCCAGTCTCCTTACCTTGGTTGGACAACCAAAAAAGGATTAATGAGCTGGCCTAACTAAGCAGCGGAACCGGGTGGATCAGTAGTGACTCTTTACGCAAATGCACAGCGAGTGAGGAATACCGCAGCTCCCAAAGGATTACTTAGAGAGATGAGTGCATTGGCAGTGACTCGGCCCTTAGAAGTGAACCAAAGGTCGCTGTAGAATGCAGGGGCGCTTAAAACGAAGGGCTGACCGAATCCTGTGGAATGCAACTAGTAAGTAAGTATATACACCGCTGAAGCATGCTAGATGCAGTAATGCTATCACGAACCAATTAGGATTTGGCCTAGCATTACAACGGCAAAGTGACCGCCATTGGAACTATCCACCTTCGCCCCTACAAACCTTAGCCATACCCCTAGCACGCTGAAGCCTGCAGCGAAAAGCAAGGCAGCCCGAACCCCAAAGCGATTCAGCGAATAAATCACAAGTCTAGCACCGTGATATCCGCATGCAATGTGTTTGGTTAGTTGTATTATAATGCGGAAGCGTTCGAGGAAATAGATGGGGGCAGTAGGGACCTTACGGGCTCATGCAGACATAAGACAAAAATATTACAGTTGATAACCAGTTGACGGCGGAGACATGCTTTAAGCGGAAAAATATTTTGGTTGAATCTGAAATCGGGGCAAAGGTAATCCAACTGGAGAGTGTAGTTGTTAGCAGCCAGGTGGCGGATAAGTTCGACTCTGTTGCACGGCAGCACACACCCCCAACTAATCATGATATTCATTAACATCAAAGTGGCCAGGCCTAGCCATCTCCTCCGGTATACACGATATGTCGGTGTTGATTCAAGCGATACTATTTGAATGGCTTGCAGATGCTCTGCCGCAACTGGCGGACCTCTTTTAGCATCGAGTTCATTCTTGGTCGTGGGCGTCGGCGCGCAATCCAGGGTTGATGACCGAATCTGAGCCCCCGATTCAGACATGTGAGGATGAGGACGAGAAGGACGAGAAAGATAAGGAGAGGCAGGAGCGTTCATCTTTCTTTTGCCATTCGACTGAGGGCGGACTTGTTGGGGAGACAGGTTAGAATTATGCTCCTTTCATTAATCGCGACCGCCAGATGCAAATGCTAGAATGTATTGTCTCGATCTGCAAGTACCCAATGATATAGATCTATCTTGCTTACCTTGAGCGAGGGCTTTGGTGATCTAGACCGTAGGCTTAGTACCTGCCGAATCAACGATTATGCCGAGGCAGCGAATGCTCGCCTCTTCCTCTTCGTTTCCCTCCTGCTGAATACGGCGCGGGAAGCTCTGCGTGATAAAATACCCTTGTCCGATAAGCTAACATGGTCGTCGTACCGATAGTATGTACAGTACACATCTGAGTTCTTGCCTCAGCTATAGAAATCCTCGGCCTGGAAGCAGGGCCGTATTGATAGGGGATGGGCGTGAGCTCGTGCGTTTGGCTGTTCTGCTTAGGCAATTCTGCGGTTTCATAATTACCTAGGTAACTTGGGTAGCGAGATATGAAATTGCTTAATCTCGGCCCAAGAGCACACCTGTCTGACTAATCGAGCTAGACAGCCGAGCCGACCCATGTACTTTCTCGAGTGTTCAAACGACGGCGGGGATGCAAATGTCATATCCCCACAGCTCCAAATCCAACATATCTCACCCAACAGAGCACGTTCGAGTTCAGCCATCCCGCGACGCATACGCCCAAATTGACCGTCGCACCCCCCCCCCCCAAATCTCTCTCTCTCCTCTCTTTGTGTGTGTGTGTGTGTGTGTCGTCAGGGCAGGCTTTTCCCTCTCATCTTCGAACCTGAGCCATGGATCAAAGATTCTTAGACAGCTTAAGCCTGGGAAACCAGGGAGATAACGCGCAGGATATCTCCAGAACAACAACCCCAGGCCCGAGCTGGCAGGATGAAAGTGACGACGAAATCAAGCTGCCGCGGCAAAGGCAACGAACCTTCCCATACATTCAATACCTTCCGTACAATTGCGAAAACGAAGAGACACGCCTTCGGAATCTCGAAGAGATCACGAAACGACTCTATATAGCCGTCGAAGCCGGAGATTTTGCCCCTGGAGCATTGCATTGGTCGAGAGAGCTAAGGTCATGGCTTCAAATGAAGTTCGATCTTCCTCGACATACAAGAGCGAAGCTCGTTAAATTGTTCTACAACTTGGCGCTTTCACGGGGTCTGACACTCTCTGTATCTGAGAGGTTTGCAAGCATGTTTATGCTATTGACAAAGTAAGTCTTGATTCACTAATAAGAGAAATATATTATTACCATCTCTAATAACAATAACTAGGAGGAAGCATTATCTAAAACCTGGTCAAGATCTATACCTTGATTGGTACCCCCTTTATAAAGAGCTCAAGATATTTATCTTGCCCCAAGAAACGGGGTTTATTAACACAACGAATGTCAAGAGAAACGCCAGGACTTTGACAAAGATGTGCACTTTTTGTCAACTCTACACAAGTCCTACTGAGATCCCTCGGATGCTTGAAGAATTTATTCCTTATGTGGGTATAAAAAATCTTATAATCTAACCCATTTTCTTTATCTACAGCTAATGCTAACTTGAATTTCAGTACAGCTTATCCCATCCAGAAGGCGCCTTTATTGTAGTGGGGCTCTTGAATTTGCTAATGCCAACCACTCCTCCACCACCCTCCTTCATACAAGGCCAACCGGAGTTTTACCTACCAGGTTTGATACATATGTTCTTCTTTCCATCGATTTGAATGTAGAGCTGATTTCAATAAAGGGCTGTTCCATATCTGGGCCCTGGGAAATCGCTCCAAGACTTTCGATGTCAATTTTTTGGATCTACTCTCACGGCTTGCACGTGACTCGCTACCAGCAACTCACGTTAAATTTGGACCTCATGGCATTTTCACTCGAGAGCAATCGGCTACGATATTTACAGCGGTGCTGCGCTTGCTCGAAATCCCGGTTGGTCAAGCATCAAACCCTTACAGCCCAGTAGTTGACATGGGTGCAGGCTTGGCTGCTACTTTGGAGAAGGACCCTAAGAAGCACCCTATTGCTCACCACATAGCCCGTTGGATCGTCATGTCGCTTTCTCCTCATGCGCTTGCAGATACTGGGTCAATACTTGTTAGCCTTGAAGGCTTGATTCAATCTGTTGAAACCTTTTTTCATCCCTCGAACAATGGAAATTGGACAAAAACCCTATCACAATTGGCGTATTATTTATCCGACTTCTTTGTCATGAGGTGGAATCGAGAACAGAGTGGAGAGATGGATATACCTGAAGATCGCCTGCTCACCCCTGATTTGAAAAGGAGGTTTGTACTGGCACTTCGGGAAGCAGTCTTTATGGGCATATATTCCAAGAGTGGAACAGCTATGAATTTTGCAATGCAATCTCTTCAGAGCTTGGCTTTTCTGGAACCGGATCTCATTCTTCCAGGGTCCCTCCAACGCATATATCCTGCTATGCAGGGTCTAGTTGAAGTTCACCGGACAACATCGTCATTACGAGCTTTGCAGGTATTAGCAAGTATTATCGTACGCCAGAAAGGGTACCGTATACACACTACAACCCTATTAACGCTAGCCCTTCCCGGAATCGATGCAAACGATCTTGATAAGACACTTCAGACTCTGGCATTCATCCAATCCGTTGCATATAATGTCCCCTTTTATGATCTCAACGATATATCCGACAAAAACGATATTCCGGAAGGTAAACTCGCTGTCGAATGGGTCCAGAAACAAATGGAAGCCCTTGAGAATGGGGATCTTGCGCAATTTACTCATTTTCATATGCTACCCGATATCGAAGAAGAAGCTGTTCTCAGGTCCTCAACGTATGGGTTTCAAGAATTCGTTTTGTCATTTCTGGACCGTGTCTTTACGCTTCTGGAGAATCTACCAGACGTTTCTCGTGTCAGAAGTGGTTCCCCAGAGGAAGCAATTGTCAATACGCTTCCATCAACCTTTCTACCACTTCTGGCAGCTCTGTCTCCTGAGTTGTATGAACTAGCACTTGATAAAATTGCTGGCTTTGTGGGGAATCATATAATCCATCAAGCCCGTGATGCGATGGCATTTATATGCGATGCACTTTGTAAAGTCAATCCAGAAAAGGCCTTAAAGCGCCTGCTCCCACTTCTGGTGGCGGGTATCAAATCGGAGATCGAAGAAAATGGCGCTGCATCGACAAGGCACAACGGTGCTGATGTTCTTCCCCGAGATCGTGGACTTGTATGGTTTGTAACCATTCTCAGTATGTGCGTAGTCCACGTGGGCTCTGCACTATTGGATTATACATCGGAGCTTCTTGAAATTACGGACTATATGCAGCAAAGATGCAGAGGGATACCCGCGGTGCATGTATCAAACCTTATACACCATTTACTCTTAAGCTTAACGCTTACATACACCAATGATTTCGCTCTAGACGAGCCTAATGACTGCGGCAATGGTATGTGCCCTCTATCTCGAAAATATAGCGACTTGAATACTGACCATAAATAGTCCAAGTAGGAATTGAGACCTGGGGAAAAATTATAGAACCGCAGAACCTCAAGATAAAATGGCATGTCCCAACAGAGCGAGAAGTGGGCCTCGCCGCCCAAATATATGAACGACTATCAAATAATGCATTGAACCGATTGGCTCTCTTGATTAACGAGGACTCTAGTCTCAAGCGTGATGGCGTTGGGAAAGAATGGTCTGATGATGTCTCGAGAAACTTAGTTCTGCTCCGACTCCTCTTATCTGGCATCGCCTCGCTTGTGGACGTCTCCGGAGGAAATGTCCTTGATTTTCAAGATAGCGACCAGCGAGAGGATATCAATTTGCATTCCCTGGCTAAGAAATCACTATTAGAAGACAATGATGATCTGCTAGACGTTGAAAATGGCCAACAGCATCCATTTTCATACCCTACAGGCTACTTTTTCCAGGATACGAAACACCCACTGTATCAACTCATTCACACCCTCAGGTACCGCATTGGCGAAGCCCTTCATAAGGTGCATGATTTCCTCGTTAGGGCTCAACAGGATGATGTGGCGTGCTTCAACGCTCTTTATACGGTACGCCCTTAGCTCGACCTCTCTATTCTCTTGCTTCCTCGATTAATATAGTCATACTAACGGAGTTCGTGTAGGCATACCGATCTTGGTTTGTGGATGTAGGAATCGAGAGATCCGCGCAGGTTGTGGAGCGGATACTTCGCCTTTTTGAGTCTGATATTCATCTTTTTAAGATCAGTGGTCTACGTAAGGTTTATCCCAGACCACTACTTTTGCGACGTGCAAACCTGTACCATCTACAGCGCCTGCGGGGTAATATCGGCCCTCGAAAGCGAACAACACTGGATGAACGACTCCTCCTAGACCTAGCAGAATCCGCTGTTTCATCTTACACGGAAATCCGCAGGCATGCTCAAAGCGCAGCAGAGTCCGCTTGCAAAGTCATCATCGGGGCACGGCCTCTCGTGATACCAAAATTAATCGACGCTTTTGAGGATGCTATTAAGACAAAGAATTACGGTAGAATGAAAGGAGCCATGTATACTTTGCTTCTTGGCAGTCTCAGTAAAACCGTCGGGAAAGACTGGAGATTTGCTCCTAGAGTCATTAAAGCGTTTATCGCAGCTTCTGCTGCAGACAAATTATCTGTTCAGAAGCTAGCGATGGGTGCTACCTTTCAGGTCATAGATTATGGACGTCCCCTTGAACAACTTGTCCTCTTAGATGAGCAAGTCCTTGAAGCAATTGCGCCCTCGGAAGATGTTCGAGAAGCAGTCATGCAACGCAAACTACGGGTTGCGATGAAAACTAAAGAAATCGAAAGCAAGAAAACCGAACTTGTTATGGAGTTAGTAACTTTAGCAAAGGGGTCTCATTGGAAGATCGCCAACCGAACTGTCACCATTATGCTAGGGATGGGAATGCGTTTTGACACACTCGCAGATAAATCAATGATTGAGCTGATGACAAGGGGCTCTGTTGATACACACCCAATGCTTCGAGGACTCTATTGTAGTGGTCTCATTGCCGTAAGTGACTCTTTCCTAACACGCGGAGAGCGACCTGGTCGGTAACCAAACATAGCTCTTTTGTTTAATTGACCTAAGGTCGGCCTGCGGACACAGATATCAAAACTTCCTACTTGATATCTACAGGTTTCCCGCTCAAAAGGAAATCGCCGTTGATCAAATAGACGAGCAATGGACGAGCAAATTTTTATCAGCATTTTCACGTGAGTCAACTGAATATTACATTGACTTTGACCATATTGGATGGTTAGCCTGGGGAAATACTATGACAGTCTTTGATGCGAAGCCGAGCCACAAGCGAGAATGGGATAATGTCGAACGAACTGCTCGAAGTTACATCGGCAGCCTAGTTAATCGGGAATGGTTCCATACTATGTGCGATTATATGAAGCAAGAGCCTCGTGAGGGCATGGCGGACAGGTTTCGTATGGCAAGCCCGATACTATTGCAGTTTATCTTCGAACTGGTTCGGGAGGGAGCTACCGACCTAACATTCGACGACATCACAACTGAGATCATTAATTTGTTTGGAGATGGTAGTGACAAAAATCAACATAGAGCAACAGCTGAGTTATTTGGGGCGCTTCTCAACTCTGCTCGGGACTGTTCCGAGGATGATAGAGCGAAGAATTGGAATCTTATACTCCCTGTCGTCATAAAGATTTTCGATGAGGGTCTCACGCCAGATAACCTATCCTACTGGATAGCATTTATTCATACCGCTCTTGTTAGTTCCTTAGTTGATCTTATTAGTAAATTATGCCTATCATTCAGAGGACCATGCTAACTCAAGCTCCATTTGTTGCAGCAAGGAAAAGATCTCCGCCGCTCATGGCAGATTGTTCAACACCTTGCTAGCTTTCGTTTGGACCTTGGTTCGAACGCTGCGTTTAAAGAAAGCTCGAAAATACAGTTATTGCAGCAGTGCATCAACGATTCCGGATGGCATTTCCAGCTTCATCAACCGATTTGGGATGACTTCTTACAGCATTTGAACCACCCTTACAAGGGGGTGAGAGAGGCCATAGGGCAAACGCTGGCATGCATAAGTCGGACTCGCTATCATGAATCATTCAGCTGCGTTAGTGATTTTTTACAGGCTCAGAAACTGCACTCATCGATCGGTATCCCGCCGTATCAGTCAGATAACGTTTTTACTACATCTTTCAACAAAATCTTAACGCAGCTTGCTGAATGGAGAGGAGAATCGTCGCCGGAGAATCGAGATGTTGGGTCATACACATCCGCCAGCAAAACGGTACTACTCTGGCTTGAGAATGCTCTATCATCTCACGAATGCACCCAACTAGCTCCATTGTTTTCCCGCACTCTCGTCAACGAGATCCTACACATGGTAGACGTGAGAGAGGATCCAGAGTTGATGTCGCTAGCATATAATGTATTTCGGCATTTGCCAGATATACCACATCCTATTGGCCAAGCCGATGCTTTTATTGAAGGTCTAATACAAACAGGATCAAGTGCCCGTTCATGGCATCAACGCCTACGAGTTCTTTTGAACATTGGGGTCGTCTACTTCCGGCGTTTATTTCTCCTCTCTCCAGAGCAACAAAGAAAACTATTCAGCTGTGTATCCAATATGTTGAGGGACCCACAGCTGGAAGTGAGAATAGGCGCCGCTACAACACTGTCTGGCATGATAAGGTGTTCCCCAGTGCCTTTTAGGAATCGTGTGGTACCGCTCCTGAAGAAGAGATTCGTGAGCCTACTTTTGAAGAACCCTTTACCAAGAGGTTTATCATCTCGTCCTGGGAGCCCTCAGCAAAAACTAACAGTCAATCGACATGCGGCGGTGCTTGGGTTGAATGCCCTGGTGCAAGCTTTTCCTTATGTTTCCCCTCCTCCTCCATGGTTACCGGAAGTTCTTACCATCCTCGCTTTAAGGGCTGCGGCAGACCCTGGAATGGTTGGCGAAAGCGTAAAGGCTTGCCTCAGCGATTTTAAGAAGACTAGGCAGGATACATGGCATGTGGATGTTAAAGTAAGTTAGACCATGATGATATAGAGAACACCCATTTTACGGCCACTTGCTAACCAAGAGTTATTCCGCACGAAAAGGCATTCACGCCTGATCAACTGGAAGATCTAGAAGGCGTTTTGTGGAAGAGCTACTTCGCATGAGAAAGAGAGCGATACGTTCGTTAAGTTGGTATCGGACGAGCTGTATACATTTTGTCTTGTTGATTTATATAACGCCAAACGAATCTTGCATCAAAGGACGGCTAGCCCGTGCACCAGTGAAATGACTGTGAATTGATGTACACACTGTGTCTTACTCAAAAAGTAGCATCCGCAGAGAAATCCAATTGACGATGTCAATTTTTAAAACTATTTGACCTGAAGTTTTAAAGTTGTGGCCAAACTTATCGGTATTACTTCATGTAGCCCAGACTTTAACTGTTAAGTCAACACTGCCGGTCGCGACGACACAGCGGATGCTTGGAATATCTGAGCTTTCGTTCTTATTTCTTGGAGATATCCCATTCTGACGCGGGGATTCAACAAGGGTGCCATTCGGTAAGCCCCCTCCATTGTCAACACTTCCTCGTATTTGATTTGGAGCCCACTTTATGCACGTCACGAAATGGCCATGGGCCGCCTCAATGGTTTTCACGCATCGACCATTCTGGGTCAAATCCCAGCATCTTATTGTTTTGTCGTCAGAACAACTAAGCAGATATTTGCCTCCTGGGTGAAAAACAATCCCCTTTACCCAGTTATCATGACCCACAAGAGTTTTTATCAATGTGCCTCTCGAATCCCAGAGGTTGATAGTTTTATCTCGAGATCCAGTGGCAAGGTATTCGTTGGAAGAAGTCGCTGGTGGTATGCGTTTCACCCCAGCCAAGTTTGATAGGTTCGAGTATGCTGCAGCTGGCGCAAAAGCAATGCATTCTATAACGTGTGTGTGTCCGATAAGCGTCGTTTTTTGGTCGCTCGTGGCCATGTCCCAGATTCGAGCTGTCTGATTCCTTTGTTAACGCGGGGGGGTTTTTTTTTCTGAAAGAAAATAGAAAAAGAAAAAGAAAGAAGGAAAGATAGAAATGGGTCTTAGGTAGCTTACCTGGTCGTTCCCTGCGCTAGCCATCCATCTACCGTCGAGGGAAGGTTCCACACATCTCACCCAATCAACATGCCCCTGTAGTGTTTTGACAGCGTATCCGGTAGACACATCCCAAATCTTCAACGTTTTATCCCGGCTTGTGCTGACCAAGAAATCCGCGCCGGAGCTACTTGGGATAAACCGAACAGAGCTGACGGAATGGTCATGACCCTTCATAGTTCGGATACAGTTGTACTCGTTTCCAGGGTCCCATAGTTTTATGGTCAAATCGTGAGAACAAGAAGCAAGGAACACTCCCGTCTTCGGACCTCCAAAATCAAGATCGAGGACGGCTTTTGTGTGGCCTTTCAAAGTTTGTTCTAATTCTCCATGCTCCCAATCCCAAATCTTTATGGTTGAATCCTCTGCCGCTGATGCGATGACCGAGAAGATTGGGTGAAAGGCAATGGCATTTACAGGATCACGATGACCGGTCAAAGTGTAACGCGCCGGAACTCTTGGTAGCCATGACCCCGGATCCACTTTTTTCTGAGAATATGACGAAGTAGCAGATAAATCCAGCTCGTTTTGTAGCGTTTGGATGCGGGATTCGAGATCCATGATCTATAAAGCCATCAACTAACGTTTCAGCAACCCGATCACAGGTGTCAGCAACCGAACGGTGTATATAACACTGAGACATTCGTCCATGCTTCTTTCTTTTCTTCCTTTGTTCATTATTTTTTTCTCTTCGTTTCTTTATTTATCTATGTGCTTGTTTTCTTCCTGTGTCTTCCTCGCCTGCTCCTGCTTTCAAGTGGCCCTCCCTCCCATCTCTTCCATTTTCACTCGCCCCTTTCTTCGTTAATCTTGGAAGTAGAATCGGGGGCAGCGCGCAATGATAGCAGCTTGGAATCGCATCTAGGAGACTATTTGTCCCGACTGAACTGCAATAGCAAGGACTTACTTTCTTCTGCAACCGAACAACGCTCGTCCATTTCTTTTCCAATAGGCCTTCGTACTTTTTGCAAATATCGTCGGATAGCAATTCGTTACCTCCCTCGACTTCGTCTCTAAAAGCTTGGACGGATTTGGTATGACCAGATTGTTGCAGGTAGGCAGCAATACTTTTGTTCCTGTTGCTTATAAGTTATACATTAGCATGGCTATCTTTAAAGGCGGCGAGGCGGCGAAGATTTTATCATAGCCCGTTTCTGTATCATTGTGGCCGAGGGGGTGATTGCGGTAACCTTGCATGCGAATTGTACATACAGTTCGTCCCTCTGACGGTCGATTAGAGTTGAGCTTGACATGGCTGCGAGCTGCTGCCAAGTTTCAACAACGCCTGAACCAAACTCGCCGACTGAGATTTTGTGATAAAATCGTATGATGCGTCAAGTCGGGCCAGATAAGTCACCGTATCAGGGTAGAAGATTGCTGCTGAGGCTGCTTGACCCCTAGAAGTGTGCTGAAGCACCCACAAATAAGGTTATTTGCCCAGGATTAGATATCTAGGGGCTGGGGGTCGACTCCTTGAGGGCCGCCAGTAGAGTCCGCTCTAACCTTAATGCTCGTATCCGTTCAGTCGTTAGGCGATTTTGTATCGGATAAGACGAGGTCACTCGGGTTTACTTTATTTGCCGCACGAATGAAGCATAATGCTTATGAACAAGAAGGGGGGGTGGTTGCACATTTGGTGTTGTAGGGTGAAATGAACAGGTCTCTCTCCTTCAGGCGCTTGGATTTAGGTCAAGCGTATTTGTTTAGCGTCTGGCAGCACCAACAGCACATACTTAAGGTTCTTTGAGTACACCCGAAACCACCACAAATAATCAACCGGTAGACTGTAAGCTGCTCGTTCATCTCGGATATCACTTTCATACGGGAAGAGCACTATCTTTGAAGCTAAAATTCAGCCTGGATGAAGCAAAGTGCTGAGACAGTCGATAGATTTTACAAAGCGGCACATCTTGCTAGATACACGGTCCCTGAACTAATGCGCAAGTGCGCAAAGCGCCTAAAGTGCTTATGTACCGCCGTTAGATATCGCGGTCGCATAATGCAAAAACACTACTAACACGAAACCCTTAAGCACATTGTTTCTGCAACTGGCTATAGTCCTTCTTCACTTGCCTTAGTTCGCCTTCCAGCTTCCGTCTTGCTTCTTGCTCTCCCTGCAAAACAACACAGCTTTTGTCAGCAACTTGAAGTGCAATGACAGAGAGACGACATATTTGGAGGATGTGGGAGGAAGCCATAGGTATCCGCGAACTCACCCGTAAAGCTCTGCTATGTTCGTTTCTCATGTCTCTCATCATTTTCTTGAACTCTGCCCTCAAGACTGCCATAGTCATTGTTTCCCCAGAAGCAGTAGCAGATGTGCCCGCCCCATTGGTTTGGATCGTTGGCGTCTTAGCAGCACCCCCCCCTCCTAACCAACGGATCCTTTCATCCGCCAAGTTGCTTTCTACGGTTTCTAGCTTATCCTGTAAAGCGTCTATCTGTGTCTCCAACCGTAATCTTTCCGCCTCGAAGTCAACAGACGATTTCATAAGGGCCTCGTAATCAAAAAGTAGTCCCTTAAGCTCCTTCTTGAGATTATCACACTCTTCCCTTAGGTTCTGATGAGCTTGCTGGTTTCCAATTTGGTCACTCGCTCCTATTGTAGCTAGTTTTGCTTGAAGCGCTGCATTAGCAGCCAAAAGCCCTTCATTCTGGTTAGATAGGGTCTCCAACTCGACTAGGAGACTAGCATCTATTGCAGCTTGGGGTTGCCCTTGCTGTGCTTGGTTCCGCTGCTCGAAGGACGCCCTTGGATTCGCTTGACCGGCAGCCAAGTTTTCCAGTTCCTTCAGCAGTCTCTGGACCTCATTTTCCAAATCGATAATGTTAGCTGTGAGAGAGGCGTGGGTTGCCTTGCTTTCCTCGAGTTGATTTCTCACTCCTTTAGAGATAGCTGCATGCTCCTTGGATTCGCTATCCTTCTTACCGATCTGGTTTTCAAGTCCTTTCACGAGAGTTTGGAGCGTTTCTGTCGTTTTCAGTTGCTCGTCATGACGTCTTGTAGCCGTGTTGTAAGAAACAGTTATGTCGTTGACCTCTTCTTCAAGTTCTTTTACACGGGATTCGCTGGTGTGTATTTTTTCGGTCAGCTCTTCGAGTCTCCCCTTGTCTAAGAGAGACTGGCTCTCGTTATAAGTCATGTTCGCTTGGCTGTTGTTAACTTCAGCACGTAGGGAATCAATGATCTCCTGTTGTTCCCTATCTCGCTGCTCAGCAACCCCTGCTTCAACAAGATGTTGTTCTAAAGTTTGAGTGACCCGGTCAAGCTCGCTCTCCTTCAGACGCAACCTATCTATGATAGTATTTTCTTGCTCTTTAGCTACCTCGGTTGCAGCATTTAGCCGTTTTTCGTACTCATCTCGTTGCGAATTCGAATCGCTTTGTAACTCTTGAAGCTGCTGATCATGAAGCCTTTCTTTTTCGGTCAGCTCTGATCGAAGCTTCACAACTTCTTGCTTGAGCTGCAGGGAATTAACGTCCTGATGTGACGAAACTTGGGATAGTTCATTGAGTGTGTTCGATAGTGAATTTGTAAGCCCAAGGATCTGCTGCTCGTGGCTCGTCTTAGCATCTTCATTCTTTTGCATCTCTAGCTGCTTCTGAAGAGACATTTGAGAAAGTTGCTCGCGTAGCTGTGCCCGCTCCTGTGTCAGAAGCAGCGACTGCTCAGTCAATGATTTGAGGCTTTCTTCAAGTTTCCTTATGCTTTTCTCTCCAAAATCAAGATTGAGGTCCTGTATTAAATTCGGACCGTCTGTAACTGCAACAAAATCTGTTCCTTTGTATTTTGTTTGTCGTTCTCGCACTTTGGCTTCATAAGTATCTATGATAGTCCAGATAGGTGTCAAGTATTCTTCAGTAGAATTATTTTTTTTTGCCTCTAAAGACCTATCGCCTTCGCTAGGCCCAGGAATCGCATCTCGCAATCGCGCAAGGCCCTGCTCTAATAACAAGATTTGCCTTCCAAGAATGGGCTCTAAGGGAACCAGAGTGGAAAGAGACTTCTCGCTGATGCTTTCCACGGTTGAACCCCCAATACCCTGTAGGGTCACAGACCCGATTTTGAATAGGACACCTTCGAGTACGGCGTTCAAATCAACTAACTTGCTCTCAGCAGCTGCTAAGCTACGGTTCCGTTGAGGTACCGATTGGCCCACCATATGTCCGTCGACCGACACAGGTGTGTATTGGGATCTAGTATTGTCACTACCAGATTCTAAGAGAAGTAATTCAAGATTCAATGCATACCTTGATAGAGAGATATCATGTGCTGGTTCCAATTGAACTTCATTCGAATTGTTAACTAGTCGATATAAGCTGCGATGGTCGAAGTCTTCTGGAATTGGTGACCTGAGAGGCTGATTAACTAGTCTGCTGGCAAGATTATGGTACGACGTAGCAGAAACTGCCGCATCACTAGAGCTCCAATACCGCAATTTGCTATTGTGATGTGTAGATGCAAGCACTCCCGCTGTGTGGCGAAGCAGACGCAACTGGACGTCTCGCAAACGCGAATCCAGGCCATGGATATCGGCATTGATTTTCTCACACCTTGCAACGGACGCATTGAGTTCGGCACTAGCTTGTGTGGCGGAATCTTCGCTGGTGGTACTGGAGTTGACTCTAGAGGAGGGGGTGGAAGAAGGGATCAGCGGTTCACCGTGCTTGGGGGAATGAAGGCGCGACAATGATCGAGCTGCGTCTCGGACTTTGGTTTCTAGGAGGAGCTTGCGTTTCAGAGCATCGATTCGCCCGGCAAGGACGGGTTGCTCCTTTTTCAACTCATCAACCTCTTCGTGCGAGAGCAAATCATAGCTGGTTGAGTCGAATATCGCGGTTTCCACCAACAAGTGCCAGGCAATATTGTTGTCGTCGAATGTTGAGGGAGCGGCCGAGGGATTTAAAGCTGCCATGTCAACCCTGGGTGCGTGATCTGGCGTCGTTGCGCGCCTAGTAGTCTCTGGCAGAGTATTTAGTCCTCCAGCTCACTAGCCTCTTTTCTCGCAGTTGGATGGGTGGCTCTGTGCAGCGATCGATGCCTAACTAAAACGCCGGGTTCTTTGTGCCAATGGGTGTATAGTACGGCTAGGATGGATCGATGATGCAGACGTTCTTCATGCTCATCGTGAGTAACGGGCATGTTTGCCGAAGGGGGATCGAAAAGACTGCTGCTGTCGACTACGCTCAACGGTTTGTCCGGGATGGATGGATGGATGGATGGATGGCGAGTGGTAATAGTGGTGGTGGCGGTAGGTGGTAGTAGTAGTGAGATCCCTTGGTTTGAACAGGCTTGATGCAGTTCCACGAATTGCGGCTTGCGCTTGTCGCTGGTGGTTAGGAACAGCTTAAAGATATTTAAGCAGGTACTTACCTAGGTAGGTACACATAGGACTTATGTGCGCCTGAGGATCGCATCCTCACTACATTGTCATCACCGTCATCATCGTTAGTGTGTCGCGCACACTTGAAGCAGCAGTGGTCGTTGAAAACGGGGGCCTCGGTTGCTTTTCTTTCTAGATGGTTCTAACTACATTCGCGTATATATATATTAGGTACTTATTTAAGTAGTTAAGTAGTTAAAAAGTATATATAAGTATAATGTACATGTACATGTACACATATATAAATTTACTTAAGGCTAAGGTTCTTCTTATTCTCTTTCGTCGCCTCCATCGCCTCCATCATCTTCTTACCATTGTTCGGCACATCAACTGCTCCCAGTCGCCATCGTATCCAACAGAGAATATACAGTCCTAATATGGTGCTGCACAATCCAAACAACTGTAAGTGGTAACTGCGTTCGCCTCTGATGAATGCTATTAGCTAGCCAGCTAACTGCTCTTGCGTGACCTAAAGGGCATTGGGTCAACAAGGACGCCTCCGCGTGGGCGAAAGAATATTTTGACCAACATCTCATCGGCGTCTCCGCGGCAAAAGACGAAGTTGAGGTTGAGGTAGCAAAAGTCTTAAGCGTCGATGGCGATGTTGATGTGAGCCAGCGCAAGGGCAAAGTTATCACCCTGTTTGATGTCAAGCTTCAACTAGAATATTCAGGTAAAGTGCCCAGCAGCTCCGAAGATACAGTCATATCCTCTGACTGCTGGCTAACCATGTCGTAATCGTTCTGGGTTATCATCATTAAGGCCGAACGGCTTCTGAAGAGAGCATATCCGGGACCATCACCATACCGGAAGTAGCACACGATACAGAACCTGAGGAATATGTTGTAGGTCTATTTGCCAGTGGCGTCGTGATTATGATTGAATAAATAAAATGAGTTCGAAAATGCTTATGGGCACATCAAGTTCGAAATTGTCAACTACGCCGACTCGAAAGAGAAGCAGCCAGTCAAGGATCTCGTCCGCTCCGACATTACACCGCAGTTACGCGGCAAGCTTTCACAGTTCGCCCAAGCTCTGATGGAACAGCATGGCAAAGACATTCAGCACACGAAGGAAAACGATCCCAAATACCGGTCGTCTTTAGCGGCAGCTAGCTCCGCGACCTCATCGTCGCAACGCTCAGTCACAACCGAAGTAGACAAAGTTACAGGCAATGATGCTGCACGCGGTGGGAATCAGGAACCTGCCGTCAATACCACGGATATCAACGAAAATTTTGAGTTTCAAACAACGGCCGAAGAGCTGTATCAAACATTTGTAAACCGGCAACGTGTAGCGGCATTCACTCGCAGCCCCCCCGAAGTATTCGAGCCAACCAATGGTGGAAGATTCAAGCTCTTCGGCGGGAATGTTGAGGGGGAATTCGTGGCCCTAGATCCAGATGCAAAGGTTATTAAGCAGAAATGGAGGCTATTAAATTGGCCGAAAGGTAGGTAGGAGCGTTTGTGAGTGCTCGAATTTTCGGGCGCGAGCGCTCTCCCGCTGATGATATCCTCTCGTGCTAGGCCATTTTTCGATGATGACCATAATTTTTGACGAGGGGACGGACACTACCACCCTTCGACTCACTTGGAAAGGCGTGCCGATTGGACAGGAGCAGACAACGCGCACAAACTTCGCAGAGTACTATGTTAGGAGCATCAAGCTAACGTTTGGGTAAAAAGGCGCTCTCCTTTACCGCTTCTGCCTCTGCACTGGACTGACGATGCAACCATAGATTTGGCGCGATATTGTGAGGCCAGACACGCTGTCAAATTACGGCGGAGTGGGAAACAAAGGCGCTACGACTACGACTACTACTACTACTACTACTACTACTACTACTACTACTACTACTACTACTACTACTAATACGAAGATGATAATAAAGAAGAAAAGAAGGTGAAATGAAGAATAAACGATGCATCTTGTGACTGTGCAGAAGAGTAAGATTTGCTTGTTCACAAATACTGTTCCACCTGCTGTGAAAAGGGACGTTTTGTAGCAAGAAACGCCGCCTCGCCTCCTAATTTTAGAAGCTGCTAATAACCCGAGTAGCGTGTGGTACCACAACAACTGATTGTAATAATAATAATATTAATAATATCGTGGAGCAAGTTTTCTTCATGGCATGCCTCCAAGTAACACGCGATGGGTGGGAGAAAATTGCGCTTGCTCCTGGGAGCCGGGCGCTAAAATATATATTTATCTGTGAAAGGGCACGTACGAATTGGAAGATACTAAGTAAGTACCTAGGTACTGAAGGTACCTACTTAACTGAGGTATCTGTGCAAGTATATATTTAAACGGCCAGTCAATGCCCGCCTCGCGACATGAAGCCGGGCGGGAATGATTGGCTCGAGGACCGCGGTGCTAATTGAGGGACATCAACCAGCCCGGCAGCCAATCAAGCGAGGAAGGAGCGCATTCACGACCCTCCCCAGCCAACCAGCGCCCGTCGTGTGCTGGGAATGGCTCTCCATGCCAGGGAAAGCCCCATTGGCCCTAATATCCCCGGCCTCTCCAGTCGCACCAATCAATCTTCATCTGCCGCCACCAGCACAGCGAACCTGGAACTCGAGCAGCTCCTCCCAGCGACAGATCGCACGGGTGGGTCCGACCAGCTAGCTTTGCTGCCAAACCAGCTGGCACCCACCGCGCTCTGCATAAGAGACCAACGTCGCCCACTCGGCCTCGACGCCCGCCCGGATTGCGGTTGACACGTCTTCATCTAGTTCGCTCATTCATTGAGTGTTTTTTCTTTTTCTTTTTCTTTACTTTTCTTTTTTAATCTTTACTTTAGCACTTGCTTGAAGCACTTATATATATATATGTTCTGATCCACACAGCATTTATTGTTATTATCGTCACCATTGCTGCATTATCAATCTTCCTCATCTTCTTCTTCTCTTCTTCTTTTGACGTGTGCTCTGGCGGCATACCTACTGATTTTTTTACTTCTTCGGGTCGGTTTTATTTGGCCATTCTTTCTTGTAGTCTCCGCTGCTATATAGATAGCTCCACAGTCTCCCACCATAACGCTCCTTGGTCTACTAGCCTCTCTACCTCGTCGTATATACTTATATACTAAGTATATACATACACACACACACACGCACCTTATATACTTATATACATCCCTCTTCCCGGTTCGAAGAATATCCAAGCTGTGCTTGGATTTTGCTGCTTTTCTATCTTACATTTCTAAATTCAACGATACGTTACCACCGCTGGTTGGTAGTACTCACACCTTCAGCCACGTCGAAAAATCAAAACCACAATCTGCAAATATACAACGGCTGTAAATAATACTCTTAGGCGGATTCATTGGCCTACAACTCTCGCACTGCTTATAGCGCCCACATCTCTACCTTCTCCAGAGCAATAATGTCGAACAAAGCTGCTCTCGCTGAATTCATTCAGCAACCCGTGTCTAAGGACATGATTACGCACCTTGCAACGAAGGCTGCGCAGGTTATCCGTTGTGATCCGTCACTAGGTGAACTGCCCACGCCACCATCGACGCCGCCCAGAGTAGCGTCGACCCACCCATCGGAACCACATCTCCCCGACCTAGAAACTTTTATCGCCTCTATCGTCGAACGATCTCATGTGCAGGTATCTACTTTAATGACAACTCTTGTATATCTATCTCGATTACAGAAAAGGCTCCCCCCCGTCGCTAAAGGAATGAGATGTACCGTGCACCGCATATTTTTAGCCTCCCTCATCCTATCTGCGAAAAATCTGAATGATTCCTCTCCAAAGAACAAGCATTGGGCCAGGTATACTTCCGTACAGGGATTCGACGGGTTTGGGTTTTCTTTGACAGAAGTCAACTTGATGGAAAAGCAGTTGCTGTTCCTACTGGACTGGGATCTAAACATCTCAGCAGACGATCTATACGACCACTTGGAACCGTTCTTAAAGCCGATTCGCCAAAGAATTCGCTCTGAGGAAGAGCAGGATTTCTCGCGCCGTTTTGGCTACCCTGTCTCCAACTTCCAACTTAGGTCTCTTCCTTTAGGAGAATCCAAAGTGGAGCCGTATCACCACTCTATTAACGATGTTAGTCGGGGCAATGGCGTTTCTCATCCTAGTCCGAGACTAGCATCCCGTTCGCAGATATCTTTTGCACACCTGGATAGCCGCAGCAGCTATGACCGCGAGCGGTCAAGATCTCGATCTCGGTCGCGTTCAAGTCGGCACAGATCAACCGTTTTTATCGAACAAATGCTCTCTCAGACTCCGCCACCATCAACACAGATACCTGAGCTTTCTCGGAGCGGAACAGCATCATCTGTATATTCAAATGAGAGTTCTCCGGGTATTCCATCACCTTCGATTGTTGCTCAGGTACATTACCTTGCAGATCGCCCTGGTGAGAGCCCGAAAATGCCAAATTTCCCTACGAAGCCTACCAAGCGTGCAAGACTCGGCTTGTTTTCTCGGCTGCTTGGAACAGAGAAGAGCTTAGGTGATAAAGCATACTTGAATCGGCTGTGACAGATCTCCTAGGAAGTGGATTAAGAAATCTCAATCTATATTCTTGGCTTAGAAGGATATCCTAATCATACATTAGATCTGAGGCTCCGATATTGAGCTCTGAATCTTCTTTTTTTTGCCCCTGGCTTCTCCTTCGATATTCCTTAGTCTTGCAATATTGATGTGAAAGTGTAGAGCAAAGTATTTCCTTGGTGGTAGAAGGTGTCTATTTGCCTGCATTGCAGAGGAAGTTTGGAAACGGTTGGCGCACTGTATTTTGTGATTCTAGCTGGGTAAATTTTGAGCTTCTATTTTATATATAACGTCATAGGTTTCTTCTTTTTTTTTTTTCGGGGTTGGTCAATATAGGTATTTATGTAAATGGTACTGAACGGAAAGAACGATATAATTATTTATTATTTTTTCATGAAGGAATATCTGTTGTCACTGACACTGGGCGGTCCATTGGCCCTATCAACAATAACTTGGCCATGCAATGCACCCAGATGTGCCCAGACAGGCCCAGACAGGCCAAAGGGCTGGCGTGAAGCGCAATTTCATTCTCGAGTATATGAATCGGTAATGTCTAGGCCAACGCGTCTGACGAACCGGTAGTCAGCACTCTGCAATAACAACGATGCATGATGGTAAAGGTAACAAACCTAGCAGCCCGTCGGATTTTCTCCCCATTATCGTCATGTAGACCAACATTGTATCGTTCGAGCAAATCAACATACGAGCGCTGTGCTTCGAGATACTTGATCAACTGCTTAGTTCTCAGGAAGGTGGCATTGCAAGATTGTTCGCCAGCGCCGTTATTGGCGCTAGTTGTTGTAGTGGTTGTCCTAGTAGCTGTTCCCGAACCCGCATTGAGGTGAAGTCTGAGGTGCTTATGGAGAGAAAGTCGGCGTGTTCGGGGCTCTGGATATGGGAGACCTGAGGTCTGCGTCACGGAAGGTCGTGTGAGTATCGGTGGAAGCTCTCGCAGACACGCTCTGTAGAGGGAAACTATATGGTATCCTTTGGGAGATGCCATTATGTCGGATTCAGGCTCCGAGTTAGCTCGCTTCATTGGGTGAAAAACTGCTTGCCGAGTAGAAAATATCTGTTTGATGACTAATTACTTCAACGCAGCTAGCTGCCAAATACCACCTAGCTGCTCAGACTCATAAAGACACTAACTAACTTTAAGCTAACATCTCGAGTCTTCTTAATCACTACCATCAGCGTCCGAATCCCAATCCTTCAAAGCAAATACCTGGCTGCCAATCCCATGCATTATTGTTCTATATGCTGCACAAACCGTGCTCAGGTCGTCAGACCAAAAAATGGCCAGAGGGTCTGCAAGACATGCTTCCTCAAGACCTTTGAAGATGAAGTTCATTCGACGATACTGAACAACAATATCTTCCCAACCCGCGGAGAACGCATCGCTATTGGAGCTTCTGGTGGGAAGGATTCTACAGTGTTGGCATCTGTTTTGAAGAATCTCAACGAGCGTCACGACTACGGTGTTGAGTTTGTTCTGCTGTCCATCGACGAAGGTATACATGGGTACCGTGATGATAGTTTGGAAACAGTCAAAAGAAATGCTATACAATACAATATGGAACTTTGTATCGTTGGGTACGACACACTGTATGGGTGGACTATGGATCAAGTAGTCGATAGAATCGGTCGAAAGGGTAACTGCACATACTGTGGCGTTTTTCGAAGGCAGGCGTTGGATCGAGGTGCCAAGAGGCTCAACATATCACATATCTTGACAGGCCATAATGCCGACGACATCGCAGAAACAGTCCTCATGAATTGTGCGTCGTCGAGAGCGATTTCATTGGTTCCTGTTGTTGCCACCGCTGATTAAAAGATATATAAATTTAGTCCTCAGAGGAGATCTCCCACGGCTGGGGCGGTGTGCCGAGATCGTAACTGCCTCATCTACGTCGACGATGAAGCGAAGCAAGCCACTAAAATATGCCTATGAGAAGGAGATTGTGCTTTATGCCCACTATTGCCAACTAGATTATTTCTCGACTGAATGCGTTTATTCCCCAGAGGCATTCCGCGGAAATGCGAGATCACTGCTTAAGGAGCTGGAGAGGATCCGGCCCAGCTCTATTCTAGATATAGTCAGAAGCGGAGAGCAGCTCATCTACAAGGAGATTGTTTCGAGTGCGGAAGATTTACTCGTCGCACACGCGAATCTCAACCTAAAAAATGTACGTCAAAATCTATACGTTCAAGTCCCTCTAGTTATCAATTCAGCAAGTCGAGTTGGTCCGTCGACATCTGTTATACTAACTGAGAACAAAACGCATACACACATATATATATATACATGTATAAAGTTACAGGATGATGATAAGGTTCAAATCATCGGCTGTTGCGAGTCTTGCGGCTACATGTCGTCTCAATCGATATGCAAAGCCTGTACACTAGTTTACAGCCTGAACAAAAGCTATGCACCAAGGGAAGTATCAGCGGTAGAGGGGCCGAATTGACGACTTGATTATTAGTAATATTGCCCCATGACTAAGGAGGAGAAATTACAGCAGCCTGACTGGACTGGCATTGTGTTTGCTCATGTCAATTGCGAGAACCCAACCGTGATTTCCAGAACATGCGTAGCTGTTCCATTTCTGACCAGACCTTTTCGGAGTGTACAGCAATATCAACGTCGACCTTAGTTTCGAGGATAATTTCCTTATCGTTCCATTTACTCCCTGATCCCCACTTTTTGCCTCTGGCGAAGTCTACGTGGGGTGAAAGTGCTAGCCAAACCGGAGCATTGGCTCCAATATAAGGGTCTATGCAATGCCAAGGTGAACCTACGACTTTACACAACCAAAATCCAAGGACTTTACCATAAGACTGCCACCAGGGTAGAGCGATTATTGTTGTCGATATTATGCCGGGATGTGCAATGAGGAATACAGGTGGTACTGTTTTTGTGGTGTGGGAGTTGGTATCCTGTTCTGAGGTATAGGAACGAAAATGCTGCTCGGTTTGGGGAAGATGGGAGCCCAGCACAAGGATATCTGTCAATGCCTTTGTGGTCTCGTATGGGGTGGTTGATTTCAGTGCCTGCAGATCTTCAGGATCGAAAGTAAGAGGGTTACTATCGATGGAACCGATCCAGATGATACGTGAGGCCTCGGTCTCTTGTTCGAGAGGGGCGTGTAGCAAACCCATAATTTCGTGGACGAGATAGTAGTGCCCAAAGACATTTGCTGTAAAAGCCATTCCAAGATTTGGGGATATTCTCGACCCAGTGTCCGCCGATAGAGATTGGGTAAAAACAGTTCCATGGACGTCGGTTAACCAGCCCACACCCTGGATTTGATATCGCGGTACCGTCATGGCATCCACCAAGCTCACTGCGAACTGCCGAGCGGCCTTTTGCCAATCCATGCGAACAAATGGAAAAACGCCTGCATTACAAAATACGTGGTGTATGCGAGAATAACGCGTCCTTAATTCCAGAGCGGCAGCAGTCACAGACACCAACGATGCAAGATCGAGCGTAACATAATGAAGCTCTAACCTGGCCCGGGCGTCTTCGGATAGTTTTGAGAAGGCAAAAACGGTGAGGTTTTCAATTGTAGCTTTCGCTTTGTCATGGCTTCTTGTGGTCAGGCAGATTACCAAGGAATCGAGCTCTGATGATGATGGCGCCAAAGTTGTCGGCGTCGTCTGCTGCGCAAAAAACTCTACAATAAGGCGACAAGCGATCCCATAGCCGAGGCCGCTAGAGCGGGTTTTTGTTCGGTCAGTTAGCTGCGCAGATAGACAAAGACCCGAAGATGCTGGGGATAATCTCTGCGAACCTGTTGGCGCCCGTTATTAAAGCGACGGTGCGACGGTGCCGTGATTCCATGGTGAACGTTCTTGGATTAGATTCAGGGGACAGCTAGCCAGCCCGTCTGTTTGTTGTCCCGCAAGCGAATGCTTATAAGGTCGCAAGTATTGACCAATTGCTGCCTCTGTACTACCATTAACGACAACAGATACTAACCTGCTCTTCAGCTCCCGGCGTACTCTGTATTCACCTCCGACTGGAAAACACGGCAAAAGGAGAAGGACCAGAAACAAAAGAAAACGCCCTTAGAGAACGGGGCCGTATTCTGGATCAACTCTCTGTCGCTGCCCGCTGCTCCCGAAAATGGCGCATCAAACTGAAGTCAAGACTGAGAGACCTCCTCCAAGCCATTCTGGAGTCGGGACAGAGGCCGACCCGTTTGATGACTTTGATGGCGTTCACTTTGCTAGAAATTCTCGGTCCAGCGAGGTGCCGCCACTTGTCGACAATGGAAAACCTACTGTCAACCAACCAAAGGAGCAGCCGATCATCGATGCGGACAGAGGTGACCTAGTCTACTACCCGGCCCCGGTCCCCATCATGTTAAACTTACCTCCAAAGTTATCCAACGCCCGCGTACAAAGCCAGGTTCAGGCTATCCCGGCGGAAACACCACCTCGCGCCAAGAGGGAATCGATAGCTCCGTTTAGGCGTTCACTGGGACTCAAGGCCTCTCACTCGAAAGCTGATGTATCTTCGATGTTCGACAATATACTAGATGCTACGGTTGCATCGCCTGTCTTGTCTGTCGTCAACCATTCCATCTCGAACATTAAGGGAACAGGAACAAGTGGTCATGCTCGTTCCGCCTCAAAATTCTCTATGGCTGCTCTCCGGGTTGAAGACCATTCGTCGGGACAACCGTTAACCAACCCGGATGTTGAGGAAGACACTCAGCTCCAAATTGCAGGAAATCGCCCGCGATCTACAGCTGTAGGACCTTCAACCGTAGAGAGGGAAACACCAATGCTGGGTACTAGTAGCGCTGCGACTGCTGTCGCCAATGATGCGTCTCGAATTTCTTATTACCCACATTCCACTCATAGTGATAGAGAGGAAGAAAGGGAGGAAAAAGATGGAGAAGGAGAAGAAGGAAAAGGAGAAGAAGGAGAGGAGGAAGAGGAGGAGGAGGAAGATGGCCAATTCGTACCTGCTACATTGTTGGCAGAATTAGAGTCTCGAAAGACGCAACAGCGTGCACGGACCAACAAGATCGCAGCTGCCGGGGACTCACGCCAGGTGCCGACGCTGCTTGAAAGAGACGCCATTGCTGAAGTAAGACACCAGGCAAGGAAACGAGGGCCTGTGAATCTGGCATGGCAGGCGGACCAAAACGCGGTTGAAGAAGAAGAGGATGAAGTTCCTCTTGGTCTTCTTTTTGCGAGCAAGTTATCTACGCGCCCTAATGAAGTTCTCCGGACGCCTGGCCTACTGGCGATGAGAGAGGCAGAAGACAACGAGCCGCTGCGACGACGGCAGGAGAGACTGAAGCATTCAGTTAAAGATAGTATAGATGTGTTTGTACCAGATCACATAGATGAGAAGGAGACATTGGGGCAACGAAGGAGTCGCTTGCAAGCCGCCCAGCGGCAGCGTGATGCTGCTGGTGACAAACAAATCGAGCGAGAAGAAGCTGAGGTTGCGGGCCCCGCCACAACAGGCCTTAATTCTATGACAGCAGTTCTGCATTCAAATCCCCAAAAGCAATCCTATGTTGGTGCCCAAGAAGGCTTATCAAGAGGCCTTCTGAATCCAGAACTACCTTTTGGGTACCAGGCGCAGCAGCAAATGCATGTTAACTTTATGGGCCAGGGCCATGCTCCCCCCAACCGACAGTCATTGTTACAACAGCAAAGGAAATCTACGTTGCCGTATCAATACGACTACACCACAATGCAGAAAAGTCGGGAGCATGAGTTTGGCATACCGTTTCCATATGCACCAGTGAATGCAGAGTATTTACAGCATCAGCAGGCACTTCTGGCAGACCAAATCGAAAGATGGAGAAGTAGTGTTTGGTAAAGAATAGGAACATCAATGAGAGGCGAAATAGGGCTTGCCTAGGATGCACGATATAGTATTTTACTGTCACTTTGGCTGGATAACAAATGGTGTCGGTGTAACATGCGCGCTTGAGTGTTCCCAGGTTTCTACTAATCTGGGTTTGGTTTTGAATCTGTTGTCGTATCTGCTCACTTGCTCACTATATGTCCAATTATACTGCCTATTTCTGCAGGAACTCCCTATTTATTCAAAGCCACGATATCGAGGATTAGGACTAGTATTTTCGCTGGTGTAGATGAGCTGTAAGAGAGACAGAGACAGAGACAGAGACAGAGACAGAGAGAGAGAGAGAGAGATAGAGATAGAGAGAGAGAGAGAGAGAGAGAGCGTGAGAGTGAGAGAAGGGGGGAGGGAGAGCGAAAGCGAAAAAGAGTGTGTGGCCGAGGCATTCACTTTGAGAGGCAAGGTAGGCGAACGCTCGTTCGTCAAACGCCCCCGACGAACAGCCACCTCACTTCCTCCTGATGGCCGCCCTCCTTCGGCTGATCCACTACATCCACCACGTCCACCACCACCCATCGAAGGAACACATCTTTCTTCCAACAACAACATCAGCATCAGGCCCGTCCTCGTCGTCCTGTGTATGCTAGGTAACTCACTCTTAAGTTTGCCATACCCGTGTTATATTTTGCATGCTTGTCAGCTCGGGAAAAGAACACAATCTTGGTGACCGTGTCTTGATTCGTTGTACTGCTATTGTCAATATCCGCTCGCTCATCAATCTCTTCCGGTGTTACCCTCATGAGAATATGCAGCCCGTTTCCTCTCATCCTTGAGAACCGAATGTGATCACTAGCCCTTACGCCTTCACAATCAAAGGGTTTAATTGCTGTCAAAGTCTCGACTCCTCACTCTCTCCAAGGAATCAAGAAGGAGAAGACGGAGAAGAAAGAAAGCAAAAAGGGAAAGAAGAGACGAGGAAAAGAGGAAGACAAAGAAGTAGAACGAAAAAGGGAATAGAAAAGAAAAGAAGGAAAGCGACGATTTGAACAGCTGCTGCTACCATAAAAATCCCGTAAGTTTTATGGAACCCTCCTTTCATTCTTCAATCCCCTTTCCCACAGTATTCAACTCAGAGACAGCTGCAGAGAGAGAGANAAAGAGGGAGAAGAGGCAGACGAAGAATGCCGGCTTCCAACCTCCCTCCATAGTTACTCTTTCTCCTACTCACATGTTCTATTTGATTTATTCTCTAGCAACCCTCGACGTTATGCAAAACCACCAGATGAGCCGGGTAGAAAACCCGGATACTATCGGGCAGCTCTCCTTTGTTCCTACTACCCGGACCACAGTCGTGACGACGACGACGACGACTACAACCTCTTTCCCACCGCTAGTAATCAAGCCACCCAGGAGTCTTAGTCAGCTCGATGCTAAAGAGTACCCTCTAGCGACTACGCCAACCCCTTTAGCTCTAAAGCGATTCTGCTTTGATCTAGATGGGCATCCGACTTACTTTCGAGAAAGCGATGACCCAACCAAAACCTTGATAAATCTTCAAAATTTAGTTAACGGAATGAAGGATGGCAGAGGTACCATTCGCGTCGTCGAAAAAGGAGAACAACGCTACCAAACACCATCTATATCTCACGCCAATTCCTCGCTTGATGGTGTCGATATTATTTCATCAAACCCGGGGGCTAGAAAACGTCCTGCGTCCCCCATGTCGACAGTTGAACTTCCTGGAAAATCACTCCCCATTCAAAAAACAAAACGCAGACACACATCTAAAACAAAGGCTGATATACAACCCGTCCGCTTTTCGAAACAAAAACCCCAGCCGAACCAGACCATAATTACACCATCATCCACGCAGCTTGACCATGGATCTCCCAACGTCCACCCAACGCGTCCCCTTCGGCCAACTTCAGGCGTTTCTCTTGAAAATCGGTTGTCTCACATGTGGTCTACGAGTTCTGAGCCTACGCTGTGTAAGGAGGGTGGGCTAAGAGATACCCCAAACCTTACTTCGCTTTCAACTAGCAGACCGCCGGTGGTATTTACGCCGACGGAACAAGATGGATCTCGGTTTCCAATAGACCCACTCGATCATATATCACCTCCTTCTTTCACTGCGGCATCTTCCGCGCGTCCGCTAGCGGAAGTTCCAAACACTATAGTCCATCCAATTAGAGAATCGACCGATGTATCGTTAACAACGCCTACAAATCAGCCACCGAGTTTGCCATCACCTAGCCTAAGTCCGGTTACGGCCGCACTGACGTTGGGCAAACCGCGGACCGATTATTTTTCCCCCCGCCTCGAAGGCACCGAGGAGGACCTCGGATCCCCGCTTGCTTTATCTCAAGCGGACGACTGCATGGATGAAGCTGACAGCATCCCTTTTGACGATTCCATGTCGGTCTCATACGGAAATAGTATGGATCGTGTGCCCAGCTTGATGCAGCTCCCTCAAATGGTGCATACATTTGATTCAATGCCTCAAGCTATCAAATCCTACCTTATGTATCAATTTCTACGACGATGCGACAAAAACACTCTTCAATTTGTGGCGGGAGTTGTGAACCCGGCCCTGAAATGCGATTTTATTGCTAGATTACCTGCTGAACTATCGCTCAACATAATCAAATATCTTGACTACAAGAGTTTAGCGAGAGCTGCACAGGTATCTAAAAAATGGAGGGTCTTAATAGATTCAGACGAGTGGACTTGGAGACGGCTGTTTGAAGCTGATGGTTATGTTCTCTCGGACGGCGAACTTGAACGTGCGGTCCGGGAAGGATGGGGATACCAAGACCCGGAAGGCTTTCTTGATTGTGAAAAAAATATCCCACAGCTCAACTTATCCAAAGGGGCGCTTTCTTCGACGTCTTCTATCCTTAACAGTTCGGTCCGAACGCGTAAAGTTACACGTTTGTCTCTGAAAAGGTCGCAGAAACAGCGACAGACTGTTGAGTCCCTAGGTAAGGATGAGTTTAAAGAGTTAATTAACGATCTTTCTAGTAATGAGGGATTTGCAGCTGCTGTGCATGCGGCTTCTGCTAATCCTCCTCCTGGCGTTGGCCTGCCATCTCTCACCAATCTTCACTTATACAAATCGTTATACCGGCGGCACCACATAATCCGCCGAAGTTGGGTACGACCAGATGTCCAGCCTCGGCATATCTCTTTCCGCGGCCATCAACGATTTGTGGTTACTTGTCTGCAGTTTGATTCTGAAAAAATTCTAACCGGGTCCGATGACACAAACATCAATGTGTACGATACAAATACAGGGGCGCTGCTTGCCAAACTGGAGGGCCATGAAGGCGGTGTATGGGCCTTGCAATATCACAATAACACACTAGTTTCTGGTTCAACAGATAGAACTGTGAGGGTTTGGGATATCGAATCCGCGGAATGCACTCAGGTATTCCATGGTCATACTTCAACAGTCCGATGCCTTCAAATATTGCTACCCACAAAGCTGGTCAGCAAGGATGGCAAGACGAGCATTATGCCTAAGCAGCCTTTGATCATCACGGGCTCTCGCGATTCCACCTTAAAGATCTGGAGGCTTCCATCAAAAACCGATAAACCGTACAGGCCTTCGAGTACAGCTCAAGATCTCGATAACCAACCTACAAATCCATATTTGATTCGTACGCTGCAAGGCCATGGTCACTCGGTCCGTGCTATTGCTGCGTACGGCGATACCCTTGTCAGCGGAAGCTACGACAACTTTGTCCGTGTATGGAAAATTTCGACCGGTGAATGTGTTCATAGACTTGCTGGTCACACCGCCAAAGTTTACAGCGTTGTCTTGGACCATAAACGTGATCGGTGTATCAGTGGTAGCATGGATAGCTGTGTGAAAGTCTGGAATCTAGAAAATGGAGGATTGTTATACACACTTGAGGGTCATACTTCCTTAGTTGGGCTACTCGATCTTTCTCACGACTATCTAGTTTCTGCCGCTGCCGACGCCTCCCTTCGTATCTGGGATCCCGAGACTGGTCAACTAAAACATACGCTTTCCGCACACACAGGTGCAATAACTTGTTTTCAACATGATGGACACAAAGTTATATCCGGGTCTGACGGAACCCTTAAGATGTGGAACATAAAAACTGGCAGATTCATTCGAGACCTCCTTACCAATCTCAGCGGTGTCTGGCAAGTGAAGTTCAACGAGAGGCGCTGTGTCGCTGCTGTGCAACGGGAAAATCTCACTTTCATTGAGGTAAAAAAAAATCCGCTTAACTATTGCTCTCTATCCATTTCCATGTGGACGGAGACTTGGGATCATAGTACTAATGTGGCTGGCCGTAGGTACTCGATTTCGGAGCCGCAAGAGACGGCGTACCTGAGGACCAACGTGGCCGACGAATCGTCGTTAATTCTAAAGGGGACGAAGTGGATCCGGCGGAAATCCTTAACGATGATGCATGATGTTATACTTTGAGTCAACAAACCTCAGCCTTGAAGTGTTGGAAATTCAGCTTTGAATATATTGCCGGCACCACTTGAATTAGCGTGTTTTTGAGCTTTCGTTCCTGAGCCTTCATTCCCTTCGTTCATTCGATTTAATTTTTTCTTTCTTTGTCTCTAATCAGCCGTACGCCTGCATGCCCCTATGACGAATATGTACAATACAACCATACAACCCCAGCTGTAGATAATTGGAAATCCTGATGCCGTCCTTTGCGTGAGTTTCACTCCCCCTGAAATAGCTATTTCAGGTATTATTAACGGGACAATTATAAACTCACTATGCGTGTATAAATCTTAAGGTTGTGAGAGTGCCACCGCTCTATAATCCTGCTTTTCACTCCCCAAATTAGGATATACTATCAACTTAAATATAAAAAAAAAACCCTGGCCACCATATGATAAACCAACATAAAATAAATACTAATTGTAGCAAGAGGTCTAAGGGTAGATAATGTTCTAGTGATTCGGATAGGCGTAGAGACGTTCTCTCAAAGGAGATAACTCTAAGATTTGTGCTGGCTGGGTTTGCTAAGCCTGGATGCACCTTGCAGATCGCTCCGGCATTCATTACAATACCATTTATCTACCGTGGATTGTTAGTACTATAAAAAGATCTAATATTTTCCGGTGAGATAATCCGTACTGACCTTTAGAGCTAGGCATATGGGTTAGCCCGACACAAGGCAAATGAAACCACTCCCTCTGGCATCCAGGGCCGTCACAGGCGACCATTTTGCCGTAGGAAACTTGATTGCAGTAGCAATACCTCATTTCATCAGGGTCTCCTTCACCCTCTTCTTCATCTTCACCATCATCTCCTCGGACGTCACTATCTCCGCGACCGGGTCTTTCCTGTCCTTCCTCCTTGTTGGAAGGCCCCTTCGTGGATTTCGAAGCCTTCCCTGACATTGTTTTGCGCGCGGTTGGTTGAGAAATCCTCGAAGGTTCAGAAGGTGTAGTTCCTTTAACTGAAGCCTTATTGATTGAAATCATACCACCTCTGTTTGGTACCTTATCGAGAGGGTCTTTAGCAAATTTGTCAGCTGCTAAGGTAGTCAAGCTCAACAGTCTTTCCTCTTTAAGTGAACCCTTTGTGGTACGCTCAGGTGTTCCAACATAACTCGCAGTGTTCTCGCTTTCATGGTCGGCTTCCTTGGTGGCTTCCAGCGCTTTCTCATTTCCTTCCTGAAAAGGTTTATCCTGTGGGAGCTTGAATATTTGGGTTGGCCCCAACTCGAGAGGGATCAATTTATCCTCCTGTTTAATATCAGGCTCTGATGTTGAAGTTGGCTTCGGTCCTTCCGGTTTTGCAGGTTGTGGTTTAGATCGCTGATTTCGATTGCTCGCCGCCGCTAGCTTTCCACTTTCGTTTGCCGTTGTAATGGGGCTATCTGCATGTTGACTTCCGGCACCTGGTACACGAAGATCGGAAAAGTTCTGGCTGATAGGAGATGATGCAGTGCTATGAGGAGGTCCAAGTGCCCTGATCAAAAGAGTAGATGAGATTAGTTAAAGTAAAGATAGTGTTGAGATCATTAGGTTATCCATTTGAGGTTGGTAAATTACCTCTTCTTGTTGGCTGAAGATCTCGAACCACTGAGATTGGAAGCAAAACTGTGATTTCCATGGGATTTTCCGGTACTGGGGTTCGCGGCTACCTTGGCGTTTGAAGGATTTGCTGGTCCACCGCTGCGAATGGGAGCTGAAGGCCGGTCCAACGCCGAATGTTTAACTAATTGAGTACCATGAACAGTCCCCTTCCGGCGCTTTGGGACGGGAAGGCTTAGAGAGCTATCGTGAACAGTAACAGACAAGTCAGAGGGATTGGAAGAGCCGGGGTGGTTTGATAATTTTGGGTCCAAAGTATCTGGGACTTGAAGATGGCGTCTTGAGATGGCCTCTCTACCCCTTGAGGCAGCACCAATTCCTGAGGGGGGGTCTGATTCGTTGCGGCTATAGACATTTGCATGCGAACTTTGAGACGGTAGGTGCTCGCCGCCACTTGGCCTTTGACTGGTCAATCCTTCGGGAAACGAAATGCCATATCCCCAGTGAGCAGGGTTGCCGTCACGAATTACCGTATCGACTTCATGAGCCACAGTGTTATAAGCATCATCGATACGTGTTAGGTGTTTGGAGAGGGCTTCGGAAGCTGTAGATATCACATGGATCTTCTCATCTAAGGTCAAGAGGAGATCAGAGATAAGGATGCGAATTTGGCGCAGGCGCGATTGTCTGCTTGGTTCATCCACGTCTTCCTCGTGCGCGTCATCGAGGGCAAGCGCTGCTTCATCGCTACGGTCACGGTGATGGAAGTGTCGGAGGCCACGTAAACGGTCAGCGAAGGGGTCCGGTTGGTCAGTAGGATAAACGGAAGGGAGGGTGTGTTTGATGTAAGATCGAAGGAGATCCTCGGGGCCGGAGGCTTTGGCGTCGACCTCCCTAAGGAGAGTGAAGTGGCGAATAGTCTCCTGTGGTACGGCTTCGATGGCATCGGTGAATGCGGCTAGGCCGGGATAAAACTGCACCGGCCGTCGAAAACTGTGGCTGCTGGTCATGATGCGGACAATGGCTCGGGGGGGAGTGGTGCGGGGGTGGGACTGTCAGTGGGAATGGTATGGTGGATGGGCACGCGTTGGCCTTGTCGTTGATGAGGGCCAAGGTTTTCTTCTGCCAGCAGCAACAGCACTTCCCTCGTCTCTCCTCATTCCCAACTAACCTGGACTAACTAACTGCTTAGCTACCTAATCGCCGCCGCCCACCACATCTGATGCCACATCACCATGCAGCCAGACCGACAAGCCAGACAAACGGACAACAGGCCAGCGAGAAGGAGGAGGAGCTGGAGCTGGAGGAGGAGCAGGAGGGAGCAAGAGGAGGAGCAGGGAGACCAGCAACACCACTAGACCGGGGGGGTGGCTGCCAGCCGTGCTAAGACGTCTCCGTGCGGTATGTTGACGTGGTCTCGCGCCGGCCAGCGAAATCATTCTCCCATCACCGTCACCATCATCGCCATCGCCATCACCACAACCAGTGTTCGCTGTGCGCCTGGGATCCACCCCGGCGCGATTTGGAGATGCCTACGATGATATATCCAACAACCGTCGTACTTTTCCTCTTTTGCAATGCCATGGTGTATCTTCATGCAGATTCAAAGACTGCCAGTCCTGATTGGTACTAGGAAAGACAACTTTCTCCTCAGGTATTTTCTTTTCTTTTCTTTCCTCAGTCTCTCTATTTCTCTGGCTCTTTTNTCTTTTTTTTTTTTTTTTTTTTTCTCCTCCTCCTCCTCTCTCTCTCTCTCTCTCTCTCTCTCTTGAATCCTCCCTAGTGGCTTGCAGCAAGGGACTAGGGTGGTCTCTTGTCATGTACAGCAAGTTTCATAAGACCTGCCAGCTAACTTTGAGAATGCCCGCCATCGAGTTTCTAGTTATTTTCTAAGGGCCTTTTGCTTTGTCTGTTCCCACTAATATTATTCTACAATGCACAAGCCTGGGGAGCCAGAACTATTCAAGAAATCTGAACAAGAAGAAGAAGAAAGGAAGCACGAATTATGAATAGAGGCACGCTGTAGAGACAGATGGATGAATGATGGATGTCCCATGCATGAAGCATGTCCACTCCATTGCTGCACATATATCTGTACGGCTACGCGAGGGTCAACCAAATGGCCCCAGGCGATTCGTCGGCTCTGCATTGACACGGATTCGATGCGATACCGATCCACCAGTCTGGTGCAGGCGCAGCCTACCCTAATGGCGAAGGCCCATCTGCTCAAACACATCACAACTTTGAGAATTAGCAATTGATGCAATCGTCTTTATATCTCCTCCCCTTCATTCTCTTTCTTATTCTTAACTAGCTGAAGGTAAAGGGGGGCTTATCACCTGAACCGGCAATTGGTCCACAGCAGAGAATGAGCTCTGGTTAGATTGTGAGAACTTTCAGGATACCATCGCTCGATGTTTTCTCGACACTGAAATATCTCATAATTACGGCGCTACTATTTCCACCTCGAGGGGTGTTTTTTTTTGGGGGGGGGCAATCCTTTCCTTCCATATTCCACTTCCCACCCCTTCATACTTCCAACGCCTACTTCGATACGTATCTCTTCTCCTCAGAAGCCGCACAACTAGCATTCTTATACATCCTCCATCTTGAGTTTTTTTTTTTAGTTTTTTGTTTAAAAAANAAAAAGAAAAGGAAACAAAGGCCCTCCCGCTTCATTTGTCGACTGGGTATGGGCGGATACATTATTTCTAGAAGCTCTGAGGGGTCGGAATCCACGCCATTCGTGGGCCCCCCAAGATGTGTATTAGAAAGGTGTCTTGATGGCCAATTCCAAACCACGGAGATGAGGAGCCCTCGATGCCTTGTGCGAGAAGGCCCAGGAGAGGATCTTGATGATCCAGCGTGTAGAACAACTCATAAACCTCCCACTAGAATCGACGACTTTTCTGGGTTCAAACACTTATTTCCGCATACCATCCACCGGCCTCTACATCTTCTCGATGATGACAACAGCGCTACGGAGCCTTCCCTCGGACCAGATGTATCAACAACAGACTCAGCAACCAATACGAGACACCAGCAACTTCATCCACAGCGGTTAATAGTTGCTGGACGGTAAGTACCCAGAGTAAGGTTGACCTCACCAGCGACAAAGATTAACTGGGTGGATTCCACCTCTCTTTCTTTAGGGCAGACAGGATAAATAAGTCTCGAAGGGTTTCATCAAATGCGAACAAAGATCTGCCAAAGACGCCTGGAAGTCCTCCAAGGTATGTTTCGATTTTTGAATTGGTATATTAAATTGAGCATATGAGCATTGTTGGAGATCATAGGAGCTAAGCCTGTATCGATGCCCTGTAGAACCGAAATGCCCAAAACACCTATGTCGTGGAGTTCTGAGGATGATGTTCTCCTTCGGGATTTAAAAGAACTCCGGAAGCTCGGCTGGAAAGAGATTTCAGCATACTGTAAGCCAGGACTGTAACCCTTTGGATATTTATAGCTTGCACGAGCCGAGTTCTAACTGGAACTTGAATTCTGGCCCATAAGTTCCTAAACGAACCGCACATGCGTGTCAGTTTCGCTGGCGTAGGCTAGTTTCAGGAACGCTCAAGGGGCATCGACAATACCCCCCTCAGCCGCCACACAGCCAACCACTTTCAATGTCGTCAGATCAAAGAGTGTCCGAAACAGGCAGCTTTCTACAGGCCTTTGACAATGTGCCCTCTTCAAAGCCAAATCGGACCCCAAGCTCATTCGATATGTCTCCGATAGACACGGATATTAGAAACTTGGAAGCTTCTTCTCCATCTCCACCCCATCTACTAAGTTCAAGGTGCCTACAAAATCGAAGCAGTATTTCGAGATCAGTAAGCCTTAGCCCTACAGGGCGGCAACATCAACGGGCCCAAACTATCGGCAGCAGGGATGTAGGGCACCTAGGTTGGGAATCGGATGAAACAAATGAAATAGATTATTTCAAGAGCAAGACTATCGACAGGACGTCTGAAGAAAACCGGATTATCTTGTCGACAGAACCTATCCAACCGTGCAAATCTCCAGTCTCACAATTACTTAGTCCACGCGACTTGGGTTCTACTAATTACAGCACAGCGAGCCATCGACCTACAGAAACTGTTTCCTGGACAAGTGAGGAAGATAGTCTTTTATTAAATCGCCGACTGAGTTTCGACGAGGTTAGCATTTTGTTGCACCACAGATCAGAAGAGGCGATATGGTCACGAATGGGGATTCTACGCTCATCTGTACCAAGATCTGTTCGACTAGGGTGTGCATCCTCGGTCTCATGAACTCTACTTTCAAAGATCCGGAATCCCCTTTCCCGGAATGACATATTTGTGGATTGTGTATTTTAAACACTTGGGAATACGTATCTTTCGGTTTTCCGATCCATCCTTATGAGCAAATTCTTAACGCCTCCTACGGGAGCAAATCGCAATCCATGCTTGCGGTGTGGTTCAGCATTTACCCCACACGAGTAATTACGTCCTTAAAGACTTGCGTGAACCCGATGTTGTCTCCTCATAGAAACGTACTTGTAAATTACAAATTATATCCACTTTCGGTTTTTTAGATGCCCGTACATCAAGTCGATTCGGCAGTGTCCCGCCGAAAAAAAAAAACGTCCTCGGTTCGGGCGTCGTTCATCGGCAACCAATTTTGCTTGGCTTAGCTAATCAAGCGGTACTTTTCTGCACCTACTAAGCCAGACGTGCTTGAGAGCTAGCTATACTACGGAAACACGTCTTTGCCCCTTCTACTCTTGTAAACTTACAACTTACATTTACACTCACATGCTCAACTGCGCCCTTATGGAGGCATTGGCTACTATATTTTAACACGACCTCCATCAGATATATCATCAGCATTTCAATCTGCCAGGCATAGTTCGACTGCAGGATGCTACGGACAGCCTTGCGACTTCGAAAGCCCCCTTGCGTGGGAGGTCTCTCCTTGTGTCAAAGAACTCTAGGGCCTACTACCGTCACTACGATACCAAGACAGCTGGGGGTCCGCCGTGGACTCTATTCTACCAGCTCTTCACCGGCCTCCAAAGATGGCGTTGTATGCTCACCCACGTCGCATTCTCTGAAAAACCCCACGGCTTCAAACCAGCCAAAGAATCCCAATATCCCCTAAGGCTTCAGCTAACTCTAGTAATTCTTTAAACCAGAACCCAAGTGATTCTTTTCTACAAGGGAACTCTGCCAACTATGTTGACGAAATGTATCTAAGCTGGAAGCAAGACCCCTCCAGTGTGCACATCTCTTGGCAAATATATTTCCGAAATATGGAAGACGGCAAGCTTCCAGCTGAGCAAGCGTTCCAGCCACCTCCGACAATCATGCCCTCATCCCCGGGGGGATACCCCTCAGTTTTACCGGGTTCCCATCTTGGAGGCAACACAGATATCACCAATCACCTCAAGGTCCAACTCTTAGTTCGAGCCTACCAGGTCCGCGGACACCATAAAGCCAAGATCGATCCTCTAGGGATCCGTAGCGAAGCTGATATTGCATTTGGCAAAAATCAGCAACCATCTGAATTAGATGCATCCCATTACGGATTTACTGAGAAGGATATGGATACTGAGTACAGCTTGGGTCCTGGAATTCTGCCTCGCTTTGCCCAGGATGGCAAAGAAAAAATGACTCTTCGTGAGATAGTCGATGCTTGCGAACATACATACTGCGGGTCCTATGGTATCGAATATGTACATATCCCAGATCGGGAACAATGCGATTGGATTCGCGAAAGGGTGGAGATTCCTACTCCATACAAATATTCTATTGACGAGAAGCGCCGTATCCTCGACAGATTAATTTGGTCATCCTCGTTTGAATCCTTTCTTGCCACCAAATATCCCAATGATAAACGATTCGGTTTAGAAGGATGTGAAAGTTTAGTGCCCGGAATGAAGGCTTTGATCGACAGGTCTGTCGATTTCGGTGTCAAAGATATTGTCATCGGCATGCCCCACCGTGGCAGGCTTAACGTTTTATCAAACGTCGTCCGGAAACCGAATGAATCCATCTTCAGCGAATTCAGTCCAACAACGGAGCCTTCAGATGAAGGATCGGGAGACGTTAAATACCACCTTGGCATGAATTTTGAACGCCCAACGCCTTCTGGAAAGCGAGTGCAACTTTCACTAGTCGCTAACCCTTCACATCTCGAGGCGGAGGACCCGGTTGTGCTAGGCAAGACACGCGCGATTCAGCATTATAACAATGATGAGAAGGACCACAAAACCGCGATGAGTGTTCTCGTTCATGGCGATGCTGCCTTTGCTGCCCAAGGTGTTGTTTATGAGACACTTGGCTTCCATTCACTGCCAGCGTTTTCAACTGGTGGGACCATCCATTTAGTAGTAAATAACCAAATAGGCTTCACCACGGATCCTCGATTCGCAAGATCTACTCCCTATTGTTCGGATATCGCAAAAGCGATTGATGCTCCTGTTTTCCACGTCAACTCGGATGATGTCGAGGCCGTTAACTTCGTTTGTCAGTTGGCAGCCGACTGGAGAGCAGAGTTTAAGAAAGATGTAGTCATTGACATCGTTTGCTATCGAAAATATGGTCACAATGAAACAGATCAACCTAGTTTCACACAGCCGCTAATGTATGATCGAATCGCCAAACAAGAACCTGCTCTCTCCAAGTATGTGAATAAGCTTTTGAAGGAAGGGTCATTCACGGAGGCGGATATTGATGAACATAAGAAATGGTTAGTTTCTAGGATCATCTAAACTGTCCGGGTTACTGCTACTAATCATTGCGATATCGGCTAGGGTTTGGGGGATGTTAGAAGAAAGCTTCGCTAAATCTAGGGAATACCAGCCGACCTCCCGAGAATGGCTGACCAGTGCCTGGAATGGATTCAAGTCTCCAAAGGAGCTGGCCACCGAAGTTTTGCCACATCTGCCGACCGCTGTTCCGGAGGCTACACTCAAGCATATTGCAGAAGTCATTTCAACGCCACCAGCAGATTTTAATGTTCATAACAACTTGAAACGAATATTAAGCAACAGAAAGAAAACTGTGGATGAAGGTGCTGGGATAGATTGGTCAACAGCAGAAGCCTTGGCTTTTGGTACATTAGTCAACGATGGCAAACATGTTCGAGTTTCTGGTCAGGATGTTGAACGTGGAACCTTTTCACAAAGGCATGCCGTTCTTCACGACCAGAAAAACGAAAACACGTATACACCGCTACAGCACATCGCAAAGGACCAAGGCGCATTTGTTATCTCCAACTCTTCTCTTAGTGAATTCGGGGCGTATGGACGAACCCCTTCATATAATTTCTAGAAGCATAAACCGCTAACCTACGAGATATATAGACTAGGATTCGAATATGGCTACTCGCTCTCATCACCGGATGCTTTAGTCATCTGGGAAGCACAGTTCGGCGACTTTGCCAACAATGCGCAATGCATCATAGACCAGTTTATTGCTGCCGGAGAGTCAAAATGGTTGCAGAGGTCTGGTCTAGTAATGTCTTTACCCCACGGTTACGATGGACAAGGCCCTGAACATTCCTCGGGAAGAATTGAAAGGTATCTTCAACTATGCAATGAAGACCCACGTCTTTTCCCACCCCCCGAAAAACTGGACCGTCAGCACCAAGACTGTAATATGCAAATCGCCTACATGACTACTCCTTCCAACCTTTTCCATATCCTACGTCGTCAAATGAACCGTGCCTTTAGAAAGCGTGAGTAATGCCCCCTCTAATATGCGCTGGATGAGAATATAAAATGCAAATAGTTAATTCCTGTGAATCCCCTCCCAGCACTTGTAATTTTCTTCAGCAAGTCGCTGTTAAGGCATCCTCTGGCCAAATCAGACCTTTCGCAGTTTACAGGAGATTCTCACTTCGAGTGGTTGCTGCCCGACCCTGAACACGGCACAAGCATAAGGTCTCCGTCAGAGTGTGAGAGGCTCTTAATCTGCACAGGACAAGTCTATGCGGCACTTTATAAGGGTCGGCAAGAGAGAAAATTGGATAATGTTGCTATCACACGAGTGGAGCAACTCCATCCATTCCCTTGGGCGCAACTTCGAGAAAACCTAGACCAATACCCTAACGTGAAAGAAATAATTTGGACACAAGAAGAGCCTTTAAATGCTGGCGCTTGGACTTACGTTCAACCCCGTCTCCAGACGATTTGCAAGCACACCACATATCATAGCGACAAGATTGTGCAATACGCTGGCAGAAATCCTAGCGCTAGCGTTGCTACCGGCTTGAAGGCGACACATCTGGTAGGGTTTCATCCTAATTCTCACTTATATTGTATTTCTAGAATACTAATAGGTGCTTGGGATATTTATTTAGAGAGAGGAGACCGGATTCGTCAGCAAGGCTCTAGGATTATCGCTCAAATGAGTTTGGTATAGACATTGGCGGAGGGTTAGACCCGATGGTGCATAGCGGGGCTGCGTAAGAAAAGTAGTACGAATCGTTAAAAACGTTTCTAATACATTCTCCTGGTACTTTGAATTACTACTTAAGTATTATTTTATTTTTTTGTATATACTGTGACTATTGAGAAACAAGAGGCGGCACCAGCGCATGTCAGGAAAACCATCGTCCATTCACTCATTGCTTCATTCATTCAAGGAAGAGCGAGCGGGAAGAAAAAAAAGAAAGTAAGAAGGCAATAGAAAAGGCTTGTGATGATGATGCGCCCCTTGCTGAAATGACTAGGCCATAGTAACCAACCAGCAGAGATAACATAACTTAATAAACAGTGTTTGTTGTTTGGTTGCTTTAGGCAAGCTCCAAAAACGCACCTTGCGAGCAACAAGCGTCCAGTAACACAACCCAGTTCCTCCAAACGCATCTCCTTTCAGCTGCTATCACCACCACTGACTCGCCTCGTGATACCATCGTCCTTAAACACCAGTCTTTCGGAGCGGCTACAACCGGTGTAATTGCACCTAAAAGATGGCCGACCAAGAAGAAGACTATTCTTCGTTGCCTGTAACTGAGAGGGCCACGCATAAGGTTCACGACCACTGCTCGCGCTCGTTCGCTGAACGTTGACTGATCACATTACCATCACAGATCTGGAAAGTTCGTAAACAAGCATACGAAGACACCACCAAAGAGTTCGAAAGGTCTGGCTCGGAAACGGATTCTTGCTTCCGGCCTTGGCTTGGCGATCCATCGATATGGAAGAGTGTCGTCGCCGACTCAAATGTTGCAGCACAGCTGGAAGGCATCAACTGTTTGTGCGTTTTGATCGTGGTTCCTAGAGTCTTCGACGGAGAATCGTGAGCTAATGCTTAGTTGCAACTCTTAAAGGCACGCTTTCCTGCAATTCGGAGGTCCAAATGCTTGCCTCAGGTATTCCCGAAATTCAATATGCTAGACTCAGGCCCAACAAACTCCCTGACACTGACTATCCAGATCACGCCCATATACGATCGCTTCCCTTGTTGAAAAAGGACTTGCTTCATCCAAAGCCTCGACGAAATCAAAGACTATCGATGTATTGCTACTCTACATAGAATTGGATACGCCGTCCCCGGTTGTTGACGAATTGTTACCATTCCTGTCTCATAAAATGCCAAAAATCGCCGCCGCCACGACGAACGCCCTCTACACTATATATCGGGAGTTTGGTACCAAGACACTTGACCCGAAACCTGTTTTAAAACAATTACCGAAACTTTTCGCCCACGGCGACAAAAATGTTCGTGCGGAAGCAGTAAATCTTACCGTCGAGCTTTACAAATGGTTGAAGGATGTTATAAAACCTATATTCTTTAATGACCTAAAACCTGTCCAGCAGAAAGAGCTAGATGAAGCATTTGAGAAAGTCAAAGGTGAATCTCCAAAGCAAGCCAGGTTGTTACGTTCGCAACAGGCGGCACTTGCCGATGCTTCCGACACTGGAAATGGAGATGAAGCGGATGGAGAACCAGACAAAGAACCAGACGCCTTCGATTTATTTGAACCCGTGGACATCTCAAGCAAGATCCCGAAGGACTTCTGGGAACAGGTCAATTCCACCAAGTGGAAAGATAGAAAAGAGAGTTTGGACCTTCTCCATGGTATTGTCAATGTTCCTCGTATCAAAGAAGAGGACTTCTCTGAAATTGTCAGGATCCTTGCGAAAAGCATGAAAGACGCGAATATCACGGTGGTGATCGTAGCTGCAAATTGCGTTGAATGCCTTGCCAAAGGACTGCGGGGTGGTTTCGCTAGATACCGTTCCGTCATCTTTGTTCCGACGGCCGAACGTTTGAAAGAAAAAAAGCAGACTGTTGCGGAAGCCCTAGCTGCCGCATTAGATGCTATATTCAATTCGGTAAGAGAACACGCATTATACACTAATATCCTTGGAGTTCAGCTGACATTTGTGTTTGAAAGACATCGCTTTCAGAAATCCTTGAGGATACGCTAGAGCTTCTGAGAAATAAAAATCCACAAGTAAAATTGGAGTCGCTGAAGTTCGTGATCCGTTGCCTTAGAGAGACACGAGTCGCTCCTTCAAAACCCGAGGTCAAATTGATTTCTGATACGGTAACAAAATTGTTGGCCGATACGTTAGAAGCAACACGCACAGCAGCTGCGGAGGCGATGGGAACATTGATGAAAATCATGGGAGAAAGGGCCATGAACCCATATCTTGATGGACTTGATGATATTCGGAAATCGAAAATCAAGGAATTTTTCGAAATAGCTCAGGTCAAGGCGAAAGACAAACCCCCACCTCCGGTGAATAGCGCCCCACCGATATCGACGTCAAGGCCCCAAGCAAAAAAGAAACCAGTTGCCAAAGCACCTGGTGCCCAGGGTTCATCAACTCGCCTGGCTCCGTCGAGCGCGGGGCGTAGCACTGCAGAAGAAGCCTCAAGTCCAGCGAAAAAGGTTGCTGCCACTGCGAAACCTAGTGCATCAAAACCCCAGATTTCCAAACCAGGGAAGAAAGTACAACCGCCGCTTGCATCCCCGACTCGCTCTGCGACACAAGCTGAAGAAACCGCGCCGCAAAGCCATCCTCCCCCTTCAAAATTCGGCCTGGGAGCTCGTGGCGGACTTACCTCCAGGACCTTACAAGCGCCACAACCTAATGGTAAAACTACGGAAGCACCTAAAATACTAGATTCTGGTAATAGTTCGGCAGACAGGGCGGAATTGGAACGCCTGAGGCTTGAAAAGGAGCGCTGGTTGAGCGAATCTATTGGACACCGCGCTGAAAAAGACAAATTGCTCCAAGAGTTGAATGACGTTCGGTTACAGGTATATAAGCCATTAAATCGAATACCTTGACACACTACCATCAACCATCAGCTAACTTACCCCGTCTAAACCAGAATGCCCAACTGATAGAAGAGCACACTCGCGACGTCCTTTCTATCAAGGCTAAGGAAACTAATCTCCTTAGGCTACGGGAAGATATTCAGGCTGCCAACGAGGATCTTGGAAAAAAGCGCAGGGAGATCGATCGTCTGAAACGAGAGCTTACAAGGTTTAGCCGAGCTAGCTCACCTGCTGGTACAGAGTTGATAGATGCACTACCTCAAGAGGGATTCGGTGGATATCCCCGAGAACGAACTGCAAGTGCATCTGTAGTTTTAACTCCTTCTGAACACAATCAACGAGCTAGTGTCATTTCGCGTCCGCGAAACCGAACTAGTCTTGCCGGACCGTCATATAACCTCGAGGACAACATGGGAGTTTACTCTAACCGTGAGGGCATCCGAAGCCCGATATCGGAATCAGGGTCTTCTAGTCGGGAGAGGGTGCTGCAGCACAGAGTTGATGGGGAAACCCGTTCTGGGGATGTCCCGGACCCTAACGAAAACTGGAAACGGGCTGCCCAAGTCACATCACAACTAAAAATGCGAATAGAGCAAATGAAAGCTCGACAGCATATGCGTGGTGTTTCATAAATACCTAGAGGCAGACCCCTAATTTGACGCTTAGAGACTAGGCTCATCAACACTTTTGCGAAAAATTACAAGAACCTAATGGATGCGTTGGTGAGCTGTAATACATGGTCATTGTCGAGAAGCGCCACAATGCCCTCCACATTCCCCTCCTTCTTCCTATTCGCTTCTGTTAAAACCGATCTTGCATTTCACTTGAAACAACCCTCTCCTTCCTCCCCGTTCTTTCCTAAAAAGATATTAATAGCATTATATTGGGGTTTTTTAAGAGCTGGCTATGTTTTACAAAGAAATACTTCGAATCGACAGGCCTAATTTTCACCCTGGTTTGTAAGGTAATTCATACCGTCCAACGAGTTATCCTTAAGTCAAAAGATAGGGTGTATTGCGATTATATATATGCGTCATATATATCCTTCGTATTGTATTCGCAACTCTAGAGTGACTACAACGCGACGCGGAGCTCAATACAAGACTAGAGTGACTACTGGTCGAGAACTAAGGGCGCTATTGCTCTTCCAGCTTCGAGAATAATTTTTGGTGCAGACAGGGCTTGATGGATCCGCTTTGTTGACCATTCTTGTCCCATTGGAAAGCGAAGTGACCGTTCATATTGCTCTCTAGTTTCAAAAGGAAACGGCACGTTGCTTGCCAAATACTTGGCAGACTGTTAAAGCCTCGGTGGCGTGTTAGCAACTGGTACTTTGGAAATATTGAGCTTGGAATAACTTGTACACACCTTTTTAGAAGATTTATTGCTGATGGCAACCACCCCACCTCTAAACGTGTGATGACCCGAGTTAGAATACGTTGTTTTAGCTCTACCCGAGCTACAAGGACGACAGGCTGAGCTGCCCCAACTGCCCCAACCGGGTAGGCTATCCGGTAGAGGGTTCGGGTGAGGCTCATTTTGCGGCTTTAGGGTCTTTGTAGCCTCTTGTAACGTGTTATCCCCAGCGAAAGCGCGAAGGAGAAGGTCTGGTTCCGAGAGAGCAGGCTGCAAATACGGGGGTTTCGAAACTTTGCTACCCAAAGTTGGTGATAAAATTGGTATATCGGATAGGCTAGTAACCTCTGTGGTAAATTCAGAGTTTGATATTCGATCCTTTGATGCTTTCGAGGCTTCGCGCGAGACTTCAGTTCCACTAGACGGGACATCGCTACTCTGACAGAGCCAGGGATTTACATCTCCACGATCTGAATCTAGTGCTGTTGACACGTCCACCGGGCTAATAGTGCATAGCGACAGGCCAGTATGTCTGTCGGCTTTTAGATGAACAGAAGGCGGGGCGGCCCTTTGGCTGCCGATGCCGGTAGCGATAGGGCCTGATCCACCATGAAACATCCGCCTACCTAAACCACCTGCCAGTGTCTCTTGGAGATCGCCAGCATGTTCTAGTTTCGAGCGACGCTTTTCAGCCTCTGCCATGAATTTCATGTTGGGTAAAAAAGTACGGGAGACATGCGTCGGATTACCGATGCCATTTGGCTCCTGCTGGTCAGTTGGCATGAGCGGTTGCAGTTCTTCCTGACCAATACGAGCAACGGCCTTTCCGTACGATCCAGCTTGATGGACAGCATTTTCTGAGCCACTATCCTCCATTTCCAGACCAAAGGATTTTATATTCTTTGCTAGCTTTTGAGCGTCTCTTTTCATAAGTCGATGGTAGGTCTTCGATTTAATCCGTTTCAGTCTTTTCGCTTTCGCTTCCCTACGAATAGCAAGCTCTCTTGCCATTCTCAAATGCGCTACTCGAGCATGCGCGTCAATGCTGCTTAAGTTGTGGGCGTTGTTGTCTATCTCATTGCGGGGCCTACTTTGGTGGACGATGGCATCGACGGATTTGGTAACGGATAGCGCTTGGTCAACCTTCATTTCCAAATTGGTAGGAGATTGATCGTTTATATCTCCACGCTGGGTTTGTAGAGCAGTAAGGTTGCGAGTTCGGGGACCTTTGCTTCGTCCAGTACGAGGGAAGGTGAGCTGGTCAGCATCCCGCATTGTGTTAACCGTATCAAGCCATCTCTCCAGTGTTTTCTTTGTACTATTGTATGCAGCTTCTCGGTACTGAAAAAGCCGCACAGTATCTGGGACAGGAGCATCTAACGTTTGCAGGCCCCTAGAAAGAATGTTCTGTTCCTCGGGGGCCTGACGATTGATGAGATTCCTTAATGGAAAGAGCAAGCGTGAAGCCCCCGTCGCAGGATCGAAATCACGGATATTTAACTTTTCAGATGGAACAAGGGTCAAAGAGAACTCGCGTTTTCTTTTCTTCGAGGATGTAGGTACAGCTGAGAATGAATCGACTCCCTGCAGTAGCGCGGTTGCCGACAGCTTCCATTCTTCTGTGTCGGTCTGGTCTGAGGCTAGTTCAAAGGTAATATGGTTAGCTAGGCACGAACATCAGGAAATTCGAAGGATTTGAGTAAGATACTCTTTAACTCACTTTGGGATTGTAAACCTGCTTCATCCAAATCGGAAGTTGTTAGAAATGCCATTTTGTTGTTGATGAAGAGTTGGATGATTTGACCACTATTGTTACTTCTCCAAACTTTTCAAAACCCTTTATTTCTTTTTTCTTTTTTAATTTATGCTTTATAAATTAATTTTTTTTTTGGTTTTTTTTTGGGGGGGGGGCATTACCACATATGACAACACGACAAACGTTAAGGCAGAAAAATCAATCTCAATCAGCCAGACCTGTGTTTGGCCCGCGCACCAATCCACTTAATCACTCGAAGACGTAAAACATCTACTATGCAAGCGTTTAAGTGGCCAACATGCGGACGAAATGAGAACCGTGTTTTTCTTTTCTTCAACTACATCCAACTACAATTTTGTTGATACTATGGTGTTCGCCTTTCTCTGTGAAGATAACCGGAGAGTAATGATGCGACAATCGATTCAGGTAAAAGGAGCAGTTCTCTTCCCAATCTTCAGTTAAGGACGTATCTGCGACTGAGCTATTGATTAAGCTCATGGAGTGAGCTGCTGTCGGCAACTTGGTGCTAACCATTCTCAGTTTCGACTTTTAGAATCGGCAATTTTGGCAGCCCGATCGGCGACTTCCTTGGCCTTTCTATATTCTACCTCTTTCTCCGCTACCCGTAACCCGGTTTCCCGTTTTTCCTCTTGAGCCCTGGCTTGTATTTCCTCTTGCTCACGCCGGACGAGCTTGCGATATTCAGTGCCCGATGGTTCCAAACCCTCCATCTGTCGCAACTTGTAAACTCGCTCCCCTGGCGCCCGGGTTATATTCGCCCTGTGCCCAATCTAATTATCCCAATTAGTTGATTAGTCTTAGAGCCGATAAAATTACAGGCTAAGTCTTACAGTACTCCGGCTAACAAGTGTCACCACAATGCAAGCGCCAACGATAAAAGTAAGGAGGAACCTGTATGTAGTGTACCATCGGGGTGCTGTGAAACCCATTAATGTGTTATGAGATATCATCATAGCTTTTGCCACTTGGCCCTTCAAAGAATCTCGGAATTTCAAACTAACCCCATCCAAAAGTTGTCGCCCGCGCATCGGCAAAATACATCCCAGTAAATCCTAAAAACTGGGTTAGCAGCGCAAGATCGTACTGCATGAATACAGTTGGCCAGGCTAGGGCTGGAGCCAATATCCCTAAGAAGTATCGCTGGTAACTGTTCGTAATAGCACATTAGTTTACCTTTGGATGATGGGAAATTCAAGGAAATGGAGCGTACGGGTTTGTGCCTCCATACGCGGCAAACTCCAGGCCCCAATGTATCGCCCCCAAGAAGCTCAGAATAACGGCGCCGAATCCAACTTGGACTGGCTCCATGAAATCAAGCAGGAATGTAACATATTCTGGGGTTATCAGGTAGCCAGTGCCTTGTGCTGCAATATTTCCATTTTCCCATGCGAGATATAAAGTCCCGGCTGTTGTGGCGACGTATGGTACAAGTCCTGCTCCTCCAAAAAAGAGTACCTCTTTCGGAACCTCTTTGAAGGCAAATGTCTCTTTGATTATACCCTAAAACCCCACCCCCGTCCCGAGCTCGCCAGGATGTCAGTGCTCATTTTCCTCGTAAAAGAAGGAAGAGGGCTAACAACCAAATCGTGCTGTATGCTGCCCCTGAGGGCTGGCGCCTCGGTTCTTGATTCAGCCACTTGGGGGGGCTCGATTATGGGACGAATTGAGCTTGTAGATGTGACCTAATAAAATTTAAACTCGATAAGTGTTAACAAAAATCTTGCGGGGCCTTAGACTGAAATATATTATTTTACGACTATGGCGCAATTCATTTTTGAGACTATATATGTAACAGCAAAGTGGCACCTAGACAATATTTCGTCCGGCCTAGACGAGATACAGTTGTTATCTATATGGACTGAAAAACCAGCGCTCTCACCTCGGACGGGTTGTGTTCTAATGTTGCGGTACGCAGCTTCTGCTCACTGGGAGTATGACTGTGCGAGTTCAGGTTGAAGAATCTGCAGCTGGACAGGCCAACCCCCATATTTCCATTGAGTGGCTGTTTGGGGGAAAAGGTGTCAGATCTCAATCTGGCTTGCGTATGGTCGCCCGTGGTCGTGATCGTAGGGTTGGCCCACCTAGAGACAAGGCCGCGCTGGAAAGACTGCGGAAGTAGTACCAAAATCTTCCATCGTTTCATAGTCGTTTGTGGTCTAATAACTCTCCAGAGCCCTAGCATTGTGGTTCTCGTTCGCTGCGATGCCGTTTTTTTTTTTTTTTTTTTTGATCGATTCGTGATTGATTGATTTTAACAGAGTCCCAACAGAGCCAGTCCCCTTGAGGTCTATCCAGATTCCATCTCAACCAATTGTGTTGTGTTGTGTAACCGGTTGGTCGGCCGCAGTCGTCATCACGAACGAAAAGCCGTTGCATTACGTCATGAATCGGCTTAAGTAAGTGCTTACTTAAGCAGACGCTCCAGTGGGCCGACCGACGATGGTGTTGACCGCACATATCGCGCTTGTGTGTTCTCCAACGTAACTTTACTCGTTTGCCCACCACAATTAACATCCATCCACTTTATCTGAAGACGCACTCGAGAGCTCACTTGCTTTGATTTGCTTCCTACTCACCTGTTCTCTTCCTCTCTCATACCCAAGTATCTCCTGTAAGTCCTGTTTCATCAAGGGAAACCCCGTCAACCCCCCAAAGTATACACAACCCGAAGGGCACTACACTAACGACAACGGCGAAGATGTAGAAAAAATTCCCGACTGCCAGATCAGACGCCCCGGTACTCCGGCCCTCCGTTTCATCACGCCGCTGCCTCATCTCAGCATCATTGGGCTGCGGGAGGGCTGCGGGAGGGCCCCCCCCCAAACGTAAAAATGTTGGAAGGACTGGTTGCTACCCTCCTCAACCGTTTTCTGGGGATGTATGTCCTTCTCGAGCTGCGATGTCTGAGTTAGGCCTAAGGAAAGTTAACATTTGATCGCTTTAGGTATATACGAAATTTCGACCCAAAGCAATTAAATATTGGAATATGGAGGTAAATTTCTTCCCTTCTATCATTATTATCGCCCTCCGTCCTTTGTGTCATCGGTTTTCGCTCACCATTCTGTCTTCACTAGTGGCGATGTCCAACTCCGAGATCTTGAACTACGGAAAGAGGTCTTTTCACCCGAGATGACTTAATATCCTTGTGCTATACTGAAATGTCAAACACACCCCCGTACTAGGCATTAGACCAAATGAAACTTCCCCTCAATGTTTCTGAGGGCCACCTCGGACGACTGACCCTTCAGTACGTTAGCTACCATATATTATGCAGAAGATCCCTAATAGTCCTTCCGTGCGATGGAGTGCTGCATCGCTACATCCCTATACGGATGTCTCTTGAGTCCATATCCTGACAATTCCGCCTGTGGTAACATAGGATTCCATGGAGCAACCTAAAAAACAAACCTGTTAAAGTAACAATCGAAGATGTGTTTCTGCTTGCTACACCAAAACAAGACTCAGAGGTAATGACAAACTCCCGCAAGATCTAGAAACGCTGCATGATAACTTTGTGTGTAGTATGACGAAGAAGATGAAGAAAGGAGACGCCAGGCCTTAAAACAGGAAAAACTAGAGAGCGCTGAGCTGGTTCATGAGAGAACCACCTCAGGCCTTTCTGAAGAGGAGCAGCAGAAACACCAGTCTTTCACCGAGTCTCTTGTTACTAAGGTATGCAGAAACTGGAAATACAGACTTTTGACTTAGATGCTAACGGAGCGTAGATTGTTGACAACCTGCAAGTGACGATCAGAAACATACATATCCGTTATGAGGATTCTATATCTGCGCCAGGCGTAAGTTAAGCTCCGTATTTGATGAATTTTCCAAATATTTCATTGTGAAGTATGAAGGGGAGAGGGAATAAATAAACAAAATGGGGGACTTGTGCTGACGGCCGCTAATAATTTAAGCACCCTTTTGCGCTTGGCTTCACTTTGGAAGAATTTTCAGCTGTATCGACAAATGAAAATTGGCAACCGATTTTCATCCAAGGAAACGTGGCTACCACTCACAAGCTTGGGAGGCTTAGCTCCCTTGCAATCTATTGGAATACAGATACAGGACTGCTCGGAGCCGGTCCACATGAAAATATTCTAAAAGAATTCCCTCGCTTGATCGCTAAGAGTAACCAACCATCTGAGAACCAACAATTCGTTCTAAAGCCCGTCAGTGGCGAAGCACGACTCGAGCTCTGCAAAACGCCGTCTCATGAGACCCCAAAGCTAAAAGCTCGAATGCTATTTGATGAAATCGGCTTCGTCCTAGATGAACATCAATATCGAGATGCTCTTATGCTAATCGACTTATTTCATTTCTACATACGCCACCAGCAGTACAAGAGGTTTCGGCCCAAAGTGGCTTTGAAAGATAATACTAGAGCCTGGCTTAAATTTGCCATCACTGCTGTTCTAAACGAAATACACGAGAGGAATCGAAAGTGGAGTTGGGCTTATTTTAAGGAGCGAAGAGATGATCGACTAAATTACATTCGACTATTCAAAAAGAAGAAGAAATTGGAGCCGCTTGCCCTAAACGAGACGGACGAGTTTAAAAAGCTGGAATGGAAACTATCGTATGAAGATCTAAGGTTTTATCGGTCTTTAGCTCGTAACCAACTCCGCAAGGAACGAGTGGTTGTCAAAAAGCCACAGCAGCAGCAGCCACAGGGTTGGTTCGCCTGGGCCTGGGGGGGTACATCAACGGCTACTGGCCCTCAGGCCGCTGATGATGCTACGATGACTGAACAGCAGCGTCAGGAGCTTTATGATGCTATCGATTGGGACGAAAAAAAATTGCTTTCTGAGAGCATAGATTTACCCCGCGATTCTATCAAAATGGAACTAGAAGCTTGCCTCGAAACTGGAAGCTTCACTCTTAAGCGAGATCCTCATAACAAGGTTATTGAAATCGTGTCACTCCTATTTGACGATTTTAAGTCTGCATTTGTACAACGTCCCGATTCTTTCCTGACAGAAGTTAGTCTGGGTGGGTTACGAGTATATGATGGGACAACCACTGGGTCGCTATTCCCACAGATAGTGAAGGTGAAGAACGCAACAAGTATTACAGAGCACCCCAGTTCACAAATGCAAGGTGCTCGGTTCAACGACAGCAACGCTTTTTTTCACGCAACCTTCGAGAGAAATCCCTTGGATGAGAGCGCTGATTCCGCCGTCACTGCGAAATTGCGGAGCATGGAAGTTATATATAACCCGAAATTCTTGGAAGAAATATATAAATTTTTTAAACCGCCTGAGCGCCACATGGAATCCATTGGGGCACTGATGGAAACCGCTGGGGCTACAGTCGAAGCTGTGAGGCAACAGACAAGGGCAGGGCTTGAATTCGCCTTAGAGGAACACAAAACAATTAATGCAAAATTAGATCTCCAGGCTCCCCTTCTAATCATCCCGGAGAACGTCACAACTCATGCCGCGAATTGCTTGGTAGTTGACGCTGGTCACGTCAGCCTTGTAAGCGATCTGGTCCAGAAGGATGCTGTGCAAGAGATACAAACAAAGCAGAGCACACAATATACCGAAGCGGACTACGAAAAACTAGAGTCTCTCATGTACGACAAATTTTTGTTACAACTACAGTCTACCCAAATCCTCATTGGTCCATCAGTTGAAGAAACCATAGGTCATTTAGATGAAGAAAAGGATGCCAAACAGCTTCGTATTGTTGATCGGATCAATATCGCTTTCAAGGTTGAGATATCTATATTACCAAAGGCTCCGAATTTGACAAAGTTTCGAATATCAGGGCACATGCCAATGCTCCACGCCAGCGTTTCGGATCGAAAGTATAAGATATTGATGGGAATAATCGATGTTGCGATTCCGAAGTTCGAAGGGATTGATACTGAAAAAAAATTGCATCCTGAACCAACTACCACAAGGACCAACAAAAAGCCCGACAGTACGGCGCGAGACTCAAGGTTCCGTTTTTCTGCGCAAGAGCAGGCGCTACTAATCCTTGATGATGATTCTGATGGCAGTAGCCAAAGTGACGATCACTTCATCGAGGCTTCAGAAGGCCAGTTGACTGTAAGCTCTGCACTGCACCCCCCTTTCTGATTGCTGTTAACATTTTCCCGCCAGGATGCACCTAAGATTCATCAAAAAACATTTGAGTTCAAGTTCCAAGTAGATCGCTTACAGGGCTCTCTATTTAAAGCCGAAGCAAACCCGCGGAAACAAGATAGGCCACTCGCTGAACTTGTGGCCGATGGCTTCATACTCAATTTTTACGTTCGACCCTACGAGATCGTTGCCGATGTCGTGCTCAAGACTTTGAACTTAGAAGACCAAATTGACAAGGATCCATCACCCGGCTTTAAAAGTATAATAGCATCAGAAGTCTCAGAAAAAAATGATAGAAGTCTCGTTCATATTAAATACGCCAAAGTCAACAAAAACTCGCCCGAATATATGACTGTATACGAGGGCATTGATACTAATATTGATGTCTCAGTTTCTACTGTCAATTTCATCATTACCCGAACAACCCTACTAACTTTGTTAGATTTTGTTGTAACCACCTTTACCAACCAGGAGGAAAGGCAACCTGGAGTGAACACGACAGCTTCGGGAACAATTACTGGCGATGAATCCGCCGGTCCTGAGTTCATAGAGAGAGACCCTCATCCTGATAAGATGCGCGTCAAAATTGATCTATCAACTATAGCACTGATTTTAAATAACGACGGGCTTCGATTAGCTACATTGAGCCTTGCGTCTGCGGATGTTGGTGTGTTCTTAATGGGTAAAACTATGCGTGTAGGCGCAAGGCTAGGAAATTTCTCTCTTCTAGACGACATAAATGAAGGCGCCGGTAAAGATTCAGACTTACGGCAGCTTGTAACTATTGACGGCAATAACCTAGCTGACTTTCGATACGAAACTTTCGATCCCGAACATTACTCAGCGTATCCCGGGTATGACACTTCCATATATCTGAAGTCTGGATCCATTAGAGTCAATTTCATGGAAGAACCATTCAGGAAAATTGTCAATTTCATGGTCAAATTCGGTCAGATGCAAGCCCTCTTCAACGCAGCAAGGCAAGCGGCAGTCAATCAAGCGACCCAAATGCAACAGCGGGTGAACAGGATCCAATTTGATATTACCATACAGACCCCCATTATCACTTTTCCAAGAGCTCCCAGAAATGATCGAATTGGGAGGGATACAATCACCGCATTTCTGGGCGAAATATATGCTTCGAACAAATTTTGCCCCTTAGATGACTCGAAGGATTTAATCATTGTCAATAAGATTGAAACGGGAATCCGAAAGGTCAAGTTGATATCAGCTCTTCATTTTGCGACCGATGTGATCGAAAAACTTGAGATGATTGATAAAATTGATCTTGGGTTTAAGATCAATTACTTAGAGCATCAAGATGGCTTAGACCGACCCGACATAGAGGTAGCCTCGCCTTCATCCATCTTTTTTCGCGTCTTTCTCAGTCACTACTACTATTTCCTCATATTTATTGAAGTCAGCTAAGAAAAAGTCTAGATTGAAGGTTCAATGTCAGACCTCAGAATGAAGCTGTCACAAAGCCAGTTACAAATTCTTGTGGATCTGAGCCGTTCGATACCCGCGGTATTTTCTGGAGATGCCGAAGACGCCAGCCTAGACATGGTCCCAGGCCCCGACTCAATTAGCCCCCCTGATGCCATACAACCTGCTTTGCACCCCCCCGAACCACAGGCTGACACTCCAACATCCGATCTTCACCCTGAGCTAGCAGTGGTTTCCGGAATATGGACAAAGATGGACCTTATTCTTACTATGGGTGATATTAGTCTAGAACTCCTCCTGTGCTTACCAACGGAGCCTATTGACAATCCTTCTGCTGCAAGTCTCTCCAAATTTTCTTTAAACAAAACAAAAATAAAGTTGCGAATGATGAGCGATGGGTCGCTAGAGTCGGAAATCCTCATTCAATCTTTCACGATCAACGATAGTCGCCGCAAAGAAACCAACAAATATCGCAAAATAATGTCATCAACAATCACTGACGGCTCACAGTTCATGGCTAGCATAACTTTATCCGGCCAGAACCAAAGACATCTCGTTGTGATGTTAACCATCGACAGCCCAAGAATAATATTTGCCCTAGATTATTTGTTTGCTCTGAGAGACTTTATTATTGTTGGTATTGGGATAAACGAGGCCAATACAACCGATCAAACGCTATCGAGTACTGAAGATTCGAGTGGAGATGATAGTTCCTCTGATTCCGAAGACCAAGGCCAAGCCGGTGGTCGTGGACAGCAAATACCGCCGTCTTCATCCACGATAACGAAGCCTGAAAATCAATTGTCAACATCCTTTAGAATTAACATTGTCGACGCCCAAATAATATTGATCGCTCACCCCGAAACTAGCACTTCTGAAGCGATAGTGTTAGGAACAAAACAAGTTCTTCTTGCGCAACAAAATGCCATGACCTTAGAGGTGAGCAAGGTCGGAATGTTCCTTTGCAGAATGGATAAGTTTGAGACCACCAGGCTGCGCATATTGGACGACTTTGGTGCTAAGGCATCTATGGAGACCCGACCTGTTGGTGATGGCCAGTCGGTAACATCGGTGGCTGTAAACGTTGAACCCCTTGTTCTAAGGGTGTCTCTTAGAGACATAATGCTAGCAATGCAAGTCGTTTCCAAAGCATCGGAACTTTCTAGCACTCAAAGCATACAGGAGCAAATTGATGCGCCAAATCAAATTCAAAAAGGAACATCAGAGGCCCCAAGCTCAAACAAGAGGGCCCCAACGAGTAGATCTATATCTGGCTCGAAAATGAAAACGCAATCTAACATGACGACTTCCAGTAGCATATCCAAAGGACCGGCATTGACATCTATGATCATGAATAAGGAGGAAATGGTGGTGGCTATTGACGGTTTCCGCGTCATTCTAATTGGGGACGCACACGAACTTCCTTTGTTGGACCTTAGCATAAAACATTTTACTGCCAGAGTTGGAAATTGGTCTTCTGAGGTAAGGATGCGATATATAAAAATATTCAATTGAATGGCCAGACAGCTTATGTTCAATCGCTAGATGAACGGAGATACAAATATCGAAATATTTGTGAATATCTATAACTTTTCCAAATCGGCTTGGGAGCCACTAATAGAGCCATGGCAATTAGGATTCCATGCAAGTTTATGTTTCCTTCAACGTGAAGGCCCACTGAAACTGACGGATAATAGGTCTCTCGTTCGATGAGTCCCGGACGTTTAACTATTGAGCTCTTTTCAAGAAAGATGATGGAGTTGACCGTTACGACCCAAAGCATTGTATTGGTCTCCAAAGCGGCACAATTTCTGTCGCAAAGCGACGACGTTTTGACGAAGCCCCGGGGAGCAGAAGCCCCTTACCGAATTAGAAACCACTCAGGCTACCCAATGCATGTGTGGGCAGATGCTGAGACTAGTTCAGGTACTTCAATGGCCAAAAGATTAGAAGATGGTGAAGAATCGCCATGGCGTTTCGAAGAATGGGAGAAAATGCGAGAGGTGAGTTTAATAAATTATAATAAAATAAATAAATAAAATAAACTCGGGCTGACGAAATTGAAGAACCTTAATCCCGAAGGTGGAAGTGGTGTTGTGGGCGTCAAACTAGAGGATACTCCATTTGAGAGCATTACCAAAATACCTGTCAATCGAGAGGGAGAAGAGGTATATGCCCTTCGGCCCCGCGTGAATAAGATTACCCATAGACTACTCTGCGAAGTCCACCTTGGCACCGACAACGTGAAATACATAACTTTTCGGTCCCCTCTTTTAGTCGAGAATAATACACAAATTCCCATAGAGCTAGGGATTCTTGACTCTACCAGAGCACATGTCGCTAGACTCTACAAAATCAAGCCAGGAGACGCTCGCCCATTTCCTGTGGAGGCAGCCTTTTACAACTCCGCAGTTGTTCGACCAGATGGTAAGTCTAGTGCCACTTGAAAGCCAGAATCAAAGCTAATTCCTCTGACAGCTGGGTTTGGCTATCGTTGGTCGGATGGGAGAATATATTGGGAAGATCTGCGTGGAGCACCAACCCAGATGCTCACTTGTACAAATGATGAAGAAGCTGCACCACCATTCTACTTTCACATGCACGCTAATTTCGATAAGACAGACCCTTTAACAAGGTATTGAATGTTTAGATATCTCCATACAAGTAGGGACTAACATTCAGCTCCTAGAAAATACCCCCACATGAGGATCCGACTTTCTGCGCCTGTCGAGATTGAAAATCTGCTTCCATACGACTTTAAGTACAGGATATACGACAGAAATACCAAAAAGGATTGGACAAACTTTTTAAGGAGGGGTGGTTTAAGCCCTGTCCATGTTGTGCAACTATCTCATCTTCTCCTCATGAGTGTTGAGATACAAGATAGTGGTAAGTCATACATACGAACTTAAAGAAAAAAGTAAAAATTATTTACTGACCGGCACAGCATTCGGCCAAAGCGAATTTGCGATTATAAATTCTGCCAATAATGACGATTTCAAACGCGAGTCATCTCTTTCTATGAAGGATAGTAATGAACTTTCTTTAAAATTACGCCTTCATTACTAGTAGGTTTTTATCTTCATGCTTAAGTGGCAGCGAAATTCTAAATTTATCCTTAGTCCGATCCCAAACGCTGGCGGCGCCTTCAGGGTATCAGTGTACAGTCCGTTTCTGCTCCTTAACAAGACTGGGCTCGAAATTTTCGTTAAAGCAAAATCATCCATGCAACAAGCTAGACCAGCAGCCGGACAGTCATTCTCAGGTAACGGCCATTTCGCAATCAAGAGTGAATGTTTTCAAGCGTCTCCCTGGCTAATTCTTAACCAGACATTTCCTCCAGAAAGAAAGCTGTGCCGTATATGTTCTCTTATCCAACCGATGATCGTAGAAATCGGGCGCTTCTCAAAGTCGGCGATTCAGCTTGGAGTCGACCGGTGAGTTTCGAAGCCATAGGAAACATAGATGACGTTGTTATAGCCAGTTCGTCAAAGCAAGAAGAGATTCATATTGGCATCTCCGTAACTGAAGGTGAAGGAAAAGTAAGTTACCTTTTGTTCGCGCTTCTGAGGGTGCAAAATCTTGCTAAAGTTCTGAGTAGTTCAAAATGACCAAAATAGTGGCACTCACCCCCAGGTTTATTCTCAATAGCAAGTTATCCGAAGAAATCAACGTACGAGAGTCAGCTTCATCTAGAATTATGTCCCTAAAACCAGGAGAGCTACTCCCACTTCATTTTCTTAGACAAACGCACGAAAAACAGTTAACTCTCTGCTTCCCAGGGCTTAACAATCAATGGTATGTCCAAATTGTGTTTCAGATGCAAATTATTAAATTGGCTAATTCTGTCATAGGACATCGCCTTTCAACATTTCTGATATTGGCACAATACACGTAAAGATCTCAAAATCGGACCGCAAACAGCGACTAGTCAGGGTAGAAATTCTTCAAGAACATGCAACAATATTTTTACATGTTAGCATGGAGACAAAGAGCTGGCCATTTTCTATGAGAAATGAGAGTGATGCAGAGTTTACCTTTTGGCAGGCGGTAGGGTGAAAATCTAAACAAGGCTATAGGGAACTGAACTGAGAATAGGGTTGTCAAACAGGACCCTCACCTAGATGAAGACGAAGATCGGCCTAACAGCGACACCAATTTTCGCCCGATTCGTTATCGCCTTCCACCTCGCAGCATCATGCCGTATGCGTGGGACTTCCCAGCAGCCAAAAAGAAAGAATTGATTCTTTCATCAAATGGGAAAGAACGCCATATCCGACTCTCAGAAATCGGTAATCTGGTCAGTTAATGCAATCTTATTGCAGTTATTTAGGCTTATTTTAAATTTTACTTCTATTAGATTCCCATGAAGATTCCTGCGAAGCCTGGTGGTTCGCAACTAAAGATCATTGATATCAATGTCGCGGCCGATGGCCCAACCCAAACCCTTATCCTTTCTAATTATAAGCAATCCAAGAGCATATACAAGCCCAAATCGAACACATCCCAAACTAGCATGACAAGCGGTTCGGCCTCCGGCTTCGAGGTACAGGAGGAAGACGGAGAGGTTTCATTCAAAACCCAAGTCAGATTTGCAGGAATCGGCATATCTTTGATCAACAGCCACCTAAAAGAGCTCGCTTACGTTACTTTCAGAGGAATCGAGCTCAAATACAACGAGTCAAACTTGTACCAAACGCTCAACCTAGTGGTAAAATGGATACAAATTGATAACCAACTATACGGAGGAATTTTCCCAATACTATTATACCCTAGTGTTGTCCCCAAAACCGGAAAAGAAATGGATGTTCATCCCTCGTTTCATACAGCGGTGACAAGAGTCAAAGACGATTGTAAGCTTACCATTCACGCCTATCACCGGCGTTTTGTTGACTAATCCGCTCCGAAACAGCTTATGGCGTTCTCTACATAAAATACGCCACGTTTCTTTTACAGCAAATGACAGTAGAGATCGACGAAGACTTCATATTTGCACTGCTAGATTTTTCGAAAATACCTGGTGCGAGTTGGACTCAAGAAGGTGATGAAATTTTGTGCGATGACAGCCTAGATATCCCCGAACCGAAAGCAACCGAGGCTGGGCAAGATGTTTATTTTGAACTTCTCCACATACAACCAGCGCAGATGGACTTATCCTTTGTTCGAACGGAAAGGATAAATGCTGAGGATAAGACGTCTTCCAGGAATCCTCTGATGTTTTTTGCTAATGTCCTGACTATGGCCATTGGGAACATCAACGATGCACCAGTTAAGCTAAATTCCCTTCTGCTTGAAAATGTCCGTGTATCGGTTCCGATCTTGTTGCAGCGAGTCCAAGATCACTATAGCCAGGAATTCTTGTACCAAGTACACAAGATACTTGGTTCGGCAGACTTCCTAGGAAATCCTGTTGGATTGTTTAACAATATAAGCTCAGGGGTGATGGATATATTCTACGAACCATATCAAGGTTTCGTAATGACTGATCGCCCTCAGGAACTCGGCATAGGTATTGCAAAGGGAGCTACAAGCTTTGTTAAGAAGTCTGTCTTTGGTTTGACAGATAGCTTATCCAAGGTGACTGGTAGTATATCTAAAGGTTCGTTTTCCATCAGCAAGATCAAATGCAGTTTCCCCACTCCTAACCCAGTTCAAGGCCTCTCCGCTGCAACTTTGGACAAGCAATTTCAAGATCGCCGGAGGATGACAAGGTCACGCAATCGACCAAAACATGCTCTTTATGGAGTCACAAGTGGCGCAAACTCGTTTATTACTAGTGTCGCAAGTGGGGTCGGTGGCCTGGCTCGAAAGCCTCTGGAAGGGGCGGAACGCGAAGGCGTTGCTGGGTTTATCAAAGGGTTTGGCAAGGGTGTGGTGGGGTTAGCAACAAAACCTGCAATTGGGGTCTTTGATCTTGCTTCAAGTATACCACTCCCTCAAACGCCATACTACTAACCCTGCTGACTCTGGGGAACGCAGATGTGACGGAAGGCATACGTAATACAACCACTGTGTTTGACGCAGAAGGCTTGGAAAGGGTCCGGTTGACCAGGTTCATTGGCCGTGACGGAATTGTTCGACCCTATTCACAAAGAGAGGCTCTTGGCCAGTTCTGGCTAAAGCAGCTGGATAACGGGAAATATTTTGATGAGGATTACATTGCACATCTCGAACTTCCTGGCGAAGATGTTGTTGTTATGTTAACATACAGGTTAGCTTTCTACTTTTTATCATTCTCTGTAAATCGCTAACAATCTCTCCATCTAGCCGTATCATGCTTGTAAAATCAAAGAAGTTGGTCTGTGAGTGGGATGTGCCGCTGAAAGACCTTCAAACCATAAGTATGGAGAAGACTGGGATATCTCTATCACTACGAGGTATTTTCCACATGACAACTGCTTACCTCTTAATTGCTTCTGACAACGCTAATTCCAACCCATTCTATCTAGGAGGCGTCACGGGCCCGTTTATCCCATGCACAGATACCAGCCGCCAGTTTCTCTATAACAAGATTGCATTAGCAGTCAACAACTTTAATGCAAAAAACCAGGAAGTTGCATAATAATTCCAACACCCCGATAGCGAAATCACTGAGCGATCCCAATTGTGATCAAACATGAACAGCCAAACAGCAGCTTTGTAACTGGGGTTCCGGGAACGCTTTATCTGAAATTCATTGTTCTATAGGCTCTATAAGCTAGGAATCGACGAAGGATTTATGTGTACGTTGGAACTAAAACCAGTCAAAAACTACATCTAAATTTGCTTAGTAATAAGCTGCTATACCAAAGTGGATCGACGATTCACAGGGCATCAATCTATAGTGTATTCTAAGCACGCTCGGAACTAGCAATTAGTATAATGGTCTCATAGTGTTTGTGATATGTATATGCAAGTTGGAACTATAGACATGGCCTCAGTACTGGACTATGCGGGTATCATATGTACAAAGGTGTTCTGTGCTGAGGGGACAACGACTTGGAATAAACAAAATGTTATCGCACCGATAGATAGTAGAAAGAACAAGCACCTCTTTAAAGTAGAAGAATTGAATCGCAGAAGCTATACGAATTAATAGGAAACACAAACGCCATTTTCTTCGCTAGATGCCACTCGCCGTTCACCGTAAACGCCACATCGAAGGCATAACGCAAAAGAGAAACATGATCTAATACAACGGGATTGGCAAATGGTGCATGAGAGTATTAGGTATATCGGCCTGATGTTGTACGAAACTAGCTGGAAAGCCAAACACGGCTCAAGATGTGTAGAAAGCATTGGGAGCATTCACTTCATATTTAGCATAGGGACGCCCTTGGGGTTAGAAGTGGATGTATCACAACATCAGATGTCGGCTTGACTGGTGCGATGCTTTCCATCGCACCATTGTCATAGTAAACCCTTTGATCACCGTTGTGGAATTGAGATTGATCAAACTGCGAATATCCGTACCAGAGTCCTGTACCTGGCGGCTGCTGTTGTGCCATCACGGCTGCAATTGGCATTTCAGCGATGGCGTGCTCCTGAATTGGCTGTGAGAGGCCATCTTGGGCATTTGGTTGCTGCATGAAAAGAGTGATATTCCCGACGTTCTCTACCGCAGATGTATTAAGTGGTGGACTCCGATAAAAATAGTCGACAGAAGCCCCACTTGTAGCAGTTGAGCAATTCGAGAGCTCCCCTGGGCTACCAACGCAGTGCCCTGAGACAAGAGTCTGTTGAGAGGGGCTACTGCTGCTGCACATAATCCGGAGATTCTGATTATAAGAAGCAGCACTAGGATGTTGAGGAAGGCTGCTGTTGGCTGGTATAAACTCTTCGGTACAGGACCGAGGAAGGCTGTGAAACGGTGAAACATGCCCTTGAGCCGGGGCCTCCTGAAAACAGTATGGGCTCGACGGTGTCATGGGATGATCGGAAACGACATTTTGCTGTGACGGATGATAGACAGCGCCTGCATACGTGTCATGAAATCCTATTGCTGTGGAATTTGTCCTAGGACTAGAAGGAAGAGAAAGCTCCGGGCGAAAAAGGCTCAAGTGCCGGCCTTCGCTTTGAGAGATATTATCCGGACCAGAGGTTCGACTTGAACGAGTTAAAGCGGCACCTTTTATATGCGAGGATTCCGATGTAGCGAACTCGTCATTTTCCGAATCGTCATCCGAAACATCTAGATTTTGACCAATGCCATGTGCCCGCCGGGCATGCTTTATTAATGTAGTTTTCCGGCAGAAACTATAGTCGGTTGCACGTTAGATTGATCGTATAAGCACTGCGTCGGGTTTCGTTCATAGAGTTAATACCTTTTGCCACATCTGTGGGCACCACATAGATAAGGACGCCGCCCTGTGTGTATTCTCCGATGCCTTGCAAGACTGGAAGACTATTTTTTTTCCAAAAAAAAAAAAGAAAAGGAAAACCATGAAGGTTAGTAATCTCGAAAGTTAGATGCTTATCAGGAGTGAGGGGTAGCTCTTAACATACATCAGAGAAGCATTTGCCACAGCCTATGAATTCGCACTGGTGGGGTTTCTCTCCAGTGTGCGTGCGAATATGGACTGTCAGGGCACTACGCTGGATGAAGCTCTTCTTGCAGCCGGCGAAGGTGCAGGCGTAAGGGCGAGTATTCGTGTGAATGCGATGATGTCTTTGCAGGTCAGACTTGCGATTAAATTTCTGAGATCCCATCCCTGTCAGCAAACATCTCGGACGCTATCATGTTGGAGGCAAGGGAATATAATAGAAGGAGCCGCTCGCTCACCTTGTTACAGTCCGGCCAGTCGCATGGGAACTGCTTGGGAGCATGGCGCTCGTCTATTATAAGCTCGTGGATTTCCATTGCGGCGTGTATGTGTGTTGATGTGTTGGGGGCGTCGTCAATGCCGCAACTGTCAAACGGGTCAACGAACAATTCATGTTGTCTGAAGGAAAGAAAAGGTCCACATACGCTCAGGCAGGGTGGAACTCTCCGTCTCTCCGTCGTCGTTGTCGTCGGTCTTTATAATCGCTATTCTTCCGTTCTCAAATGAGGTATTGGAGAGTTAGTCCTTGGGCGCTTTCTTTTTCTTTTCTTTTCTTTTCTTTTAATCCTTTTCTTTTTTCTGTCGTTTTTGTTTCTTGCTGGCCGCTGCAGTCCGTCAAAAGTCAGACGTAAGCAGAACTTGGAAAGTCAAAGTCTTGTCGTCCACGGCTGTGAGTGCATGGTTTGACTTCATGTCAGCACGGTTAAATAAGACAAACGCAAAGCTTTGCCCGAGGGCAGAGTAAGTGCGAGCAATAAATTTAGCTTGAGGCATGACAGTTCTTTCAAGCCATGATAACACGAAGGTTGCTCGAGGGGCTGGGGGAAAACGCAGACAGGACAGAACAAGAGACGACGGCGACAGATATATTATCATGCCCTCAGCAAAAGCGGAGAGGAATAAAACTTCACGTCAGATCTCAGCGATGGGACCAAATCTGATTGGAGGAGCCAACCAGACATCAAAATCGAACCCCTGTGCTTATGCTCACTCCCGACCTCTTTCCCTCACTCGCTCTCTCTGTTGGGAGGAGTTCATGCTCGTTTCTCCAGCATGCATATCGCAAAGCGAGAACGCTAGAGAAGCTAACCGGTATACCAAGACGCACATGGCGCATGGTACAAATGAAAGCTACAACTCGCCATCATCGCCTAGCGCTTGTTGAGAACGCCAGATCGATGCTCATGTATACGGCTAAAGATTCTCTCGATCTTTGGCTATGGCCCCTGTACTGTTCTCGCAGGTTTTGGTAAAGAGATATGACTTTTGGAAGGTTTGGTCTTACCTAGAACTTTGTTATCGATAATCGATACTCAGACAGTCGATACCCAACGATTCTGCAACTGTCTGCTTTGCCCGCATGGCCAGTTAGGCTCCATTTTAGGACAAAACGTCTCAAGCCCGGTTACATACCTTGCTTAGTTGCGCGGCCTGTTCGTCCAACGCCAACAGTCTGTAAAAAGGATCCCGATGAATAGGCGTCCGATATGTACAAACAGCCTATAGATATTCCAGGGGAGAGAACTTGGACGGTAATTGGCGAGTTTAAAAAGGACAAATTTAAAGCAGATGAAAGAAAAAAGAGGACTCTCCGGGGCGACAAAGGTGGAGGCTGGTGTCTTCCCAGGCGTAGGATAGATGATATATATTCCTGATATATATTTCTAGATATATACTGTATAGAGATGCACTTATATATAGATATATAGAGATATATATGTGTATATATGTATATAAGTATAAGTCCTAAGCCGGGCGTCAAGCAATTATAGGCGTATTAAGATATATCCGTCAAGGCAGGCAGGCAACCGAGAGGGAAGGAATCCGGACCAAGCGATCAAATCAATAAGGTGATGGAGGAAGCCAACTTAGGAAAACAAAAAAAAAAAAAGAGTGCTTGTCGGGGTTGTGCCTGGCGATGCTGATATATAGGGAACCAGTGAGGTAAGAACAGGGCTGGTTATAAGTAATTCAGTTATATCGTACGGAATACATCCAGGCGGACGCCCCTAACCAAGGACATCACTAGCGAAGGGAAGGGAAAGGAAAGGACGGCTAGCTAAACCAGCTAGTCGAGTTCGGTCAAGTTCCTGTTCAGGGCTCACCACGACGACTCGGCCCTTCCTTTTTTTTTTTTTTTTTTTTTTCTCAGAGGAAAATTGAAGCGCGCCCACACCCACACCCACAACAGGCACACACCACACGCACACACTCTCTCTCTCCCACCACACCACAAAATAGTTCCAAATCCTCTTCCTCCCTTCGACTTTTCTTTTTTCAGTTCTTTGCGGACTTTGGGGACTCTAAACAAAATTTCTTTTTCTTCCCATCTTTCCATGACCCGCTTTTTCTTTTTCCTTTCTTTTTTCTTGACAAAAGTTATTTTCAGGTGGGCCCTCGAACCTCTTTCCCCTGTCTACCGTTCCCCGCTTCAATTAGATTGGCAATAAACATTCTGACATGGGCCTTTCTAGCGTCTTGTGCGCAGTAATCCCTGATCGATGGCCATCTCCACATGCGGCCAGGAGCTGAATGCTCAGGAAGGCATGGTGTAATGCAGATGGAACATGGAACATCAAGTTACTTTTATCTGCAATATCCTAGGTACATCAGGATGTCAACAAGTAATTCTCTCCAGATAAAGCGCCCATGCAATCTTAGGCGAAGTCAAAAAAGAGCATGTCGGTTAGCAAGGCCTGTTGGATATCAGCATTCGAGAGTCCACTATTCGATTTCCCATGCTTTCCACCAAATGTGCGACCAAACGCTGACCACAGAAAGAAGAGCAATAATAATAATAGCAGATAGCAATAGCGATAATAAGAATAATAAGAATACATAAACACAATGAAAAAAAAAAGGTCGAACAAAAGTTGAAAAAATGGCATGGAGCAGTAATCATGTTCGGTCTAGTAAGGCCATCCACGCTCAATCAATCGAATCACCAGCAATCGTTCGAGAACAACCAAGTCACCTCTTCGAGGAAGACATTTGGGCTAGTTCGTGTGGAAACCAGATTTTGCGGCTAGATGGTGAAACAGGATGACCGGGACAGCGTCGCATACCCAGGGAACCCATGTCTTCACACACACCGACTGGGGACAGGGAATCGGACAAGCGGGTTTCGGAAAAACCATGTGCAAAAGGTGCAGTTGGGCGAGGAAGGGGAACACGGGAAAAAGAAAAATAGATATTGGCCAGAGAGGATGGAACGAGGTCGGATATACGTAGGATAAGATATGAGGAGCATATGCTCCAGTATTGATATATATATATCAGAACAATGCATCTATACTGCGATAATACGGATACACGATTTGGGCGAATCTTCTTTCCCAATATCGTTCTACAAACTTGATTACCAGTACATCTGAGCATGAAGCAAAAACACTAGTTTTCGCTCTAAATCTAGCGTTAATTCGGTTTTCTGAACTTCGAACGCATTATGATGCTAGGCTTGACGACTTTCTTCCGACGCGACGGTTCATACATCATGCATAATATGCAACCTTAAGGCAGACAACAGCGACGGGGTTTTATATCGGGTTGGTGTGCGCGATTGGCTATTAAGTGGGGCATTAGGGGTAAGGATGGAAGGCCTTCCGACCAGCCCAACAGCCATAGTTTTCTTCTTGGGATGAACTTGCAAACATGCACTCGTTGGTACCTTGAATATTACGGGATGCTTTTGCTCAAGAGACCTTATGTATTGGCCATTTTGTATTTTGATTTTGCTCATCAGAATTTCCAGTGAAAGCCCCAAGCGTAGCTGGTGCAAATTTACATGTACATGTACATGTGCATGTGCAGTGTCCCAAGCTAATTGCAGACATCTGGATTAGCACATGCACTGTTCAAACAATAGAGACACCTTTCTTGATGCCCAGAAAATATTGCTCTCGTCATGCTGATGGCTCTTGAAGCCGGGGAATGCCTGTTAAAGGCTCCATCCCTGGCCTGACGGGATCTGGATAAATTCGGGAACCACAATTCAGGCCACTCGCTCTTGTTCAACTGCTCACGGGACCCGGTCGGCTCCTTGGGTCGTTTACGGGATATCCGGATCTGAAGGTATACTCCTGTACAGGTACATATTCCGCGTGCAAGGCGCCTCGTTTTGAAGGGCATGCTGGCTGTCGGCCGAACAAGCAAGCATGTACAGATACAGGCTTGGAACATAAAATACATGTACATTAGTGAGCGGATGGCATTTCGATGACAGCTTTGCAGAATCAGTGAGCGCGGTGCGGTGCCGATATGCATGCAGGATGCATGCAGGATGCATATCGCATGTCTCCCTTTTTCTGAATTCCTCCCTCTCCTTTGCGTCGGGGATGCTGTTCTTCCTGTTGAGAGGCGGCTTCTTCGACGCCTGCACGCCACGATTGCGGGGTGCCTGCATCTTTCTCGGCGGAATCAACTGACGCTGAAACGTCAAGCCTGAAATTTAATCCACAAGGACGCTTGGAAGGCCGGGCTCCATGATCTCATTTGTATTTGTGTTACGTTAGCCAAGTGGCTTGCTTACACGTGTGGTTGAAATGTTGACTTTCGAGAGAGCTCTTGCGAGCATTTCCTACTTTCTAAATTACATTGCTTGTCTTTACCGCCGACATACTACAAAGAGGGAAAGGGAGGAGGAGGAAACAGAAACAAAGAACAAGAAAAGAAGAAAAAGGAAAAAATGGGAGAACGAAAGACCGAGCGAAGCCAAGGCGCAATCGTGTAAAATCGATCTCATTCTAATGTCATGTTGTACAGAGAGGTGGCTGTGGAGCGCCCGCGAACATATCAAAGAAGCCCCATCCCAACCGATCCAGCAAGGTGATGGGGGGAAATAACAAGAAAAGGTGATGGAAGACAAAACTAGCCCCGGAATCGAGTAGTCTCAAAGCTGGGAGGTAAGAAGCCGAATGCGACTAAACCCGATCCGTATCTTGAGCCCCGTCATTAATTTGCAACAGATGGATAATAGGGTCTCGGATATGCCCTGTTCAGACCCGCATGGCTCTAACCGATTGCGTTCGCGTGTCTGTCCCAAGGAAGTTTTCAGCGAACCCACCGAGAAATCGCTCCAGGATATCAAGACATTGCCAGAGGCAACCAGGTTTTTTTTTTTTTTTAGGAACGAGGAGGGGAGTGCGAAAAAGAAAAAGGAAGAAGAAGAAGAAGAAGATATAAAATTGGGGTCAGAACAAGGAACCAGCTTTCCACTGGCTGTCCCAAGACAAAAAATAAAAATCCGAGGAAATATGCTGCGCGATTTTCCTGTCTATTTCTGTTCTCGGTTTAGCCCATGACACCGGGTTCAGCCATGTTGAAATCCGTGCCGTCTTCGGTGGGGCCTTCTTGCCATCATGCAGTTCGGACAGGCAGCGAAGTGTAAGCCGGGTGGGGCCTCCAGAACATCAGAAACCAATGAAGAGACACCTGGTTTCCACATGATGTCTGCACAGAAGGATGAACCTTCAACGAGAAAAAATAAAATTAAAAATAAAATAGAGTAAGGAAAATAAAAATAAAATAAAATAAAAATGCAAGAAAAAATAATGGTCGTGGTTTTAGTTTGCGAGCTTCGACGGCCTCGAGGGCTTTCCAACGTCACAAAATGCTCGCCTTTCGATAGTTGTGCTTGTTATGGTGGGGGCAGGCGCCAATGGCTGTTTGATTGACGACTATCCCCCATCATCCCTTCCTTCGTTCAGGGGTCTTTCCATCGAACCTTCTTCGTTTGAAATATTTTTGTCATTCGTGTTCCGCTTCGATAAGCCATAGGCTAAATACCGCCTGATGCCCTGAAAACCTCCTGGATTTCGAATTGTCACCTTACCCGATCAATCCTAACGCAACTCCAGCACCTTCAGCTCTGACTTTGCATAAAAACTGAAACACGGCAGAGTCTTCCCGATGCAAGCTGCTGCAAAGTGATGAATTGAAGTTGCTATTGAGGATATCGATGGCACATCCTTCCTTTCGTTCCGCCAGAATGGATCCNTTCAAAGATATCCCCTCCCTTCCAACTGACCGATCAAAGACCTACAATAAATCCGTGCTTAGCAAGCACCGCTCATCAAAACTGTAAATTGAGGCGCCTGCTATCATATCCTTGAAAATACACGAATGCAAAGCATGGCGGATGGCGGATGCCTTTCTCGTGATGAGGCCAAGGAGAAAATGAAACGAGACGAAAATACACCTGAAGCTGCTGAGGGGACTTGTCCAAGCGCTACTCACATTTTAAGGATCAGAGCGCCCAAGGCGCCCCTCCCATATTCTTGAGACTAGTCAAGTGGCTCTCTGCCATGCGTGAATGTTATCAACAAAACAACCATCTTGTCATCTTGGTGCTGATGCTTTGTTGTTTAGCTCAAGTCCCAGAAATGCTAGTCCAATTCCATCGATCCTCTAATTTCAGTAGCATAAAGTAGCAGTCAGGTAATGAGGGAATTGCATGTAGCCTCGGGTACGCTGCCCTCCGGACTACATGTTATGTTGGCGATCGTGCGGCTTATTTCAAGGAACTGTCGCAGTGGGACGCCCGTAGTAATTTCGACGGATTTGAGCATAAATATATCATTAACCCTCATGTCGGCGCTGTTGTCGTCGTCGTCGTCCATTCGGCCGAGGCTCTAGCGACAAAGCAGACTGCAACCGGCCTTTCGGGATATCCACAAAGTCTAGGGATCCCGTGAACAGGGCATTGTCCTGCGGGACCGAGCTCCGAATGATGAAACCACAGAGCGGTGTCGTAAAGGCCTGTTGCTCTCAAGGGCCAGCTCTTGAGTTCGACCTTATCATACTGCATATGCGGAGGCAGGCAGGCTCCACCATTTACCAGATCCCAGTATGATGCACCTCTTTTGCACCATGGCCGCCATTTTCCATCATCGTTCTGTTTTTTTCTCCTTTTGTCCCTTGGAAAACCGTGTAAGCCGCTATATGGAAATTTCGGTCGCCGTTGTTCTTGTAGGAATGAGTGTTTAGTTATCGGACGAGATTTTAGAAGACAAAGGACAGTCCAATTTCTCTGGCTTCTGAGCTGGGTTATATATACACAGAGGGACTGATAACCATCGCTGTGTCTGAATAGCTGTCCTTCATACAAATATGCAAGTTGAAGCCCGATTGATGCCAAAAATTGGTGTGGGAGTTCGGTTGACAAGGGTCTCGAGGAACCCCCCTAATACAGATTCAGGCAATCGGCTGGGCTGCTGGTCTGAACGTGCATGCTTTGGGCAACCTATGCGAGAAGCACACCAGCAAATAGGTTGGTCCGTGCCCTTCTCTCCTTGTCACGGACTTGGTCGACGGTCATATGTTAAGTGCTTAATGAAAGGAAAAAAAAAAAAAAACCTACCACTGGGGAGTCCATTCTCATGGGAGCTTTAGGAGGCAGTTAGCTGAGCGTGTCCGTGTGTGCGACAATATTATGCATCTCGGGAAAGGATTTCGGGAAGCCTTTAAAGTCGATCCACGGCGAACGTTGATAGAGCCAGTGCGTCGCCTCGGAACTCGACGATATAATATCTGCTGTGTAGTGCACATTCTAGATACGCGGCTGCCTAAGCATATTACCCGCGAAACTGCTGCTACATTTAGGTACTCGCTTTTGTAGCGTCCCTCTCTTGTTATTTTGGGATCCCTTGGAAGACCCTTTTTTCTTCAGGATGGTCTTATCGGCCAGCTTGGGCTCTCCAATCTNTGCTTAGTCAGCACACGTGCCAGTGTGTTGCGCATCGACGCGATGTTGTTGCGCTCTGAACGGAGCAAGCAAGCATAGCTCAGCAGAACAATTTCATTCTTTCGCCCCCGGAAACTCCAAAACTTGTTCGCGCAGAGCTTCCATCAAACTATCGCTCGACGGTCACGGACAGCTGGCCAGTTTTAAGCCTGCGATGGCGACAGCTTCTCATCGTCTGTCTCCTCACGATGACGACCTTGTTGCCATGCCTGGAGGTGAGTTCGTGTCTCTTTCGGCTTCTATGATAGCTTCTCCTCTAAGATTCTATGTCTCCGCGAGATGGAACTTGTGATCGCTTTAACTAGGTTGCAACCCACCAGCATCAGCAGACTCTGTTCACGATGCCCTGCTTGTCGAGCTAAACGCTTTGAAATATGAGCTTGCAACGTTAAAACAGGAACGCGAGCTTGAGAAACTCGGCGCGAGTCGAGAAGTTCACGCACTACAAAAAAAGGTCCAGGAAGATGGTAAAGCCTTCGAGCAGGAAAGGAGCGAAAAAAATTTCATTTTCGAGCGTCATCAAGTCCTCGTGGAAGAACTCGAAGCCGTTAGACAAGAATCGATCAACGAAAAGGTCACACACATGAATCTCTCCACTCACATAGCCAACCGCAGACCGTCATAGTAGATATAGACAACGCTGTGCAATGCTAACTGTTGAGCAATGCACAGGTGGGGCTTGAGCGGTTGCTGCGAGATGCGCAATGTGAAATCAATAGTCTCAAGGAACAGCTGCACGATCTTGAGATCGAACGTAGCACCTTACAGAGGGCTAGTAAACGCGAAATAGACGAGCTGAGATCCCAAGCTCATCGCCTAGACGAGCATGTGAACACCCTACAGTCACAATTCGATGCTCAAGGAATCATGTTGCAAACGTGCCAGTCAAGGCTTCTCGACAGAGAGAAAGAACTCCTTGAAGCTCGCGAACAAGGAGACAGCGCCAGGGTCAAGCCTGAAGACCCTGCAACCCTAAAGATGCTTAAAAGGGAGCTAACTGACCAATTTAATCACATCAAGACTCTTGAGGCCAGAGGCCGTAAATTGGAGTCAGAGAACCAGGACTTCAGGACGTACGCCAAAAGCATATCAGTTCTTGAGGAAGAGAAGAGATCGTTAGAGCAAAAGATACAGGCCCTAGATGGGCTGCGAGAGCACGCCTCCAACCTGGAGCTACAAAGGTCAATACTAGAGGAGGAACGAACAGCTTGGGTTGCCTTTCTCCAAGATGACCCGGATGGCATACAATTCTCCTCCCCTGCACACCTAGCCCGGGCTTATGTGCAGACCAAGATTGAGAAAAACGCTCTTTTAGAGAAATTCGGGCGCCCTGATCCTTCGGCGCAACAGAAAAACATTGAGATAGAATCTCTTTCCTCTGAAAGAGAGAAGCTAGAGAAAGAAGTACAGAGTTTGAAGCAAAGTGTTCAGAAATCTTCGAAAGACCGGCAACGGCTAGAAAGACAAAAGGACCTTGCTTTGAAGGAAGCAGCGTTTCTTCGCGAACAACTAGTTAGCCAGCCTCCAGATAAATGTTTACCCACTTTACCCTTTGAAACCTGGTCACTAACCTATTCGGTAGAAAACATACTCAACAGAGGAAGTTATTATGATGTCAGGAAATTATGATGATCAGAAGTCTCAACGCATTGAGGAATTAGAAAGACTCCTTGAAGAGCACAAGAATGAAATACATTCTCTAGCAAAACAGCTGCTGGATCGAGAATCAGAGAGAGCAATGGTTTCCGGAAACACCTCCAATGAAGAAATCAAATCCAGTCGGCAGAATTATAGACAGCTAGAGGATCAGATCAAGATCGTGCAAGATGGTATCCACAGCTACTCCTATTTAAAAATTGATATGCACGTTACTGAGAATATTTCATAGAATTGGATAGCTCCCAACAAGCGTATCAGCTGAAGCTGTTAGAAGTAAAGGCTCTACAGAAGCAGCTTACAGCAGCAGAGACAACTTCAAGAATGAGAGTTCTACAGCTGAAAGATAACCCAACAGCCCGCCACGAAGCCACAAAAGCGGAAACACTGCAGATCTTAAGAGAAGAAAACGACGCACTTCTTGCTCAACTGGAAGGTCAAACTGGGGGGTTGAAACTAGTGCCTGTGGGGACACTCGAACGGAGCCGACTAGACGTCAGGGAAATGGAAGTTCTGGTTAGCGAGAAGGAGAAGCGGATGCTTCGTCTAAAGGAGGTATGTTAATCAACTTTGGGCAAATATACCCTTAAGTCTCTTTCTTTTTGATTATGTTTATAACAATGAGCACAGATGTGGTCAAAGAAAGCCCTAGAATTCAGGCAGGCGGTTTACAGTCTTCTGGGATATGAAGTCGATTTCCAACCTAATGGAAGAGTGAAAGTAACGTCAATGTTTCACCGACCCGATCTTTACGGCGGCGTTGACACTGGGATAGTGTTTGATGGTGAACAGGGTATGTGGCCGTCTTCTCATTACTAGCGTCACTTGTGATTGTCATTGTACTCATTTGGATTTTTTTCGGTTGCTTCCCTCACCACCAAAACAACCTTTGAGATGAGAGTACATGTTGACCGTCGTTCTTGATCGGTGCAAATGTAGGCACGATGAAACTTTGTGGCGGTCCTAATAGCCAGTTCGCCCGCGAAATCCGAAACCAGCTAAAGTTTTATGTCGAGGAGAGAAAAGAGATACCATGTTTTCTAGCAGCTCTGACCATGGAGGGATATGAAAAAACCACGCGAGCCCAACAGTAGGAAATAATATGCAAAATAATTCTATGGTTTCGATATCTATCATATCAACTGTACGCAGCTTTCCTCCTCAGGGCTGCTAGGCTTGGATTGTATTTACATTAGCCAATTTTATAGTAACCATAGTGCGAAGGTCCATCAAAGCGAATGTTTTGATTCACCCCAAAAGCCGCGAAAAGAGTTGTTTCATGAGACTAGCTCCTCCCAAGTGCGAGCAACCCAACCCACACACTTGCCTGGATGTGCGCCCTTAGACGCCAAGGGCATCAAGATCCCAACACGACGTTCAATCCAAGACTGTCATATATGTCATATATTGGTTATTTTGTGTGCTCGTATCCACATTGTAACTTGTTTCTCCTCCTAGTTCTAAAACTCACTTTGAGCTGTGATTAAACTTTTAATTCATTGGGGTCATTGCCCTCAGATAGGACATGTCCTTTTCGTGCGACTTTCAAGCATTCGGACTCTAGGCTCTCAACCAATATGTACTGAATACCATTTTTAGGTAATTCTTTTGCGGCTGTGTTATCGGCTATGAAAGTTGATGGTTCTGGACAGCCTACAAAGACGGTAGATATCCGTCTGAAATCAATTATCCGGCTAGCACAAGATTGCTTGCCACTGAGCCTCTCTGTGCATGGTTCCATGGTTGTGTAGAGGAAGTACCCCGAAATGGGTTGATGCGAAAGAGTGGATTCGTCGAATTTCCCGAGACAGACTTCCTCTGCATGGGTGTTCCCCTCGCGTTCACGAGAGAAGCCCGCTGTGACGATGCTGTTGGTGTGAGGGTCCACGAGAACAGCACCAACAGAGAAGGCAGACTGAGATGGCGCACATTTGTGAGCTTCTTCAAGTGCTTGTCGCATGAAATTGATTGGGTCGTGACCCGCAAGAGGGAGGCTCCTTGATGGAGGCTCCTGATGCTCCGGCGGGCCGGAGGTAGCCGGAGGTAGCATGGTTGTTTGTGTCGATATTTGGTGCGTGTGTGTGTGTGTGAGAGAGAGAGAGAGAGAGAGAGAGAGAGTTGTAGCAGTCTCCAGCTGTTGTGGCATTGAGATGAAGAAAATGCAACATCAGCAACGCTGCCTATTCTCGCCATCTCCGTTGCTCGCACCCAACTGCTGCCCCAAAAACTAACCATTTTTTTGCGCAATACACAATGTCCATCCGCCAGAGGCAAAGAAAGTGCTCCAAACAGCAGGCGGTACAAGTTTCAGCCATGGAGGAGAAAGAGACTCTAAAACCTTCCCTTAGCTCCCTCCGCCATGTCAAATTGCAAACTTCAGAGGAGCTCGAACAGCAACAGGCAGTTCTTCTAAGGGAGCAACAAAGCCAAAAGTTTGTCCAGGACCTTATCAGCGCTGCCATTAGCTGTATTACATACCTACGGTAAAATTACTACCTCTTCTTGCTTCATTGCTTGAACTACTAGATATCCCAATGCTTAAACTCACTCGTATTGACCGAAATAGTGGCTTAATGCCCGAAAAAAGTTTTTGCGACATGACGTACGGAAACAGTTCGGAGTATTTTCAATTACAAGATAAACGAGATGCCTTTCGAAACCAAGACTCAAAGAAAAACCCCCCAAAAAGAGAATCTGGGACTCGCATCAAGGGCATACAACGAAATACTTCGTCAGAAGCAGATATTTTACTTGATTGGGTTGTACGATTCATTCTCTCTGTCTTGCTCAAATTACTGCTTCTTATCGTTCAAAGTCAAGATCAAATCTAAAATCCCTATGCCCACCGTTCTAGGAACAGGGCATCTTTTGCGCTTTGAATAAAGGATATTTGAGAGCCTTTCAGCTAGCTATATTCCTTGACTTAGACCATCCAGACCTGATTGAAGAAGCTTATACCTTCTCCATCAACTACCACCGGAGCCAGTACGGAAAGACTGCTAGAATCGAGGGTATCACCATGACGGAGGTGGTTCAAAACGGAGAAACTTGTCCAATTGCTCCAGAGCTCTTGGAAATCACCCAAATTCGACGATCAGTTAAAGCTCTGATTAGGCGATTGATCGTTGTTACTCAAAATTTAGATCTGCTTCCAGGTGATCTTCTTTCCTTTGTTTCCCTTCTGTGGGAACCTGATTGTATATCCGAAACTAACCAATATACTAGAGAAGCGGTACCTAACGATTCGCTTGTACCATACTTCTGATGCCCCGGAAAAATGGACGCCACCCATGTTCTCATCATCTTCAGGGAAATCGCTTAGCTTTGAGAAAACAGGGCCCGGTGACATAAGCGATGAAGTTTTTGGAATCATGGAAACCGGGCTGCATTCGTAAGTTGTGAGAGATGTCAAATACCGAAGCCACGCTAATCTTGCAGCCTAGTGTCCAAGTTCGTGTCACCTCTATGAAACGACCTTTGGAAATTCAAGATCCCGCCTCAAATAAACGACAGAAAGTCAACAATCTAGCTGAAGCTAGTAGTTTTGTTCATTTTGCCGATCGCCCGGGGGGCGCATGGGGCCACTTGAAAGATAGCCCTGTTGTAGTCTGCTCTAGCCAATCGTCTAAAAGTATTTACGAAAACGATTCACATCCGAACATCACAAAGGTGCAGAAGTACATGGGTAAAGATCCAGTCGTAAAGGGAAAAGTATGCGACCATTGATATTAACTGCTGTGTATATTTATCAGCCTTGTTAATACCTAAAACAGGAGAGCCCCTACAATTCACGGAACGCTCACCAGATACTAAGTTCGAATCCTACTGCTTTGCATGCAGCGAGCGTTGCAGGCAACGATGATTTGACCACATTTGCGCCATTAGAAATAGACAGCTTTGCCCTCTCTGGCTCATCCGATCCCATTACTCATAAAGAGCCTCTAACGCTAAACAATAGCTGTCCGGATAGTATCTTCCAATCGTTGCCAGGGGGACAGGAAGCAAGCACCAGAGGGTTACAACCTACCACTGCTAAATGGCCTTTCGCGATTTTCTCGTCTAATCAGAACCCCCAACAGAAACTTACAGTCAGTTCGAGACGAAAATTAGACTTGCGTAAGTTACAGGGCCTAGAGAATTCTTGTGCATCACGAAAAGCCGATGCGTTTGATCCCGGGGAGAACATCCACACTATATGCGAATGTGGCAGCACGGCAGAAACCGTGGATAAGGTTGACTTGATTTCCAAAATTTCCTACACTCTAAATCCAAACAGTGGCTAACTGAAGGTCCCCGGGGGTTCGATAGTTTCAATGCGAGATGTGTGATAAATGGCAGCACTATGAATGTTATGGGTTTGTCAACAAATACGACCCCAGAATTGGAGGCGTCCACGTATGTTATACCTGCCTGCTAGGGAAAGACGAAGACTGTCTCTTGCAATGTATGCGATTACTTGCCATCTCACGACGGCTGGTGAGATACTTGATGAAACATAAGGCAGAGAAATCGCTCTACGAGATTGTGAAAGCCTTAGGTAGGTGCTCTTAACTCCCTAGATTCCCTTTCTAATTCATTAAAGCTAAGAAATTTCAAGAAATCCCAGCGCAACAGCAGCCAGCGGTAGTAAGAATTCTTTCGTTGCTGGTGGAAAATAACTACGCCGTTGTGGTCAATTTAAGGAGAGTTGCAACAAAACGATCACCCAACAAATACAAGCTTGTCCAATTAGACGAAGCCCTAAAGGATCTAGAAGCAGAACTACTGGATCCTTTGATAAATATATCGCATTATGTAAGTTTGGATCTCCCTACATCTAATCCTACAGAATGGAAAGTTTTCCTCGACATCGACTTACAATCTCCAAGTACGATCTGCCACAAAGTTCGTTTGAGATGGATCAGAAACGGAAAGGCCTCCAGATTACCGAGCACATCGCAAGTGGAGATATGGGAATGATGCAAAGGGAAGCAATTGGTGGGATGAATGAGATGGCCAATACACCTCTCAAGCTTAAGACACCAATATCAAGGCTTAGAACTAGCGATGCACATAGCTACCTGAAAGCTGGTGATTGGTCTTGAATGGCCGAGGCTAAAAAGGTCCAAGAGACGGCTACGTGATACTCTCAATATGGGGTGTAGAGAACCGTAGCTGCTGTGCTCTGTAAGATAACCATAATCATTTGCTGAGAATTGACCAATTCGTAATACATCGTGTGGTGAGGCTCGGCGTTGAGCCTGTTGCATTTTGAACAAATTGTTTAATTACGTAACAGAGGCCGAGGCTTGTGTTCTGTTGTAATTGTCTTCGTCTCGCGCCGAACTTTCCTATGCTCCAAGTTGTTTGCTCTCACCCACACTTCTCACCACAACTAAACCTATCAGACCAAGAAAACGAGCCGTTTCGTGCAGTCGCATTATCAAGAGCCATGCCGTCAAGTGGTCTCCGCACATCACTGCGGACACGCAGGTGGCTTTTCTCTCTTCCTCCAGTAGAATGGCTGAGCCTCAGGATTCAGGAGGCCTTGATAGGAGCGCTGAGGCAAGGCCCGATTCCACAGCACGTCGCTTTTGTCATGGATGGCAACCGGCGATTCGCCCGACAGAGCCATATTGAAACAACCGAGGGCCATAATTTGGGATTTGAGGCTCTCGCGAAGGCATGCTGCTGGCCCCCAGGACCTTTGCGCTTCTCCTCGCTCAGTTGCTAATGAATAAATCGCGACGGATTAGATACTTGAGATTTGCTATAAAGCAGGTGTTAAAGTTGTTACCATATACGCATTTTCCATCGAAAACTTCAAGCGTTCGAAATATGAAGTCGATGCATTGATGGATATCGCAAAAATTAAGCTCTCGCAGCTGTCACAGCACGGCGATCTCCTCGATAGATATGGCGCCAAAATTCGAATTCTAGGACACCGATCGCTGGTGAATCAGGAGGTACTCGAGGCTATGGACCGCGCAATGGAGTTGACAAAGCATAACGATAAGTACGCCGAAATTATCACCATTACTTCTTTTTATATCCACGAGTAACTCTTCTGATAATCGCGTGTCTCGCTCCGACGAAGGGCCATTCTCAACGTTTGCTTCCCTTACACTTCCCGCGACGAGATCACATCAGCAATACAGTCAATAGTGGCGCTAGCGGCCCCTGGCAAGGAAAAGGGATCTCAGCTAGAAACACTAGCTGAAGAGACAATGGATACGTCCGATTCTACCAACTATATTGGTCCTCAGAGCCGACCTGAATCTCCATCTTCGAACACAACGAGTGCGTCAACAATTGTCAGCTCATCACCTACGCACACATTGTTGCAGCCCAGAGAGCATATTGACTTTGCTGGTGTCCATCATAAAGAAATTCTTGATTTGGAGGGCATCAGTGAACAAACCATAACGGACCATCTATTCACCGCGGATAACCCACCTCTAGACCTTCTAATCCGTACATCTGGTGTAGAGCGGCTGTCAGACTTCATGCTGTGGCAGGCACACCAAGACACAAGTATTGAATTTGTGGACTGTATGTGGCCAGAGTTTGACGTATGGCATCTGCTACCCATATTGCTTGCATGGGGTTTGAAGCGAAAACGATTCTTGCGGGAAGCTAAGCTAGAGGAAGAACGTAAATACACAAAGGGTACTAATGGGGTAAGAGGTTGGGAAATGAACACACGTGCACAGGGTAAAAAGACTCTCTGAAAGAAATGTGATCTTTTGAAAGATGATGGCCTGCAGCGAGAGATTCTTGTCCACTTTTCTCTGGCTGCAATTATACCTGCTTTTACTTCTTTTTCTTCTTTTTTTCCTTTTCCTCCACACGTCTTTTATCAATCTTTAATACCAATCGCTAGTTGTATGGGTTGCCAGCCTATCGGAAGCGGCGCCGATACAACACAGCATTTCCCACAGACCCGCCCATACACTAGGTTCCCGATGGTCACTCGAGCCATAAGCGTCGCTGTTGCTCCCAACAAAAGTATCTGGAATGTTACGTCTCAGGTGTCGCCGCCTTCCTCTTTCTTCCTGGCTGCCACTGCCATTAGGCCGCAGCAGTGGGGTCTCCTCACGTACTGTGTGGTAAAACGGGTGGTTCCTCAGGTCTCCATAGGTTCGCTGTTGCGACTGAACGGCTCGGAAATTGAAATCTGTGGCACGCAGTGCCTCGTGGTACTCGCTCCTTCGAAAATAAGACATTGCAGCGGTTGACGTGCTCACGTGAATGCCATAAGCTTGCATATCTAGGGGAGCAATCGAACAATGGGTCAACAAATGCCACTCCCATTCTCAAACAAAGTGTATAGTTATTTTTGCATGGACCACAAAATCAAATAATAATATGGCAGAAACTCGCGCACCTTGTCTGAAGAGAATCTCTGCAAGTGTTTCCGCACGCTTCTGCGCCGGAGGGCCCGGTAACATGGGTGGCGTTTCCGTAGGTTCCTTCGGACCTGCATATATGTAGAGGGGTTCTAAGTTGATAGTGCTGTACACCAGCAATTTTTTCGTGTCTGTGACTTGATTCCTTTCGCCTTCGCTGGGTATTTGTTCGCCAGCCTCATCGCTTGCATCAGTGGACGTACCGACAACCTTTCGCACCGTTGGAGCTAAAGTAGAGCAGCTGTCGATCGAGGTACTAAACGCCCTTTCGTCGCTAGATCTTTCCATATAATCGACTTGTGGCGATAGGTGTCTTTCTGAACTAGTTGAAATAGACTGGTCGGATGGGTCGCTCCCATTAACTAAGGCATCAGCAGCAGTGGTGTTGAAGGTGGCAGCATCGAAAGTAGCAGTCGATGCAGATTCCCAAGACTGTTTTCCTTTTTCTAATATGTGAAGAGTTTCGTCATCGGCGCTGTAAGGGTTTGCGTGAAAGATGCTGGAATGCCCGCTAGCCTCGTCTTCAGAGCTGTCGGCATAATGATTTGGTACTTCTGTCGACCAGCTCATGGTGGATATTGATGCGTTCATAGTTCGAATGCCAGGAGAGCAGGAACTCGAGTGTAGAGTTGGGGGCAGTTATAAGGTGTAAGATATGATACCTCAGCCGTCTCAGCCTAGCGAGGCGCCCACCGGTCGGGGCAAGCATGCTATGCCGTTGCTCTCGTCGCTGACCCCGCTAGCGGTGGTGGAGGTCATCATGGTGGTGGTGGTGGTGGTGGTGGTTGTGCAGCATCTGCACGTGGGGTGAAGGATGTGTCGTCGCGTGGGCGCCAGCCAGCCGGCATGACCTCCACACGAGGTCAACAACACTCGTTCGAATTTCGAGCTTGGCGCACGCCGTCGCCCATCCATCCTCCTGGCCTCAACAATCGCTTGTCAACTAAGTTAGCCGGAGATGGCGAAGGCTACGTTCTTGATAGCCGCGGCAAGTGCTTCGGCGGGAGCCGCTATCACCGCTTTTTTCATGGGTAGACGCACGTCGGCATCAGTACCCCAACCAGCAATCGTGACCCCACCAGCCAGTGTTACCTCTACGCCCACCAATGCTGCCGCTCGAAGGGGAGGTACTCGCCCAACCCGCGCAGACACAGTTGCAGGTAGCATCGTTGATCCGACAGGGTGGCTTGCTTATGGTAAATGAAGCTTATCAGATGCCCTTGCCTGGCATCAATCCACAAACCGTTCCTAATTCACTAATGCTGTAAATTCCGGCGTGTAAAGGAAACCCTGGTCCGGTCAACGACCTTGCAACTCGGACGTCGTTCTTCTCGGTATATGATCGAAGGACGAAAAATCCAGCTTGGGTACGAGCCTTGCCCACCCACCCACAAAACCCTCTCAGGTCATTACTTTCTGGCGCTGATCTTGCATCAAGGTTGCGGAGCATATCACGGAGGAATCACTCTCGACCTCCAAGGGTGACCGAAAACAGAGCGTTTTCATGGAAGACTCTTCAGTCCCCGAAAAATTCCGCGCCAAGTTGAAGGATTACTTTCGAAGCGGATATGATCGAGGTCATATGGTTAGTGCATCCGCAGAAACCCAGGCGCCTGCGTTAAAGCTTTTACATAACCGCCATGGCTGACAATACACTGAGAGAAGGCACCAGCTGCAGACGCAAAATTCAACCAAACAGCCATGGATGAAACATTCTACTTAACGAACATGTGCCCTCAAGTGGGCGAAGGTTTTAACCGAGATTGTATGTAGCCAATCGACTATTAAGCCCCGGGATGTGGATCACTTAGGTTGACACTATTGGAACCATAGACTGGGCACATTTGGAAGACTTCTGTCGACGCTTAACCTCGAAATTCCGATCCGTCCGAGTAATCACTGGTCCTCTCTACTTACCAAAGCTTGGGGCTGATGGGAAATATCGTGTTACATACGAAGTTATTGGTTCACCACCAAATGTCGCCGTCCCGACACATTTCTATAAAATCATTCTTGGAGAATCAACAGCTGTCCCCAGCCCAGCGGGTTCTGTTGCGATCGGCGCCTTTGTTTTACCCAATGCTCATATTGATAATAAGACACCGCTAGCCGAATTTGCCGTACCTGTTGAAGTGATCGAAAGAGCAAGTGGACTAGAATTTCTATCTCTAGTTCCAGTCGAAAGGAGAAGGTCTCTGTGCCGAGAAGTTGACTGCAATATCATAATCAGAGAATTTCCCCAACGTCCTCCTAAGCCTACGGCTAAAAAATAATGTCTCTCGCAAGAAGGGGGAGGGTATCTGTATATAACGGAGTGTAGGTATGCACAAACATAAATAATAAGAGGAAGGGGAGGTAAAATTAGCTATATGTATGTGTATGTTTCCTAGGCGTGAACACAATAGCAGCACTTGTTTTCCATACAATACCCTCCAAAAAACCGCTCTGTAGGGGCTCCCAAGGCTCCGCAATTCCCTAAAGTTCAAGCATGAAATCATTTGTATTTCTCAAAGATGCGTTTGACTTTCTCGACTTCGTCCCGAGAGCCCATAAAGATACCGGATCTATCATGAATGTGCTCTGGAACAACCTCCAACATGCGCTTCATGTTACTGTCGACAGCTTGGCCGCCCGCTGCGATAACGAAAAATAAGAATTGAGTCAGCTGACAGATGTAGCAAGTATGCAAGATATCCGACCGTTTTTCGATGCTCACCTTGCTCCATAACCATAGCCATTGGGGCGCACTCATATAATATCCTCAGCTTGCCTTTGGGACTCTTCTTATCGGCCGGGTATGCAAAAATCCCACCATAGCATAAGGTTCTATATGCGTCTGCGACCATAGAACCGATATATCTCGCAGAGTAAGGCTTCCCGGGCTTCCCGTCTTTCTCAGCAGGATACTTGATGCTGTCGAAGTATCCTCTGCAGGCGTCATCCCAGTATAAGCTATTTCCTTCGTTGACGGAGTATATCGACCTTGTATTTGGCATTTTCATCTATATTTGTGTTAGCAAGTGGGTTTCTTTGGAGCATAAAAGATATGTGTAACAATTGGAAGCGGGCGATTAACCGACGTACGTTAGGATGGGTCAAGATGAACTCTCCGAGAGCGTTATCCAGCGTGAAGCCGTTAACATTGCCACCTTTCATGGTCAGCACCAAGTTTGCCGAAGCACCGTACATGGTGAAGCCGGCGGCTACTAATTCCGTCCCTGGCAGCAGCACGTCCTTGGCTGTGCCTTCAGCATCGTCGCTAAGCCTGAAAATCCCAAAGATGGTTCCAACCGAGACACCAGCATCCAGATTGGAAGAACCATCAATCGGGTCGCAGACAACGGCGTATTTTCCATCTCCTTGGAACACCAAAGCCTGTTCCTCCTCTTCGGATACCAAAACTTTGACCTTTCCAGAGCTCCGCATACTATTCACAAAGATTTCGTTTCCTATAACATCAAGCTTTTTCTGCTCATCGCCGGTCTTGTTCTCTGACCCTGCCAGGCCAACCAAGTTGATTAATGTCGCTCGGCGGATGTAGTACCTGTGTAACACAACGCACAACATCAGCTAGAGCTGCTAGGCGCCTAGGCGCATTGGATTCCATCCATTGGACTGGGGTTTGAGTGACGGGTGCTTACGCGATGCTCTTGAACGAGAACTGCAGAGCGTGGCATAAGAGTCTATTTGTAGATGGGCGTTAGTATGAGTAACGCAACTTGCGATCTCATGGTCTGTCTGCCTGCTAATAGACTACGACCATCAAGAGCGCGTGCCGGTTGGTGCTTACGTGAAGTCGCCAGTGGCGGTTGTGCCTAGGGCATGTTGTGTTTCGGTGAGGTATCTGGTGAGAGTGACGATATCAGTCTGAACTTCACTGTTCACTTTGAAGCCGTTTCCGTTTTGGCTCATGTTGGGCGACCAAGGTGGAGGATAATCAGTCCAGATTGTGTAGATATATACGCATGTACGCAAATCAATGGTTCGAATGATATGATACGACAATGTTCATAAATTTCACAGGAACCAAGTATGTATTCGGACAATGAAGAGTGGGAATTCAATTGCGCAGGCGTATATGGCTCATATATAAGTTTAGGCCTTGTCAGTCAGTGCCCGAGCTTCGGAAGCAAAGCACCGGAAGACTCAGGATGAGCGGAAGCCCGAAACTTAACAAAAAGTAAGTACTTTTACTTAATTATAAGTACTTACCTTCCCACCATCGGTCGTCCACCAGGACTTTTTTCGCGCATTGCACTTGCGCATGTGCTAGGGATCGGTAAGCCGGCCGTGAAGATGCGCAACAGGGGGTTTTGGGCTGGACCAGTCTGACCTCATCCCGATAGCAAGCGGGATTTTGAGGAACGCAGCTCGGGCGCACGTCCGGTCTGTCGGAAGTTTCCCGAAAGAAAGCGTATGTTGCCGAATGCAGCACTGTGTGTTCTTCAATTTCTCCGCGAGAATATTGGGAGCCTCTCTTTCCTCGAATCTATTCAGCAAGATGTCTTCGAGCAAGTGATATCGTCAAAGCCTCACCGATCTCCGTCTACCTTTGCGGAGTCTATTTTTCCGCCAGGCTGCTATTTTATCCGGCAGGCCGTCCGTGTTGGTGCGTTGATGTGTTGGTGCGTTGATGTGTTGATGTGTTGATGTGTTGATGTGTCGATGCGTTGGAGCTGGCTTGTGATGCCAAGAATGCACAGGTTTTTTTTTTTTTTTTTTTGTAATTTTGACTTCCACACTCAAATATTCTTCTTCTTCTTCTTCTTCTTCTTCCTCTTCTTCCTCTTCTTTCTCTCCTTCTTCATCTTCCTCTCATCTCATCTACAACCAGCATCTCCATCAGAGTGATAGTATAACTATGATGGCCTCAAAATTTCCATTATATGCAGGTAAGAACACCTTGACCTATCTTGTCACTCCCATCCTCAACCTGCATACACTGCATGATGACTCCAACACCGATTTCACATAACTAGAGTCTTTGACCTCTAAAATAGAGGAGTGAAACTCAACGTGCGCACGTCAGTCTGACTACAAACTCCCATCACCACGCGTCTGTACATATCTAAAACGTTGCAATGATGGCCCTTTTCTAACCAGCATTTCTGCCTCGAGCCTAATACCTATCTGTCATGCTAATATACTCTAGCTACTGCACAGAGCCGAAACTCATCCTCTGAGACTCATCATCTGAGACTCATGCCCTCGCACTCAATATGTAAGGATTCGACCCCTATCCTTATTCCCTAGGATTTGTCTCCCTACTCGTACTCGCCCCGCATGATGACCTATTTTAAAACAACTATACGCAAATGGAAATTACCGTCCAATACTCTACACAATTGGGTAATGCGGATGTAAAATGGCTATATTCTGACTTCCATCCGGGGCCCTCGTCGTCAACACCTTGTCGTCTCTCCGACGCAATTTATTCTATATTACAGATTCAATGCTGACCCAAAGTGTTCTGTCTACTACAGTCATATCTCACATATGGACACCAATCTGGACCCCTTTGCTTTCCAGCTTCAATTGAACCTATGGTAGGGGGACACTAGCACGGCGCTGGTATGCATTAGAAAGGTGGGTATGTGATCGTCAACTCCTTCATAACATAAGAGGCGAATGTGATGAATCTGCACTGGGCACCGACGTCCTTAGATGGGCATCATAATGAGCCGAAATGCAATTTGATGGCAGGCTTAGAAAACCTCGCCGACTGAGATATATATGCTTCTGTGATCAGATGAGAACAGGGTGGTTTCGTCAAGAATCATTGGTGGACGAAGCTAACCAGTCTTGCAATTTATAGTCAACAATGAAGCCGACAGGCTTATCCTCTCTAAGAAGATTGTGCTTCCGGTAAGATCACCTAGCTACCAATATCTTCCCGCCTTATGAACACCAACTCCGTTATCTGATGAAGCTTTGATGACGAGTCTGATTCGGGTTACCGATGGCGACAACATCATATATTATACCATTCATGCATTAACTGATAAGAGGGGCAATCTCGTCACGTGGCTGCTGTATCCACAAAATCTATCCTTCCAGGATGACCGCTGATACTGTCTTTCTCGATTACAGCCCAATCCAGTTCGCCTCTTTACTTGTGCCTGAAAATGTGAGCTCCATTGTGAATTCCACTGCAACCAACCTTTCACTGGTCAATATGTCATGATGATTCAAATTTCCACAAATGACAAGCATATGTCCGAGCTGTAGCTTTGGCGATACCTCAAAATTCCTGATCCTTTAAAACGTCTCAGTCCATTGCGGCATTTGTTACCAACTCTATTTATATAGCCCACTAACCATTTTACCAAGCTGGCAACTGTTCTTTGTATAGCAAGGTAGTGTCCTTGTTGGAATCCCACAAGCCATTTCCGCGAGGTGGGAGACTAGTTTCGAAATCAGCATCAGATGCAATTCCTTTCAGTAAGTCCTCAAACCTCCTTCTAGGAACCTTCGGCTCAGTCGTTCTTATGATGATCTCACAAATAAATTCTCACGACGGTCAACATAGCCGACCCCAACCGGGGTTGGCGTTGATGAGAATTACCCATGACCGGGTACGAATCTGAACTTGTTTTTTGCCTTTGGAACACTCGACATCACAGGCTTGTGTACATCGTTGCGAATCAATTTTGTTAGCCATATTGAACTAACATGTTTCGCTCGAATTAGTAGTTCTTGCATTTGCAACATGCATGTGACGGCCGGATCTCTGCTCTGTACGTTAGCCGACTAGCGTGCAAGGCGGGTATCTGATCACGGCAAACAATCAACTTACTGTCGTGATTTCGCGGATATCTTGCCCTTAGACTCCACCGAAGACTTCTCTAGGCGATTGGTTTAATCATTCAGAAATTCAAATAGAGAACGGATGATTCAGTTGGCGAATGCATGTATCCGTAGTGAATACAGGGCTAGACGAAAATTTTTTGAAAGAATAGAAGGCCTCTTGGAGACTGCCTGTCCAGTTGAATGGCATTCCCGCCCACCCAGCGGCTGAAGCCGCCAGGCCCGATCCGATTTGCGGGCTCAGTTTTGGCGCTGCTCTCTTCCAAATCTCGCTCTTTCATCAACTGTACCAACACATAACAATACATTATCACACGTCGAGCGCCTGTGCTCAACTACATGTATAGTTTGAGTACTTACTCCTTCCCGAGTATTATCTAATCTTACACGAGCGAAAAAAGAAGATGCCATCCATAACACTCTAAAATTTTCCTCCCACCAGCTAGCCTAGCCTACTGTGATTCACATTATTGGAGCGCTCGCGTATATTGCCTTTGCGGGAGCAACGATGACGCCAGCGGCCTTAGCAAATTGACTTTCGTTGACCGAGAATTGGTATGCACGCTGGGCGGCAGCCTCTCGTGCAAGAACTTCAGACTCGGAAACGCCCTCACAGTAGTATTCCCGATGATTGACACGGACGATGCAGCTATAGCCACCATTACAATGGAGGACCTCATAATGTGGGTCTGGCCATCTTCGTCGGCGGCAGAGACCTAGAAATAGAAGCAAGTTGGGATTAGCATTCTGGTGAGAGGAGCGGCAGGCATTACTCGTATCAGGAGGCAAGAATTGAACAGCTGGCATAACTAAGATGGAGGATCGCGGGAAATTGAAAGCATGCTGGTGTAAATCGACAATTGCCTGAGAAATCAATGAGATGAAACAAAGTTGTCAAGCTTACTTGAGAGGTAAAGAATGTAATACATCGCAACGAGCGATGAGGATGTAGAATCCTTCTTTTGCCTGAAGGTGACGAGCGTTGGAGGGAAGCACGAATTGCAGCAGGTGGTTGAGTTAGTTGTGCCTTGGATGCTGGGCCTCAATATCAACCGTGAGGGATTGGATATCTACGAGCAGTCAACAATGCTGAACAGCCCACCTCTTGTGTCCCACAATTCGTGAGTCTAGAAGGATAACCGGGGTTCTACCTAGTATCAGAGCTATACACTTGGAAGCGATGGTCCGGCCAAGTTTGCGATACCCCGGAGAAGGAGTGAGAAGCGATAACTTCGATTTAGAAAATGCCAGCTTCGAGTGGATGGCAATGGGGAGGCCAGTGCAATCTATGTATGTTTGTTAATATTAAGTATTTTGTAACAATTTTTTTTTTGTTTCAATTCCAAAAAAAATAAAAAATAGTTAAAAAGTAAAATGAAGAGTGAAAAAGAGGACTAGTTAGATTAGAGAGACGATGTGCCTGAGTGAGCTTGGTCAGAGCTAACTACCGCTAGCCAACTTGGTTTTGGTGGTGGGAGAGAGAAGGAATGGGACGATGAAGACGACGCCGACGACGACGAAGACATCAAAGAACTTAAATGAATGAGACCATTGCTGGCGCCCCCGCCTTCTTGACCTCCCACTCTTTGTTACTTCTCTCTTGGAGATGGGGACGGACCGCCACGCCATGAACCGGTACGACAACCGGGGCCAAAGAGATACATACGCACTTCCTCCACCCTTCCCTTTTCTTTTTCTCTTTGTGTTTTACCGCGACCAGAAAGCAATGCAGCACAGAGAACCTCGAATCTTCAGGTAAATGTGCCTAAAAAAGGGTGCTGCTGTTTGGGACGTGTTATCAGAAAGGTTCTTGACGTGCATATTAGAGCAATCAAGAGTTAACGTGTTAGTTAGCAATTTCTCCCCTTGAGCTGCCACTGTTGACTGCAGCAGAGGTTATGCAGATAATCCCCTAGCTCCAACCAACAGGCCAGGGGGTGGTTTAGGTCAAGTATTGAGAAAGAGCTAGGTACTTGCTGAATCTAGCTCCTTCTAAGCTAGTAACTTTGGCAAGCGAGTGGCCATTGTCGCAGCTCGCGTCTGACATGAGGGAAGCTTCGCTTCAAACAGCAGCTTCGGGGAGATTGGCGTGCATTGTTGGGTATCGGGTCCACTTGCGAAAGGCAGTTGAAACTGGCTTCCTTGTGTGTGCTGGATATCTCCCAGACACATTCCATCTTTCTTTCTCATTATCAGTGTCCCTCTCTCACACACACTCTTTCGGACCATCTCTAATTGTGCGTGTGTTCCACATCTCCGCTTCCCCCCCCAAAAAAAAAAACAAAGAAAGAAAAAGAAAGTGCGATTGCAACGGCATGATGGAGCCCATGCTTGAAAGCCGGTAATCGTGCAGGCTGAATTGAAGCTGTTGAGGTGAAGGCAGAGGGATCTCTGCTGCAGCAGATGTGGGACGAAATGATGTGCATAGTGCTGGATCAGGGAATCGAAATCCGAGTTAGCCAGCCTGCGGTTATGCAAGGTGAGTTGGCACACATCTTGAGTACAGCGCGCACTGTTGAACACGAGAGAAAATCGGGCTAGCAGAGCAGGTCCGCCGCCGCCGCCGCTGCTGCTAGAAAGAGCGGAGCCACTTGCCCGTGGAGAAGGAAGAGGGGAGTTTCGGCCATATATCATATCTTCCCATCGCTGCAAGAGCCGCCGCTGAGCTCAGATCATGCAACTGGGGAGGGCTGGAAGGGAGGGCAAGGAGAGTGACGAGGAAAGAAGGATAGCGCCGCGTGCTTGGCTTGCATCCTCGCGGCCTCTTGATCCTCTTGCTCCGATGGCTCTCAGGAGAGAGCCCGTCGGTTGATCTTTGGAAGCATTGGTTGGTGTCGAGGGTGCGCTCGCTGCACCTGCACGCCTAGAATGTAACGCCATGTCATGTCCATTCATGTAATGGACTCTGCACGGGCTGAGCTGATGTATCTCCACGGTGTGTGACGTGATTACAGCCGTCGACGGACGGGATCGGATGAATGAGGGCGATGAGGAGAAATTGCTCTAGCATGTCGTAGTAATTAGTTGCAGGAGGATCCGTTCACCTCTTCATTCCATCGAAAACTAATCACAAGACAGGGATTATTGGCCAAGGACTGTGAGAAGAGCGGGCCATCGTTCTTTTTTTTTTTGAGGAAGGACGATACACTATCTTTTAAATAAGAATGATGGTGCAAAAACGGCTGCGCACAGCGTAATGTAGAAGCCTAATATCATTAAAAGAAAGGAGCCGATTCATCCTCTCGCATTCAGAGCGTTAAATACATGAAATCGCCGGCCTTCAGACCAGCATCGTGAAAAAACCAATGCTACTATCAACCATCAAGGCAAGCGACGGACAAACGAGCCACTCCAAAGACCACTCACTGGCCACCACGAAGACGCAAAACCAAATGGAGAGTAGACTCCTTCTGGATATTGTAATCTGACAGAGTCCGGCCGTCTTCTAGCTGCTTACCAGCGAAAATCAGACGTTGTTGGTCAGGAGGAATGCCCTCCTTGTCCTGAATTTTCGCTTTTACGTTATCTATAGTGTCGGAAGACTCCACCTCCAAAGTAATGGTCTTGCCGGTCAAAGTCTTCACAAAAATCTGCATGCCACCACGGAGACGGAGAACCAAGTGAAGGGTAGATTCCTTCTGAATGTTGTAATCAGATAAAGTGCGACCGTCCTCCAGCTGCTTTCCTGCAAAGATCAACCGTTGCTGATCTGGCGGGATACCCTCCTTATCCTGAATTTTGGCCTTGACATTGTCGATGGTATCAGAGGACTCCACTTCGAGGGTGATTGTCTTGCCTGTTAAGGTCTTGACGAAGATTTGCATACCACCACGCAGACGAAGGACGAGATGCAGAGTGGATTCTTTTTGAATGTTGTAATCAGAGAGGGTTCGGCCATCTTCGAGCTGCTTGCCAGCAAAAATAAGGCGCTGTTGGTCAGGTGGGATGCCCTCCTTATCTTGAATCTTGGCCTTGACGTTGTCGATGGTATCCGATGATTCAACCTCAAGGGTTATCGTTTTACCCGTGAGGGTCTTGACGAAGATCTGCATACCACCACGCAGACGAAGGACGAGATGGAGCGTCGACTCCTTCTGGATGTTGTAGTCCGAAAGGGTTCTAAATTTAACAAAAAGAAAATGATGTCAGCTGAAACAGCGACTTCAAGGTTTATCGTGTGGGGATGTTTTACCTTCCATCTTCCAGTTGCTTGCCAGCAAAGATCAACCGCTGTTGGTCAGGCGGGATGCCCTCCTTATCCTGGATCTTGGCCTTGACATTGTCGATGGTGTCCGAGGACTCCACTTCAAGGGTGATGGTCTTTCCGGTAACTAGATGAGAAAGGGGGGGTTGATGGTTAACTATGGTTCGGATCCTGATCGGAGGTGGAGCGAAAGGAACAAAACATACGAGTCTTCACGAAAATCTGCATCTTGGTTTATTTGATGTGAGGATGTGCGAGGGAGTTTTTGTTCTGATGAAGACGGATATAGCTAAGAGCTAGGAGTGATATGATGATGAGGATGATGGGAGAAGAAGAAGAAAGAGGACCTGACCAAGCGATGAGGAGGAGGGGCAGGTTAAATAGAGTCCCAAGCTGTCTCTGCTGACAAACACCGGATGTGTTGCGGCAACACACAGAACGCGGAAGGCGGTGGAAGCCAGACGATTGTTCGAATGTTCCGCAGCCCAGCCTCACTTTTGGAGTACCATTTTTACCATACAAATGTACATGCATGCACAGGTACAGGTACATGCACAATGTCCATGTACTTGTACACGAACTGTGCTCTCTGCCTTGGATCCTACTTTACTCCCGTCGATGCGGAAAGGACTCATCCGTTGGTGGCTCAGCGGCGGTGTTCCTCCTCTAGAACGGACTAGCGTGCATGCGCTTCAGGCCCCTGCTTGTACCATGTACCCCGTCCATGAGTCTTTTGCTTCAACATCTGCATGAGCCTTCCGCGTGGGCACGCCTTGCAGCTGCCTGGGCCCGTGCTCGGAGGGCTGTCTTTCAGCTGCACTTGGGCAGGAAAGAATACAAGTGGATTCGTATTAGATTTGTATTTCTAGAGTTGGTAGATACTTAAGTACAGAAGACAAAGTACATAATCGTTGAAAGCAGATAGCTAGAGATCCTTAGAAACACGCAGTCCGAACGCTGGAGACGAACAAGGAAACATCAGGCTTCATTGACAAACACTGCCGCCAAGCCCATACCAGTCCCTACACACATACTAGTCACTCCGATCTTCTTATTCGTCCTCTTCAGTTCCGTAAACAGGGTTGCTATCTGCCGAGCTCCTGTGCATCCTAACGGGTGACCAAACGCGATCGCGCCGCCCTTGGGATTGATTTTGCTCTGGTCCAACCCTAGCTCATTCGCGCACCACAAGCACTGCGATGCGAATGCCTCGTTGATTTCGTAGATATCCACGTCCTCCTTTGTTATACCTGTCTTCTCGAGTGCCTTTGGAATAGCTTTCCACGGGCCAACACCCATGAGCAAAGGAGGTACCCCAGCTACTGCCGCTGTCACATACTTGCCCATAATTTTGAGCCCCAGCTGTTCCGCTTTGGATCGCTTCATCAAGAGAACAGCTGCTGCTCCATCTGATACTTGGGAGGCATTTCCAGCGTGGATAGATCCATCCTTGGCGAATGCCGGTCGAATCTTTCCTAGTGATTCCGGCGTTATATTCGGCCGAATTCCGTCGTCCTTGGACACCGTGATTTTCTTGGTCTCACCAGTCTTAGGATCTTCAAATGAGACTGTGAGAGGAACAATCTCTTCATCGAAGAGACCAGCTTGCTGAGCTTCCCATGCTTTCTGGAAGGACGCCGCTGCAAAAGCGTCTTGCGACGCTCTTGAGATCTTCCTGTCCTTTGCCATTTGCTCGGAAAGCTGACCCATTGGAACCTTGCAATTCGCAGCTTCGGTGTTTGCCTCCAGCATTTCCGAAAACTCAGACACGGCGGCGGGCCTGTCAAGAAAGTATTGCATTAGCCGCGGAGCGAGTTAGATGTTCAGCTGAATGAATTGGTTCATACCCATAGTTTTGACTCATGCTCTCGCACCCAGCACCAATGCCGATGTCGATCATGCCGGTTTTAATTTGATTCGCGACATCTATCACAGCCTGGAGACCACTAGAGCACTGTCGGTTCAAGGCCCTCACCGCCGTTGTAACAGGGAACCCGGCGACGATAGCAGCGGCACGAAATTCGGTCGCACCAGCTCCCGGAGCCAGGACGTTACCGACTGCAATATCCTCCACGAGGGCCGGGTCGATGCCCTGTGCAAGGGTGTCTTGAGATTAGTTGGGCCGCATGAATCGGTTCGCCGAAAGGGTGCATCAGATGTTACATACAGATCTATCCACGACTCCCTTTAAAACGCCAGCCAGTAGGTCCGCACCGGCTGTGTCTTTGAACCCGCCTTTACCACCCTTTGTGAGAGCAGTTCGCAGAGCCGAGACGATCACAACCTGTATTGAGGTCCACAAAAGTCAGCAACAGGACCTTCGAAAGCCAACTCGGGGGCCAGGTGGCGAAGCACGGCTGATCGGAGGGTTGAAACGCACATCGTCCGGGTTCTTCGCGAGCAAAGCTTCCCGTGGGTTAGACGGAGTGCCAGTGATCTGGTTTGAAAGCTGCGAAAGACGTTGGGCTAGTAGGGGCGAAGGTTAGCATGAGGCGACCAAGGAAGCGAATTTTGTGCCTGGCTTACCAGCCATATCTGTCTAGAGTGTGTCTACTAGGTATCTGTGTGTGTCTGTTTGTGTGTCTGTGTGTCTGTGTGTCTGTCTGCAATGCGGAAAGAGAGTGAGAGAGAAGGAAAGAAGGTAAAACGAAGAGTAAGCTCGGCAACTGGTCTTAAAAGGCGCGTGTCGTTAGTAATTAATAGGCGTGAGAATGTCTTCTTCTACTTCTTCTTCTGCTTCTTCTTCTTCTCTTCACATGCCAGCCAGCCCTTCCCCACAAACCAGGAACACCGGTTGCACATGCAGCCCGCCACCCTTGTCACCCCCATCACCCAAAACATGCCGCCGGAATCGAAGGGCAAGTTGAAAAAGACGCCTCAGTACGCCCGTGCGCCTGCAACTACACGTCCTCTGCGCTTGTCGTTGGCATGAAAGGAGTCTCCCATTGTGTCACGTCTTGGGCAGTCCCCGAGCCGAGGCTCGTGCTGCATCCTGCTGCTCGCTCGGTTGGGCCGAGGCCGGGATACCGTCATAAGAACTACGCTTGATATTGGTGGAAATTTCGCTTCGACACCGCTGATTCGATACTGTAGCTAAACTATATTGCCGGTGATGCAGTCTAGCATTTTATATCTTCCCACGGACCCTCCGGCCCTCAGGGTCATCAAGCTCGAAGCATCGCTTCCACCCACAGAAACTTCGCCAGATAACCGGCAGGCTAGCAGCACCTCCGTCACTCTTCACGGGGGGCTGGACCTTGACCCTAGGGATATTGTGTCTGCGGTCCTAGAAAGAACCGGGCGTTCCAAGTCCGGATTGACTGTCCCAACCGACCGTCTGCGAATATCCCTAGGCGACAATGCAAATCTTCCCGCCGTAGAATGTGAAAAGATATGGATTGCTCTCTACTGGTACTTTACCTTCATTAGCCAAGAGGATACGCCAACCTCCAAAGGCAAACCTGTTCCAGAACGCTGCGTCGAGCTCACCCTCGACTCCGATAACTCAACAGCATGCTTCGCAACTATCATGAACCTCGAGCGTCTCGGCCTCGTCGACATCGAACCTGGAAATGTAACAACGGCATACCCTGTTTTTGCGACGGTTTTCTGGCAAGCGGCCCCGGGACTATTCATCTCGAGACTCAACCCCCATCAGTATACCGCTGTTAAACCCCTACGTTATACGTTGTCAAACGGGGTTATCCGCCATCCAAGGAGACCGCGCCCACCTCCCACTAAAAAACCATTCTACACCCGCCATTGCATATCGAATAAAATAAATTCTATATTCAGACTCCGACCGGTCGACATGTCGGATCTACATCTGATTCATGAATGGATGAATAACCCCCGAGTAGCCGAGTTCTGGGGCGAACAAGGGCCCGTGGAGCATCAGAAAAGGTTCCTGGAGAGCTGCCTTGCAAGCCAGCATTCTTTCACTGCCGTCGGAAGCTGGAACGACGTCGATGCGGATGGGAATCTCATTGGGTGGAGAGACGCCTGCTTCTTCGATATTTATTGGGTGAAGGAAGATCACTTGGCTCGCTATGCAAACAACGTTGGAGACTGGGATCGGGGTGTTCATTTGTTAGTGGGAGAAGAATGGGCTAGAGGAAGAACAAGGGCGTGGCTTGACTCTATCATTCACTGTAAGGCGAAACCTTCTGCATACCCCTAGAACTTTTCCACAGCCCCAAACCCCAGTCTAAAGTCTTCCCATACAGACATGTTCCTATCAGATCCTAGAACACAGACCATTTTTCTTGAGCCAAGGCTCGATAACGAATTGTGAGTATGGTTGAGACAGCCTCAGTCCGAACAAACCCTCGCTTTCGCGGCCATGCTAATCCAAGTGCAGGCTTATCAAACTACTTGTACGGCATGGGTTCTACAAAGTAAAGGATTTTGCTTTTCCGCATAAACAAGCTGCTTTGATGAAACTGGATCGCGATTGTTGGAAGGGCTGCAGCTTATCACTTTCACATTGAACACCCCCAATCCACCCCTCCTGTCTCCTTCGAGCTCCTCCAATGATAACAAACCCTAAAGAGCACTTACACCCCCGTTGCCAAATCTACCAATCCATTTCCATGAATAATATAAGATCATCTCCCCGACGCATTACAACAATACCCGCTTGCCTAAATAGCTTATGAGCATCCTATAGCTAGAAACACTAGTTTCTAAAAGATATTTCTATAGATCCATAGTCACTCCCCGAGAGCATTTGAAAATTAACGGTTATTTCAGGTATATTGACAACCAGGATAACATGGTAACTACCTACTTAGATTTACAGCAACACGATTACCCAGCAAATTCCATAATCAACCAAAATTCTATAGCAAGGCGCACAGTTCTGAACGATTCAAGACATCACTAGCATGCTGTCACTACGACAGCGTCATTGGAACCCAGATCCCAAAAAAAATCCTTTAAAGATGAGGTGTCGTAAGAACCCAGTCCCATACCTCCTTCCCATCAACAAATAGCCTATACTTTAGGATTGCCTGGTCAGGGCTCGTCGAGTCAATTTCGATAGCTCCAAACTTGGAATTACCGTCTGGGACATATCTATACAATATGTTAGAGCGGAGCAAAAGCGAGTTAGACCATGATAAGAGACTCTTACTTGATACGGACGTCTTGGTCATCTTCTTGTTTATAGGTCCTAAACGGTAGGTAAAACTGACTCAAGGGAGAGCAAGAGAACTCGTGTACTGTTGCGGATAGAGGATATTGTAAATTTGGTGGAGGCGGGAATCTAACCTGTGTCAGTAAGCTGTTCGTTATGCCTCTAACAACATAGTATATGAACTTACGCAGTAGCCGCAAATTCGTGTCTGTCGCCAGATAGAATCACTACTCCCGCACCCTTGACAGCCCAAGCCGCTTCGAGAACTTTGGTTCGCTCCCATTGAAACCCTCTCCATGTATCGGCACCATTGACCTTCCAGTTTTTGGTGAATGGGACGCTACTGACAATGAACTTCCACCGAATATCCTTCTCGGTCACCTGGAGCCAATTCAGAAGGTCGCTTAGCTGGGCCGCCCCCAACATAGTTTTCTCCGGCCCATCTGCAGCAGTATTTAGAGATCGATAACGGCGGGTGTCGAGAAGAAAGAAGGAGGCCGGGCCCCAGTTAAAGGTATAGTAAGTTGCATTGTTGCGCACTGGAGGAGGATTAACTTGATGCTGATAGGCTTTATATCCATCAATGGCAGTTGCGTAAAGGCCACTATCCCCTTTGTCCCAGTCGTTCGCAATCTCGTGGTCCTTTTAAAACTCTTGTTAGTGCTTATGATCAGAAAAATAAAAGCAAAAACATTACATGATTTTCTTGCTATACTTACATCGTATACATGTAGCCAAGGAAGATTTTGTCCGACAGATGGCCAATCTCTGGAGGCGTACACTTGGCGGTACGCCATCCTGTACGCTTCTGTATCTCTCCCTGGCCTGGTTGGAACCTGCGAAGTCAGGCAGCAATGTTAGACAAGCAGAATACTTTGTGCGCCATGTTTTAACGTGGCAGGTTTCTCACATCGATGTAGATAAAATCCCCGAGGAAAAGCATAAATTGGGCCTTCAGTTGAGGTAAAACCCTGCCCAAAGTTTTTAGACCGGGGATGTCAAGGGCTTGATCGAATGGGCTGTAAGGAACCCTCTGCTTTATACAAGAAGTCTACCTCGCGGCACAAGTCAGAATAGCACAGCCCTAGTATAGAGTAAACAGGGTATCTTACCGACAGAAAAGTGAACTTGGTCTTAGCTCCTTGCTTCGGAGCGGTTGTAAAAGTTCCGCTATGATTTCCAGAGGTAAGGTATCGATATGTCGTCATTGGCTTGAGTCCGGTCAACAGCACCGACGATGTGTAATCACTCTCGTCCTTGAACTGGTCAATTTGAAGAGTATTCCACCGCGAATGGGTTTTCGCGAGGCCGTCGGTTTTCTGCGCCACTTCCTCCTTCCAGGAAACAACATACACGGGCGCTTCCTGGACGAAGGCAGAGCTAGGAGGTTCCCGAACAAGAATCCGGGCAGACCGGTCCGTTACCCACCCAGTCCTCGCAAAAGAAAGACCCCCAGCTTTATGGTAGTTTGGCAGCGTGTAGGTCACATCGTATATTGCGACAAAACATAGCACATTCATGAGACCCGAGATTAGTGTGAGGATTGGGTTATCGATGAGACTTGGAACGCCAAAGGCCAAGGTTCTCCAAGGAGAGATCTTCTGCCGAGTTGAAACTTTGACCTTAGCGGCTTCAATTATGAGCGAGCCGTTAGACGAATCTCCTTCGCCCCTTTCCTGGCCATCCTTTGTGCCCCGGGCCTTAATGGTGAAGGCGGTGTCATCAGATGTCGTTACAAAGATAGGTCTTGACAGCAACAGAGCCAGGAAAGCTGGAACAAAGGTAGCGAATGAAGGACCGACGGCACTGGGTATCCACTAAAGATGAAGGTGTCGATATCAATATGGCGTGCCGGAGAACAAACAGGACTAAATTTCATATTAGACGCTTACCGGTCCCGGAATCTAGGCGCAAACGGTACTTAGTTAGCAAAGGAAAGAAATTTTGGTGGTAGAGGCGCCACCATGTTGCTGCCGACGTATCCAACCCAGCATAAATCCCAGAATCTAACGGAACCTACCCATCTCAAGAAAACATACGCGAAGGCCCTGATGGCGATGGTGGTGATCACGCATACGGTCTCGCATAACGAATGCGGGATTGTCTGGGGGTCTATGACCTGCAGCTGCTCCAGCAGACCGAGCATCCTGAAATAAAACTCTCTCTCTTTCTCTCTCTCTCTCTCTCAGGAAAATTGCAACTAAGACGGCTGTGAGTGTTACGATGTTACGATGAATGAATATTATTCCCGAGATCCAGATCCTTCCCAGCGAAGCCGCGTGTTGTTGATGTTGTTGCTGCCGTGGGGGCTGGTGGCTGGGGGGCTGGGTAAATACCGCCTGATGACATCATATCTATCAATCAGATAATGATCGATCGGATTAGATTAGATAACCCCATCATTGCCAAACGAGCCTTTCCAACGTCTGCCATTCCGTCGGAACCGCATCCCCTGAGCTCCGTGAATCATGGCACCCCGACAACGTCCCAGTGCAACATCCTCCAGCTCTTCTACACCATTACCGCCCCTCTCAATCGACTCCACAGCACTCCTCAGCGATGCCATCTCCTTCTCCGGGCCATATCCTATAACAATCGGCGCTAACACCATCCTCCATCCTCGTTGCAAGCTCAACTCTACTGACGGTCCCATCATCATTGGATCGAACTGTATTATTAGTGAGAAAACGCAGCTCGTCGCGCCAGACGTCGACGGCCTTGTCATTGGTGACTACGTCCTCGTCGAAGTTAATTGCACCATCCATGCTGCACGTATTGGTGAAGGAACTTCGATTGAAGTAGGAGCAAAGTTAGGCAAGGGTTGTCGTCTGGGTAATGTATGGTACACACACACACACACGCGCGCGCGCACACACACACAATCCGCCCTAGTTGGTTGAATAACAAGTAGTTTTGCTGACAGCCCGTTCGGTATGCGGCTCTTAGAACTGCACTCTCTCTCCATTATCCGCTATTCTCGAAGATGAAGTGCTGCCAGACTACATGGTCATATTCGGTGAGAATCACCGCAGAACAGACACATCCAACACCGCCACTGCCAGAAACGAGACGGTGCTTGCACACATAGATTGCCTCAAGAAGCTGCTCCCTAACAAGGCTGAGAAGTATAACAGATAAGCGCCTTTAATGTTGGACGATATCTTTGAGACTCTATATCCAATTCTGATCCCTCTTTGAACGAGCGGTGCCTCAAAGTCTGCTGAACTTGCTCTCAACTTTTGCCTTAAAAATTGATAGCCGTACAAATTTAAAAGGCGTTACCTACGCCGCATTTTATAGACGTGAAAGTATATACAATTCGATCCATTCATGTATCAAACTCAAGTGGATCCGTGGAGTCCGCCTTTGATACAAGGATCCAAAGGGCAATACTGGAAAGCCAATCAGTCCTTGGTAAATGTAGGGACAAGCTTAAATAAAAATAAAAAAATTACGATGCATACTCCATTTCCGTAGCAAGTTCCATATTCACAACGCCGAAGATCCCTGTGAGCCAAAGACGCCATGAACAAGCAAAAATTGTATAAAAAACGCCGAAATATTCCTTATGCTGGTGGTACTCTGTAAAACTAATAGATGGAGGCGACGCCTCTACCAAAGCACACCCCACAATATAAGGGCGACGAAATACAAGACAAATGAGAAGGCCACACACCCAATTGTGGTGGGCCAGAGGAGGCCATTTCTATATGAGAAAAAAAGGGGGGGTTAGATTAAGAGACTGATGACAGGTTATACTATCATATCGTGATATATAAGAAGCATGTTTAGTAACGTACGCTGTAGTCCAACCACTGCCCGTTTGAGCGACATAAACCCCTTTCGAAAATGCAATTCCAACCAGGAAAGCAATACTCCACCATTGCACTGTACGTTCGAATACGGGTGTTGGAAACCAAATATACCACAAACCAAACCCAGTATGCTGGAATCCAGCAATGGCAGCCCAAAGAAAGGCCAAGATGAAAGTTACATCATCAACCTCAACGCCATTTATGCGCCTATACCATTGACTCCCTTGGCTGATCACTGAGTCCATAGGCGGAAACGGGTGTTGCATTATGCCTGGGTAACTTCGAGGCCTTTTCGCTTTGCTTCTTCTGATAGGAACGGATTGAGAGCTGGCAAGTTTCGGACGGATTTGACGCGGTGGCGTATTCGTTGGCGATATTTGACCGCAAGTGGTATTTGAAAGCATTGAGGAAGGGAAATGTCTATGGATGTACGACGAAGAGAAACCAGGGTGTGATGGGTAGGCTTTCCCGAAATACCCTTTCCCTTGGGTATCAGACTCATCTTCAGCCTCATCTCCCGTCGTGATAGAGAGATAGCTCGGGTGCGAGGTTATTGCCGGCCTGTTTATCACATTTGGATGACTAACATGCATGTCTAAAGGGGGTGGCGGGAGGTTTCCTAGCGCAGATGATAGTTGTTGGGCGGTACCGTAGCTGGGGGTATGCGAGTGATCTAAGAGAGAGGTTTGTTCTTGCTCCAGTGGAATCGAAGAACTAAGTAGCGGCGTTTGCGTTCCAGACAGTGCACCTTCCGTCTCAGATTCGCTGGTTAGAGAGTTTATGCGACGAGATTGTACAGGGACCTGTCGTTTCGGCGATATTGGATTGCTTAGCGTCCATACTGGTTCTCTCGGCCCAAAATAATCGCTCTCGGAAGTAACAGAACCGGGCATAAAAAAAAGAGCATTGTGCTTCTGCTGGGTTGGTGTGCTTTCTTCTTCTTGATCATCATCTTGGGCTTCTGGTGTTGGGCGGACAAATTGAGTCGGAACGGCACTGTGGTATGCAGGACGATAATTTGTTGGGGTTAGAGGGGAATCTATGCCATCATTGTCGTTATCGGTAGCAGATGTTTCTTCATCCCCAGCATCATTATCTTCTTCGCGTACACTTCGCCGGCTTAGTTCTGGGGAGCTTGCTCTGTCGTCGAATTTGCTAAGCAAGCCCGGTTGCACGAAAGTATTCTCTTCTGAAAAGTGGTAGCGCCTATCATCCGGGGAGCTTTGTTCCATGTCGACGCAGAAAGGGTTGTTCGTTTTCGGAAACCCTCTGATCGTACGAATTGTGGAATCAGTACTTCGTTTCTTGGCATGCTCCTTTCGCCAGCTATGGTAAGATTGCGGCCGTGAGCTGACGAAAGGGCCATCGACTGCAGATGTTAGAGAGCCGTCAGGGCCAACGGTAGGACGCAGCAGCCACCAGATATGCTAGTCGACTTGAGTTAGACGGAGGTTGTGCTCTGAAAGAAGTGGGGGATATCGTACCATGGACTCCAACGCGCTCCATATCCAACCCATAAGGTAGATGCCTTCCCAGATGCCCGGTGCAACCTCTACGCTACTAGATTCGGGAAACTTGTGATAATCTCGGGATCTAGAGCCATGGGGATCCGACTCTGGATGTTTCGCGCCATAGCCTCCGCCTCCGCCGCTGACATTAGACAGACACCTGACGAGCACCCAGCGAATTATTTCTTCGATAACACCGAGGAAGAACAGAAGGATTGCCAGGGGGCGGGATTCGGAGAGGGGCAGAAATTGCAGTCCGGTCAAGAGGCGCGAGAGTGCGACAGTGGCGAAGGCAAGGCAGCCGACGGGTAAAGCATAGGGAGCAGAGTGGAGGGCGAAGTTGAGTGAAGAGTCGGGATAAGATGAATTATCCGGACGATAGGGAACCAGAATTGGGAGCAGGAGCAAAGCGTGGAGGACGAGGAGGACGGGAGGGAAGAGATATCGATGGACACCGGGCCTCATGGCGGGCGGAGCCTCACGGCGGAGAGCAAAAAAAAAAAAAAAGAAAAGAAAAGTGTTGTCTGCCGGGTTTGTCGAGTTTGTTTGTTTGTTGGATATGTTTGACTGGGGGAACCTGCAACGCTCCGATGCTGCTGCTGGGGGCGAGGATTGGGGTTCGGCTTGGTTGACGAGCGAACGAGCGAACGAACGAACGAATGGACGAACGGTATGCTTGAGAAGTAAGTAGTCCGTAAGTGGGTAAGTATACTACGGAGACACGGAGGCACGTAGGCACTTGGCTTGAGTACCTGGTATTTTCTCTCGTTTTTTCAGCAGCGATTTGGGCAGGACTATCGGAACCGCATGTCGGCCGCTTCAGCTTGCTCCGGGAGGCCAGTAGCGCAGTGTCGGCGTACGAGTGGGAGAGAGAAGAGAGAGCGAGAACGATGGAGAGAGGGAGGGAGGGAGGGAGGACCGGTTATGGTTATCGACCGATGCCTCCAGGTATAGATGGGATGATTGTTAAAAAAAAAAAAAAGGCTAGATATAGACTTAGGCCTCTCTCTCCCCGTTGACACAGGCTGTAGATGCGAGAAACCTCCAGGCAAAAGTTAACGTTAGAGAGCGAGCGTCCGCTACACTAGAATGCGGCGATGGTATTGGCGGATATAAAAAGTAGCCTGCGATTGATGTGAAAAGGAGGAGAAACACCGTGCTTCAGCCAGCCAGCCAGCAACAGCAGCAACAGCAGCTCAGCAGCGTGGTAACTCAGGGGCCGCTGGACCCAGCACATCCATCGTGCCTGAGCAGCCCAGCTTCCATCCAATCGAACGGGGCAGTGAAAAGCATTCCGGCAGGGTCGGTCGGTTGAAGAGGTGTTTCTTCAATCGGGCGAAATGGCTTTCTTTATACCGTAGCCACGGCGAAAGCGTGGGGAGAGCAAAGCAAGCAAGTGCGCATGTGCGAGGGGTCATGAGACCGCACCCGCACCAGCAGCCAGAAATTAATAAAAAAAAAAAAAAAAGGTAGGAAAATAAGTAAAAACTCAGGTCAACAGCGATTTAACCCCGCATACAAGCAGCCAGCTTGCCTTGCTCGAGGAAGTGCAGCATGCGCATGCTTGGTGGAGATGCGAAGGAACTCCGGCGGGCGACGACTTGGGAAGCCCAACCCAGGCTGTTCTGTCGTCTGGAAGTCTGCGTGAGTCGCATCTCTCGCTGCATGCCAGTCTACATGTAGGTTCCGCTTCTCTTGCGGGGGTCGCCTCCCCTCGAATCCGCATGTATGAATCGATAATCAATAGTCAACTTGCGCCGTCGTCACGTACTCGGATGCACAACTGAGTTCACTCGAGCATTCAACTTTGGCCCTATGTTCACCATTACCTCCAAAGCTGACACCGCCACCGCCACTACCACCACCACCACCACCACCACCACCCCGGTGGCATGCTGTCGCGCACCTACAATCTACCCATCCACGGCGTCACTGCGGGTAAGCCGCAGCATCGCGTCCGCATTCTCTCACAGCACCAGCTAGTCAGGAGCTGTAGCGGCAAAACTCTCGCTGCATTTAAATGCTTTCCACCAGGCCCATAGCTGGGTTTCTGCCCCAAGTGGAATGTTGAAGAGTGGATGCTGCGTTCCAACCCTGCTTTCCTCACTCTGCACCAGTCCATCGTCCCAGCCTCCCCCACTACCATCTTGAGTACTTGGTTTCGGCACGTTCCGGCTCGCTTTCCATCGAAATCCGTGTCTGAATGGAGAGCTATTTTCAAAAGAATTATCATTGAAAGCAACCTTACCTCCTTCGTCATAGTAATAATAGTGCTGGGCCGCCGAGAGTCCGATCAGGACGTAGTTTGAATGGTAATAATCAGGATATCTGTTCACACCGTATGTCAAGTTAGTTGCGCCGACATACAATCCTCACAATCAAGCCTCCAGCGAGGTACCTACATTCCAGGTTTATCTCTGAGCCCCCCTCGCGGAGCTTGGCAACAGGTAAGGATGTATCTGATCAGTGCCTTACGACTCCACGCGCTTCCTACGTTCACCTCAAAGTTCGATTTCGCGGATTCGACCCCATTAACAGCTGCCTCGACGAGCGCCCAGCAACCACCGACCCACGTGCTATAACACCCATCAACAAGCTTGTTCGTTCTTCCCGAGAAGCCTCCCTCGGGTGCGTACTGGCGCGCCGAAAGCCAAGAGGTGAACCGTCCTAGGTCCAAATGAGAGCTTAGAACCTCTCGAGGTTCCCCGAGCAGGCATAGAGCACCAAGAACGCAGAAAGCATATCCGCCATGAGCTTCGGAGTGTGGTTTCGCCCCGATTCCACCTTCCCATGTCTGGCAGCTCTTAAAATACCCTAGAACCCCATCCAGAAGGGGCTTTTCACCCAGTAATGGTTCTCCCTGGAGTTCTTCCTCGTCGTAGCCCAACAGTGCCAAAGTAACCAGAGCACAATAGCCCGCCCGTACATCCTCTTCCCCCCCTTCGTTGACCTTGAAGCCTCCACTTGGTAGCTTAGTCTTACGTATCCAGTGCAGTAGTCGTTTTCGGTCAATCCAGCTAAATGTGTGCGCGTAAACATTGAATCGTTCCACATCTGACAGATTTTGTGACGCGTGATAGGCGGTAATTGCTAGTGTCAGGACTACAGCATAGACGGACGCCATGTGCGGCGCTTGTCCGTTTCCTCCCCCAAAGCCTCCGTCCTTATGTTGCAATGGCTTAAGACTCGAGATGACTCTTTAGGAGCGAGGTGAAATATTGATTAGCTGGTGTTTTGATGGTATGGACAAGTCACACACAAATAGATTTTGGAGTCCTACCGATCATTATACAACCCAACATCTTCTCCTAGAAGAGCCAATGCGTTAATGCACCAGTAAAATATCCAGGGTCTACTAGCATCAAGACCTGTATATCTGCTCGATAGGCCATCCTCCAGAGGGTCAAGCAGGAATTGGATGTGCGTTGCTCTGTCCAAATCTGGAAGGGGCGTCTTATTGAGGTGCTTGATGATATTTTGGGCGGTTGCAAGCTGCTTCTCGGATGTTTCTGTTCCTAGTCCGTCGACGATAAACGGGAAGTTAAGGTGCATCGTAGGAACCCGCTCGAAGGGCTGTTGGTAGAAGTCCGGGTCATAGGTCTCAGACGTTGAGGAAAGCCCGCCTCCCCAGCCGCTCTCATCTTTCTGGAGTGGATTCTCGGCAGCACACATTCCGCTTGAGCGGTTCTTTGGAAATGAAACTTTTCTTTTAGCTTTGGAGCTGATAGGCCGACAATAATATGACATCCAGCTACTCAACTATCTATGAGCTGATGCTTAAAGATGCTATAGTGCGATGTTCGGGCTCTTCTGTCGGTTCCTAGCTAGGTGGGGTGTTGACTTTTGTAGATTGATGCTGAAGATTGTTTCCTTGCGCATGCATACCCATGTGGAGTCAGGATCCCGTAATCACCTTCCAACTTGGGTTCGCTAGCTTGTTGAGCGAGGAGCTTCAACGAGAAGAGCAGTAGTCGATAAAATTGGCGCTCGATAGCAAGAACTTAAATTCATCATAGAATATGCGGCACAGCAATCATCATAGTCATTTAACTGCCTACTTCTATAGCCATGGGTATTATACTAGGAAGCACAAGTCGGTACACGAGACTGGTTG
>JAJTUH010000002.1:143696-288486 GCA_036971555.1 Drechslerella coelobrocha
TTGAAACGCCAGCGATGCCAGCCCAATACGAAATAGAGGGTAGAGGATAGGTTTGTATCATTGTGTCCAGAAGCATGTACCAGTACATAACTAACAGGGTCTATCGTTTCCCCTTCCCTTTCCCCTTCCTCTTCTTCTTAGTATCTAAAGTGTCACCAATGCTAACTTCCCCTTCCTCAATACCATCTTCGTTCATTTCTTTTAGCTTTTCTCTCCCTTCGAGAAAAAACATTAAGTCACTATATGGAAGGTATACGTAGCCATTAGTGAAAAAAGAACTCAACTCTAAAAGGGAAGCCGCAAAGACATATCCTACCGTAGTTGGTCTTTCAGGTCGATATTCTCTCTTGTGAGACCGTCGCGCTCCCTATTAAGATTCTCAACTCTTTCTAGAAGCCCGTCATTCACTGTCTTTTCCTCCCTCCAATCCTTCTCAAACCTGCGTAAAAGCTCTGTGGCTTTCTCAGCCTTCTTCTCTGCACGTGCCCTGGATTTTTCTAACGAGGGAACAACATCACCAGATAATTCACCCATCTTGATTTTCAGCCCTTCCAGCTCAAGCATTGTCTTTTGCAACTGTTCCGATGAATCATCTGCACGACGACATGCCGTAGCAGCTTTGTCGGCCGCGGCGAGAACCTGTTCCTCAAAATATATTCTCTGCGAGTCTAGCTGACTCGTTAAAAGGTAGGTATACTCCATGCCGATACTGTCTAGCTTGTCATATAATTCCTCCGTTCCACCGTCTTGTCGTACCGATGGCAACTCCACCAGCTTCCCATCGCTCTTGTTCTGGACCAACCGATGGACATATTGGTCCGAGGCGTAGTCCCACACCCGTTGAGTTTCAATATCCATTGCAAAGCAATGTTGGGTTTGTTCGTAATGTCCGTAGGCATGCTTCTCATCATACCGTCCGCAGCCGACATGACCACAAATTAAACTAGAATAAAAAACCATAATAGGTAGATAAATAAATATAACGTTAGATGTAAACCAGTTGACATAATTGCAAGAGGTAATATTACCTTTGAAAGGGTGCAAATGAGAGACTTACCAAACCCATAGATTGTCTACTGCCCCACAACTGAAACATATATCACTTTCATCTTCATCTTCGGCTTCAGTGTTGCCAATTTTGACGCTTTTTAGCTTTCCTCGCGGACGCCGGGTGCCCGTTATACTGTTTCTATCGTTTGAAGTATAGCGGCAGACGGGGCAACTTCCGTCTTTCCATTTGCTAAGGCAAGCACAATGAAATACATGCTGGCACTGTGTGGTCAACAAGCCGGTTGTCTCATCCATTCGCTCAAGACAAACTGGACATGTTGGAAGTTCGAGTAGCGAAAGTGTGGGGGGCGGCGCAGGTTTGGTAGTGAGATGACTAGATGCACTAGAAATTGACACAGGGCTTTGCTGATAATGTGGGGGGGTTTCGTTGTCGTAAGAGTTCCTTTGGAGGACCTGCGTGAGAGGTATGGTGTCTTCACTAGAGACTGCATAGGAAGGTGTGGTTATTGGGCGTGATTTTGACGGGTCAGTCTCTGACGCTTGAACATGCACCGATTTAACAAATACGACCTGGCAGGTTTCGGGCTGCATTGGACGTGTTAGGATCAGCTAAAGGTTTAATGTTGTGCTGGCCTCCAGGAGACACTAGACATACCTCCATAGTATTAAACTCCCGGCCGTTGTAGTCTCGAGCGAAGGCCTTTGCGTCTTCTAGTCGGCGAAATTTCATTAGGGCCATGTATTTTCGTACATCGTCACCAGTTCTAATCAATCTGAAGTGGCTAACGGCTTCCCGTGCATCATCTCCAACAAAACCCAGGAAATCGCTGGGGGTCATATAAGCCGGAACCGCTAGAATAGCTAGAACGGTAGATTCGGACTCGCTTCCTGGTTCGGATTCTCTATCTCTGGCAGCTTCGACTGACACCCCAAGCTCGGCTGGCTCCGCTGTGTCACTATCACATGGTTCTTTGGCAGCGTTAAGGTTGGATGTCAATAGTCCAGGGGTTTCTGCTTTCTCGCGATAAAGATGAACGACACCATAGCCTATGACGGTCGTCGAGGAGATCATCGGAATGTATCGTGCCTTCACAGCGGAGAAGCGAGCGTCCGCAGGATCCGCAAAGCTCACACTCTTCCCTCGAAGGCGGCTGGGAGTCGACAACTCGCTTCCGTTCGACGTCGGTGTTTGAGATGACATGTTGATGCACTCTAATGTTACGATGGAGAATCTATAGTCAAGGTAGCTCGGAGAACCTTTTGTGATGGAGAAGGGGCTGGCGCCGTTTCGGGTGGTACTTGGTTCATCGAGACGTGGTGAGTCTGGCGTTGATCTAGATGCCGATGGTTCGAAAGCGAAAATATCGGTGCCGCGGGGTGGCAAAATATAGTCCTTGACGTCCGGCGCAAGCTTGTTTTCTATGGCGCTGGCGGAGACCGAATCGAATCGGCTATGCAGTTCCAAGACGATATGATAGTAGTAGGATGCCATTGACAGTTGATTGATGGTATTGGTATTTGTAGTGGTCACAAACAGCAAGCTGTCGTGTTGTGCGCCTGTATGACGAGTAGCTTAAAACACAAGGTTGGACTTCTTGGGCTTGGGCTGATGCTGTGGCCAAAATCGACGAACATCAGCCATAATCAATCACACTGCGGGAGGCATCGACATCACGATAGGCTAGGAATCTAGGCAGGCCTAGCTCAGAACTGGCCAGCGCGTGGACATGTGGACCAAGCTGATAGAGGTTCCTGATATCTGTGATTAACGATTGCAACTAGAGGCTCTCGGCTGGCTTGACGAAATACATAGCGTCAGAGGATTATAACCTTATACACGAGCACTTTAGCCATCATGCGTGCATGCATGTGTCTGCAATGCTGCTCGCTCGATACGAGGTGGCTGATTCGGCCAATGCAGGATTCGGAAGCCGCTGGCGCTGCAAGTCGTTTAGCCCGCATTTGGCTCGAAAGAAGACACTATCGAGCCGGGAGGCCTGGCCTGATGTGTCTTTTGTCCGAGGACCGGGAGACGTCTCGGGTTTCGTCTTTTCGTGCGGGATTATTGACGAAACGTGGGCTGCGAGGTATCAATTACTTACTTGTATGCGTGGATGTTAACATCGAACAACAGAATCTGAAATCGATACCAGGCGACCAGATCTATGCCGTGCACATACATGCACATGCACATATGCTGATTGATCTAGACGTGCGTCAGGTCACAAACCCCGCAAATGCAAACCTCAAGGGTCTTGTTTTAATTAACAATCAGCTCCACGGCCATGCGCTCCGACGTTGGGCTTGCCAGGAAGCTGTGCATACGGGACGATAAGCCCGTGCACATCCAAGTATGCCAATAAAGGGGAAGCAAAGCAGTAGCTGCCGCTGCATGCGGGGTTTTACATTGGCTTCCCCAGCGCTGTTGACCTCCAAGCATGCACATGTGCATCACGCATCGATACCGACGACATGACAAGACACACTGTTATGTTTACATGTACCTGCACACGCAGACTGATGGAATGTCGGACAGGGCGCGCGGAAAATATTTCAAGAGGGCGACCCTTCGCTTGTGCATCGTGGCATCCCCTATTCTGGAGAGTGGTGATCTAGCGAGGAAATTCGGCCGTGTTCTTGGTGCGAATGCATCGGTTGGACGGTCGTAAATAGCCGGCGGGGAGCAGTCGTGTGTCTGCGCTCATTCCCCAGACCAGCGAATCAGGTGCGATCAAGCCTGGAGATGCCGGTCACGACTCCCAGCCAGCATGCTCTCGAACGTCCAATAAGCTTGTGCCAGTCTTCCCCTGCCCAAGCGCATTTCCTCAGCTTCCTTGCCTCCCGGGTTCGGGCGTGATTCTGGAAGGGATCGTAGAAGCTACGCTGTGAAAATCAAAGGTCGCCAGCTGCCAGCCGGTAACCTTTTTTCTTTTTCCCTTTCCTGTTCTTCTTTATTTCTAAACAAGAATATATCCGGAGGACGGGTTTTAATCATGAGCTCTTCTTATAACTGAACTTGGATCTGGAACCCTCCCTCTTGCTCTTCTACACTTCTGTTAGATGCTGCTCCGAGATATCCCATCGACTCTCCATCCATCTACCCTCTTTCCCGCTTCCCTTTCTTTTCTTTTTCCCCTTTGGCCCCGTTTGGTTTAGGAATCGACCTGCTGAGACGGCGATTTGACTTGGTTTGAGCGACACGGCGTGGCGGCCCTGCATGTTTTGAAACTGAATAAATCACTGCCCCAAGGCTTGCCTGTGCCTGCCAGCCAGCCAGCCTGCACTTGGTCTCGTTTTCAAACTTGGAACTTGCCGCTGAAGGGCTGTTAGTCAGTCATTGCTCGGGCGTTCGACATACTGCTTGACAATTGTAAGATCTCTGGCTCTTGCGCGCTCGATTCATTTCGATGGGAACAGTTCGACATAGCTATCTTGAAGGCCACATGCCCGTATGCTCACGGACGCTCATACTTAGTTCAGCACATACCTTTCCATCCGTTCGGATTCTACAAAGTGCTGCACAGCGCCACTTGTCCACGACCGCCGACACAAACTACCACTATCCCTCACGATCATCGATACAGTATCGAGCGCTGACTACGCTACGGATTGGAGCGCGTTGGACTTTCGACCTCTACCTCGAATTCCAGCGGCTACTGCGGCGTTCCGTTATTGTGCGATACTACGAACGAAATTCTGGAATATTTTTGATACTAGGATCACCAGTTCGCGCACCTGTAGTTCTTCGTCGACAAGATGTATGCAGATTCGGCAATGGTAAGTTGCGCCAATTGTTCTCGTTCGTTGTTGCCTTCGCATTCTCCTTAGCTCCACCCTGCTTCCATCCTTGACGGCACCACACATCCACAGCTAGCTATAGCTATTGTATCATATGCAGCTGTCCGTGCGTCGAGGTCGGCACATCCATCGCGCCTATATTTCCTGAGCATACGTTGAGTGACATATGCATCTCCACGAGCCCGCATCCATCCACCAAGCCTGGCGGCGAGGCTTGAAGCCACCACGGCCAGCTAGCCATCGACGCTTCCGCCTGGGTCTAGCACCATGCAGCAGTGGTATCCAAGAACCAACCAGGCCAAACCAAGACCTGTTGTGCACACGCGCACGCGGTTGGACCTAGCATACATGGGAGGGGTGCAATGATACCATGACCACAGAATCACTAGCTGTCGGGGTTCATGTAACCTACAAGGTCTGGAGCTGAGCACGCTGCTGTGCGATTGAGAAAGTTCGAAGCGGCGGCCCATCCACGGTACATTACTACCCTAGGCGACACCTCCTCGCCGTCGAGGATGCACTAGTGCTAGTGCACCTGTTGGACTTATGTGCTCATGAGGAGTTCTATGCACCGGCTGGACTGTCGCGATGCGGTCAACCGTCGACCATCGACGGCTGCGATGCATCTATGCCTAGAATCGAGACTTTGGGCCTTTACCTCTTGCCAAACGCTAGCTCTGCTCTTGCAAACGGCGCTTCGCATCGATTCTTTTTTTGGCTTTCTTACACGAGAGAGGTGTGGGAGGACGACTCGAATTCCCTGAAGGGGCTCTCCAACCCACCCTACCAAATCCAAGAATGGAAGCGAGCAGCTGCAAAGGTCCATTTCGCTCAAAGTTATATCCGCGTAATAGCACCAAAAGGGTCGTTCGCTTTCCATCATGTCGAGTCGCTTGTGCAGTGAGCACTTGCTTGCATGTTGGTTTGCCTTACTTGCGCAGGGCTTCGTTGAGCATCAGCATCTTGTATTGATGTGTTTTCTGGTGGTATTAAATACTTTGACTTACTGCAAACCGCCCAGCTTCCCCGTTTTCTGCGGTGTGCATGTACATGTGCAGCAGCAGCAGCAGCTTTCGGGTAACGTACCAAGCGGTTATCAGCAGAACTTCGCTGTAGTTGTATAATCGCCATTGCCATAGATTGAAGCGGACAAGCGGCCGTCACTGTGATCTAGACTTGGCGCAGCTCCGGATCGAGAGTCTCCTGTACTTACTTATCCTCTTTTACTCGCATCTATACTATAGATTATAATCTTCTGATCCGCTGCTCAGAGTTATAATTTCTCTCCCCTCTGTTTCTTTCTTTCCTTCATTCTTTTTTCTTTTGAACAAAAAATTCCTTATTTAAGTTTTTTTTTTTTTTTTTCCTTCCCTTTCTTATGCTCCCTTGTCTCTCGCCGGTTTGGTTTGATTTGTTTATATTCAAACCAGGCCCTTGACTCGTCCATCCATTCATTTTAATTATCACCCCCTCCCCCGCGAGGCCAAAACGTGTTTGCGGCCAAATAAAATAACAGGAACGCCCAATCGAGAAGCAGAGTGAGGGGACCCCACGCAAGCTTGCTATTCGGTTCGTTTCGAAGAATACCAGGAGAAAGGATTGCTGCTGGTGGTGCTGGCGCTGGGTGCGGTGTGGTGGTTGATTGATACTTCGAGTGGTGGTGGTGGTGGTGGTGGTGGTGTGCAGCCCCTGCGCTTGCCGTTTCCCACCTCCAATTCCATTTCCTTTCCATTGTCAGCGCCCTTCCAACAGCCAAACGCCTTTCCCCCTCCATCACCGCCATCAACACCTTCACACCCGTCATCGTCTTGGGTNTTTTTTGCATCCACCCGCGGAACCAACAGGGGAAGCCAGGCATAGACCAGCTGAGATACACATCGAGAGAAAACCGAGCAGACATTTGATTTTTTGGGGCACAAGCGGCGACCCGTTCTCCTACGACTCTCCGCTCTGACCGCCACGTCCGATCTTATCGTATCGGCTGTGTTCTTGGAGCTTCGGAGGCCGCCCCTGACATATTAGGAATCCTGGCAGCCGGGTCCAGCCTACCGCAATATCAAGAACTAGAGCATTGCCTCCAATCTTGCCGCCTCGCTTTCCCCAACGCTCATTTATACCTGCCTCAGCATTTCTCTCTTGTCGCGATCTGGTCTGCCTCCGAAGTGATCCATCCCAACCAGCATTTGCTACCGCGTTCCCTCGACGCTTCCGCGAAGCCGGAAGCCCCTCCTTCTCCCTCTTCCCCACCACCAATAGTATCTATATATATACCTAGGTATATATAAGAAAAGAGCTCAGGGGAGAAAGAGAGAGAGAGAGAACGCGCGATTGAGGCTGGATTACTGTTTAGTCTGAGAAACGGTCGACCCTTCTCACCTCAGTCACCTCGCAGGTAGCCTTTGTGTTTTGTGTTGTTACTATATCATACCCAGTGCCCTTTCCTCTACCTTGCTATCTAATAAACTTCAGCTTTCCTGTGTGCACACGCTGGTGGCAAGATCTCCAGTCAGTTTGTCTAGACTCCCATATATGGTTTGTTTGGGAAGCTCGCTACTTTCTCTAATATTGCTCTATGGGCAATCTTGCTGCGGCTTCAGCAACAGAAAGCGTGCCGGGAAACCCCCTGATGCCTAGCCTTCGATCAGGAGCTTCTTTCTAGGACCACCACAATCTTCCAACTCCTTTCTCATATTCGCACTACCTGTCCTCATATTATTGTACCCGTTTTCTTAGCACACCCGAGAAGCGCAAACCTCGTATTCCTTAGAAATCGGGTTCTGAACCGATGTCCTTTTAAAGTTCTATACTGATCAAGCCGCAACCACTCTTAGTTCGCCTCATCGAGGCTAAAGCCTGCTAAAACTCGGTTGATGACTATCGAGCTGGATCAGGCCCTCCTCATGAAAACCCACGCAGCCGGCCCCGCGGCTAGTCCGCGCATCTCGTCGACAATGTCCACATCATCATCCCACACGCTGGTGAATTCTCACGCCTCAATATCGACGATCTCATCGATATCGACTACAGCAACTCTTGTTAATGGCAACTCTGCGCCCACCGGGCAGACGAGTTCTCCTATAGTTGCATCTCCTGCCATCACACTAGGGCCTTCGATTCCCACAGCCTCCAACTCGTTAATCAATAAACAAGCCGATGCCTCCCAGTCGCTCTACCAGATATGCATGAATTTGAAGAAACGACTAGAGCTCATTCCTGAGGTGAAGAAGCATCTTGAAGAATTTTCCACCGATCCTGATTGCCATGATCTCCCCACAGACCCAGTATACCAGGTCTGGCATACACTTAGAAATGGCGCTTCTTTGGCAACTCTGGCGAAGAAGTTTCACCCTGAAAAAGCTGAAGACGTTGTGGAGGTACCGGAGGCTCTGAACACGAAGAAGAAGCTTGTTTTCGGGTTTCTGAGAGACGTGGCCGTCGAATTGAAACTTCCTAAGGAAGATACATTCATCATTTCTAATTTATATGGTGAAGACACCAATGGGTTTGTCAAGGTGAGCACTTTCTAGATACCCCTTTCTACAAATCTTATTGTTATTTCTCTTTCTAACCCTAAATACGGTGAGTAGGTAGCAAGGGTTGTGTCGTTGGCTTTAGATGAGCTGGAGAATCGAGGCTTGTTGATCTTGAATGATAAACTTGCTGGACAAAAAGTAGATCTAGCCACTCTCGACAAACGCGGGAAAGCAGTTGCTGAATTTCTGGATACGGAGCGAAAATACGTCCAAGATCTTGAGGCACTGCAGGACTACAAGCATGCCTTACAAGCTGCAGAAATTGTGTCCAACGATACAATACATTCCTTGTTCCTTAATCTCAACCAGCTTTTAGACTTCCAAAGAAGGTTTCTAATTAGATTAGAAATGATGTACGACATGCCGCCTGAAAAGCAGAAGTGGGGCTCCTTATTCAAACACCATGTATGTTGTCCTCAATCTCCCAACTGCTTGGAATCCGCTAATGTTTCAATACTAGGAAACTGCTTTTGGTGTTTATGAAGACTTCTGTGCTAACTTCAAGCATGCACAAGATCTTGCGGTCCAGGAGGCTCCGCGGCTGAATAAACTTGACCACCCCTTGAACCAGGCAGGTCTCGGAGGATTTTTAATCAAGCCGCCACAACGGATTTGCAGGTATACTCTATTGTTGGAGAGTATCCTAAAAGCCTCTACACCAGATGATCCAAGGCGAGAAGATCTCGAAGAAGGTCTGAGAATTGTTGTGAGGGTTAACACAAAGGTTAACGAAGCGATCGGCAAGTTAGAAAATGCTGAGGTTGTTGTGGAACTCAGAGAGAGAGTAGAAGATTGGAAAGGGCACCAGATAAACCATTTTGGTGACCTTCTTTTATTCGGGCAGTTCACTGTAATCAAGGGAGATGCAAAGGGAGATATTGAGCGAGAAGTAAGTATCACTTTTCTTATTTTATATTGCTCATTTTAGACTATCGTTGTCCTAACTTGGTCATCCCTCTCTCTCCTTTTTTTTTTAGTATCACATCTATCTATTCGAGAGAATTTTACTCTGTTGCAAGGAGATTGGGGCCAACAGAAAATCCAAAACTGGAGTACAAGCGAACCGGAAGAAACCGAAGCTTCAACTGAAGGGCAGAATTTTTATGCAAAACGTCACGGACATCATTAGTTTCGCAAAGAATGGTAAATGCCTATCCGTATCATTTGCGTCATGGTATCCGATATATTAACGGAATTACAGGATCCTATACTTTACAGATTTTTTGGAAAGGTGATCCAGGAGTTGAGAATTTCATCATTCGCCAGCGAAATGAAGAGCTGCTCAAGCAGTGGAATAGTTTCCTGCACAGGCAGGTTGCGCTTTGGAAACGAGATGACATGCAGCAAGTCAAGTCAGAGCGGCCAGTGCGCTTCCCTACTTCCAATACTGAGTTTTATTGGACGGTTGGGACTAATGTACCTCAGCCAGCCGATGACCCCGATACATCGGAGGAGGAGGAAGATGAGGAGGATGAACTTCAGCCACCAGATGCTGATGCGGCGCCGAATATTCACAATGACACCGGCGCGAAGTATCCTTCCGCCGGCAACCTGGCTGGCTTCCCCCCCCCAAAACAGCCAAAGTATCCGGTATCATCATCATCTGCATACTTTCAATCTCAGGGCACGACGCCCCTTTCCACGACGACACCGACAAATGGGATGTCTTACTTCTCACTCTCAGAATCGCCAATGCCCACGCCTCAATCACGGCAGACATCCGGACAATATCCATTCCCCAAACAGGGTATGCAAGAAAATGGCGCCCCCATGATGACGAGGTCTACGTCTAGAGAAGGTAACTCCATGTCGGCAGCTCAGGTTGGCCGAGGTATTCAACGGCCAGGCATCGTGCAACCTCAGTCTGTTACCCAACAAAACAGAATGCGGTCTGCTAGTAGTCCTAACATTCACCCATCGCCCGCTTCTCCGCTTGGTCGTGCAAGCGCCATGACTGCCCCCCCCCTTCCTAACATGCCAGGTGGTTTGTCACAGCATTCTGTACCTTTGAGACTAGGGAACCAAAGTCCGTCCTTATATTCACAGGTACAGCACCTCAACACGCTGCCAGAAAACCCCCGTGCTAGTGGAATGATACCACACATAAGCACGATGCATCAAGATTATATTCCGCGGAATGGTACACCACCAAGCGAGGGAATTAAACTAAGTGGAGATCCTACATCTAATCTACGACAGGCGCCTGTACCTTCACTGAAAGTGAAAGTCAGCTATGTCACAGATATGTTTGTTATCATTGTACCTCAGAATATTGGATACACACAGCTCATGGATCGAATCGAACGCAAAGTGCGACTCTGTGGTGGGGCGACGTACTCAAGCCAAAACCCTTTGAGAGTTCGGTATCAAGATGAGGACGGTGATTATATCACCGTCAATTCGGATGAGGATGTGCAAATGGCTATTGAGAGTCGACTCCATGGTGGCGAAGAGTCCATTAATGCGGTCACGCTCTTTGTAGCATAATGCGTCTATCCAAAGCCAATATAACAGTGCAACCTGTAGTGGTTGTCATGTGGGTAGCGTCGGGATAGCTCTGCGCATTTGGGCGGCTGGATATAATATTCTGTTTCTCCTTCTATGTACACTTTTGCTGATTGGTTTGCAATTCTGGGCGTAGCGATTGTTGAAGATTATCTACAGTTAGCGTTATGCTCACGATCTGGCTTGATTTTATTCTCCTTCTTCCGCACACTCCGCATAGCTGACTTGCCGTCCTTTTCTTTTATTCAGTGTCGATATTTCTCCCGCCCTCCCTTTTTTTTTTTTTTGGTTCTTATACTTCATTTTTGTTCATCCTTTGTTCATGTTTTTGTCACTCTACTTCCGCCACGGCGCATTGGATTCTTAAATGCTTGTGATTTGAGGAACTATAGTTGGTAGATGGATTGTTTTCAAGAAATCTGGAGCAATTTTGTTCAGAAGTTCCGAAGCAACGTGTACATGCTTCCAAACCCCTTAGAATATCTTGCATGTGTGAGCCGGCTCGGAAGTTGCATAAGATCCGCTGCCTCCGCGCCCTTGTTGCTGCCCTCAGTCGTTGTGTTAAACCAGCCTCGAAACAAGACTTTGTGCTCTAGGTTCTTACTCTTTATATTTTATTTGATCGAAGGTATTTTTATATATTCTGTGGGTTAGTCACGTGATACCAAGGGCTCAGCGGCATGTGCGCCAAGGCTGGCATCCCTTTCCTGCCGACAACAGAAAATCCGCCGTCGTCATCGCATCGCATCAACACAGTATCTACCTATAATATCAAAACACTCCCTTTCATACATTGTTACTCCCCCGCCCCTATTAGACAACATTATTCCTCTTGTTCATAGCAAACGTTGAGTATCTCATTACTCTCCGATCCGTCTGCACCACTATCATAGAAGCAGTGTTGATGCCGCCGCCTTTCTAGAAACGCCAGCCCGACAGACTTCGCTCGGAAAACCTCCGGGATAACAGGCATACATCACGGACAGAGAAGCTATCCCACTTGTCTCCCTCGTGGGCCGTTGCGGTTCAGTCAGGATGGGGGCTCCAGATACCTTGTTCCGCTCTAGCGACATGTCGCTGGTGCAGTTGTACGTGGCGACCGAAATCGGAAGAGAAGTGGTGTCTGCTCTTGGTGAGCTCGGAAGTATCCAGTTCCGCGATGTAAGCCCTCCCGTCCCAATCTATGCTACACCAATATTTGGACGTGTAGACGTTAATATTAGCCATAACAGCTCAACTCCGATACCAACGCTTTCCAAAGAACTTTCACGAAGGAGATACGACGGTTAGACAATGTTGAGCGCCAGCTTCGTATGTTACCAGCCCTCTATCCCTGCTTCCATCTTCTAGCGGGATAATTTAATACTTGCTCAAATCCTCACCTTGAATGTGGCTAGACTAACATATGGATCATCTAAATTTTTGTGTTTACTCGCAGGATATTTCGCTACTCAAATGGAAAAGGCTGGGGTTACCGTTCGACCAATCCCTAGGAACGAAAATGTCACTGCGGCACCATCTGCCCATGAGATTGATGACCTTGCCGATCGGTGCGACCAACTTGAAAAGCGGGTTTCCGAGTTGAACGAGAGTTATGAAACCCTACAGAAGCGCTGGGTAGAGCTGATAGAATGGAGGGCCGTTCTGCGGGAGGCCGGAGGCGTTTTTGAGCACGCATATGGTCAAGTGGGGGAGATACGACAGACTGGTGAGGACGATGACACGGCTCCTCTGCTGGATAATGATATGGAACAGAATATCCACCAGGGTGGGGAGCAGCAGTCATTTTCAATGATGAATATCGGTTTCATTGCTGGTGTCATCTCACGCGACAGAATCAACGCTTTTGAACGGATTCTCTGGAGAACCCTCAGAGGCAATCTTTATATGAACCAGTCTGAATTGCCCGACAAGATTGTTGATCCACAGTCAGGGGAAGAGGTTTTCAAGAATGTCTTTGTTATTTTTGCTCATGGAAAGGAAATCGTTGCCAAGATCAGAAAGATCTCGGAGAGTTTGGGGGCAGATTTATATCAAGTCGACGAAGATACCAATAACCGACGCGACCAGATCCTCGAGGTCAACCAGCGGATCGATGATCTGAACTCAGTTCTTCAGAATACTAAGGTCACCCTGATGGCAGAACTGAGAATGATTGCCGCCCAGCTTGCTAGCTGGATGGTCGTGGTGAAGAAAGAGAAGGCGGTATATGAAGCCCTCAACAAGTTTAACTATGACCAGGCTCGAAAGGTTTTAGTAGCCGAGGGGTGGTGCCCGAAGAGTGGACTGCCTTTGATCCAACATACTCTCCGAGAAGTTAACGCGCGAGCTGGTTTACAAATGCCTTCCATCATTAACGAACTTCAAACAAACAAGACACCACCGACACACTTCAAAACGAACAAGTTTACCGTCGCTTTCCAAAACATTATCAATGCTTATGGCACGGCTAAATATCAAGAAGTCAACCCTGGTTTACAAACCCTAATCACCTTTCCATTTCTGTTCGCAGTCATGTTTGGTGACCTTGGACACGGATTCCTCATGCTTCTTGCAGCGGTGCTCATGATCTTGAACGAGAAACATCTCGATGGGCGAAAGATCCAGGAAATATTCGATATGGCATATTATGGACGTTATATTATGTTGATGATGGGGGCGTTTTCTCTTTTCACTGGGCTCATCTACAACGATATTTTCTCGAAGCCACTTTTTATATTTCCTTCTATGTGGGAATATACAGTGCCTCCAGATTGGGAAGCTGGCGCAAAAGTGGTTGCTGAAAGAGTTGAGGGGTATACGTATCCATTTGGGGTAGATTGGAAATGGCACAGTGCAGAGAATAATCTTCTCTTCATGAATTCGTACAAGATGAAGCTCAGCATCATTCTAGGATGGGCACATATGACTTACTCCCTCTGCAACGTTTACATTAACGCCAAATACTTCCGGAAGCCCGTCGATATCTTCGGTAACTTTCTTCCCAGCATGTTGTTCATGCAGTCAATCTTCGGGTACCTAGTTGTTACGATTATATATAAATGGTGTGTAGATTGGGATGCCCGGGGTGCCCAGCCGCCTAGCATCTTAAATCTTCTCATTTACATGTTTTTGCGACCGGGTGAAATATCAGAGAGACTGTACGCTGGGCAAGAATATGTACAGTCCATCCTCACGATTATTGCAGCTGTTTGTGTGCCGTGGTTGCTTTTGACAAAACCCCTATATCTGCGGTGGGAGAATAAGAAGCATAGGGCGTTAGGATACAGAGGAATAGGAGAACAAGGCCGGATCAGTGCGCTTGATGACGAAGGTAGGAGTAGCGCTGATGGCAATGGACATACTCAGGGCAGATACAGTGCAGACTCCGACGGAGATGCTCTCGCGCTAGTGACAGAGGATATTGATGCTGGCGAAGAGGAGGAGGAGTTTGATTTTGGAGAAATAATGATACATCAAGTTATTCACACTATCGGTATGCTATCCCTTCGGTCTAATTCGTACGTTTGCTATTTTTGAAGTTCCGCAACAAGTGAAAAGGGCCTTGGTTGACCGTTGTACTTGTTTTCGCTGCAGAGTTTTGCTTGAATTGCATCTCACACACCGCCAGCTACCTTCGCCTGTGGGCACTTTCTCTAGCTCACGCACAGCTGAGTCAAGTCATGTGGTCGATGACTTTGGCAAATGGATTTGATAAGAGCGGGGTTGTTGGGGTCATAATGGTTGTGGTTACATTTTACATGTGGTTTAATCTGACGATATTCGTGCTGGTTATTATGGAGGGTACAGGCGCGATGCTTCACAGCTTGCGTCTTGCGTGGGTGGAGAGCATGAGCAAATACTTTATGGGCGAGGGAGTAAGTATCCGTTTATCCCCAAAGGAAGCATCTGCGATCAAGGAGCTTCATGGCTAACAAAGTGCGACCGTAGATACCATTTGAGCCGTTTAGTTTCGAACTAGTCTTGGAGGATGAATAGATGGAAGAACAATGTTATATAAAGTTTGCGCGTGTAGGTGTAAGATTATTTGAAAGTAGCATGATAGCGCCAGAGGGGAGAAGGGTCCCTGGGGAAGTTTAAAATGAACATCAATATTTGTCTCCTCTTTGATACATCATACTCTACGGTCGCATGCAACCCAGCAGCACCCCGAGGCCATCTGCCTGAGCGTGAATCCTCATCAGAGCTCCTCTTTTCACACGAAGGGGCTTTCTTTCTTCCGTCCTGCTTTCTTTCTTTCTTTTTTTTTTTCTTGTCTTTTTCTTTTTCTATTTCTTTCTTTCTTTTCGGCTTGGTGGTTCAGCTTACGTTAACTCCGAGATTCGAAGCTGGGTCGACAGCGTCGGTCACCTGAGACGAGGAAGGCGGATCCTGGGCCTGGAAAGAAGCAAGCGTCGAAAGGAACCGGGGTTGCTGCTGCTCATCTGCAGGTTCCGCATGCATGCACGCCCGCCAGACGTCACATAGATATAAATGCCCAGTATGTGTAAGTGAGTAAGCACTCAAGTAAAGGTACTTACTTAAATATATAAACCAACCTGGATCATTACAATATAGAGCAGTGGGCCTTGTCCTGGAGGCGAGGCGCCGGTTGCAGCAGTGGTAGCAGGAATCAAATACCTGGCACATGAGGTCCTGATGTGGCCCGCCGGTTCGGCTCGCGTGACAAACGGAGACCACTCTATCGCGATCATGATCGATCATGGACATCTATCTAGACATTGACATTTGCTACTTTTTGCTCTCCTGTCCATCCATCATACGTCCAGCGGTGACCGTGTGTGACCAGTCAGTGGCTGGTGACTGTAGTTATATACAAGCGGCGCCCCCCCATGATAGTATCACGGCGGGCCTGGTCTCGACCACTGCAAGGCGCGCGCCATGGCGTAGATGCTGGAGGCCAGATATTATTCCGTACTATGATTCCACATTTACACACATACATGTATGTGAATATATATATATATATATAACAGCACTTGCTGGGTTAAGGCATATCATGCATGTTCTCTCCCCTTCTTTCTTTTTCTTCTTTTCTTGTTTGCCTCTTTCCACTTCTTTCATGATCGCATCGTCTCGGTTTCGACATACAATTTCCCTTAACTCCAGCTGCTTACATACCTACTTAGTTATCACCCGCGCTAGTTCCTTGGTTGGAGTGGTTTGTAGTGGTGTTGAGGATATAAATAAAGCATCAAAGGTCTAAAACTGGGCTTGCAGATGCGCACTGCATATTCTCGGCAGCTGTCGATTCGGCCGGAGAAAAGAATACCAATAAATAGCAGCTAGCAGGGCTCCAGTGCCGGCAACCAAGGCAAAGAAAGGCAAAGGCGAAGCAAAGCAGAGACAGGGCACAGGGGTCCGCAGCAGCAGCAGCGACGGAGTAAGTCCAGGAAAACAAGAAATCCAGACAGCAACAGCAGACAAGTGCATCGCTTGCCTGTGGAGAAGGTCGATTCGGCGGCGGCGGCGGACTTCAGCTGAGGGGGGATACCGACGCTGTTCGAGTGGCTCCTCCTGCCTCGGGGATTATAACAGGAACGAAAGAAAAGGCCGGACAGGTCGGCCAACTCTGTTTTTTTTTTTTTTTTAATTGCCAGCAGCAAGCCAGCACAACGACGTCCGCCAGCGTGCAGCATCAACACCAACTGCAGAACCAACTCGGCCGGCAGCATCGCCATTTCTTCTCCTCCTACTTCTCCTACTTCTCCTCCTCCTTCTTCTTCTCCTCATCCTCCTCTACCCCATCAACCCCCCTCCTCCTCCGCCTCCATCTCCATCCCTCTTTCTCCCCATTTCCCTCTTCCCCCCATCGCCATTTCTAACGGGGCACCGCTTGCCGGCTCCTCGGCAGCTCAGCCTTCAAAATTTCCTCAATTCAGGTCCATCCTTCGCCCTCCCGCACCGCACCTCAACTATCGCAATCACCTTCTCACTCTCCACCTTCTTCCTCCTCCTCCACCGACAGGGAGCGGCCTAGGTACCCTTACTATCAGTCCTGTATAATACACTTCGCTAGGCCGTCCTCCTCCTTTGGGCCGTCCTTCGCCATCGCCTCATCCGCTTCGTCAATCGCATCAATCTCCACTTGGGATTCCGCCGATACCGTCACCCAACTCAATCGCCTCCCGCCCTCTCTATACCAACCCGAATCTCCCAGGCTTCGGCTCAGAGCAAAGGGCCTACTATCTAGGGTGTTGTCCACAAGGAGGAAACGGTCCCGCCGGCTGTCGGCAAAGAGCGGAAAGTCGGCTGATCCCTCTTCCTCGCCGGAATTGGAGGACAGGATGTCGATAGATCCCGGCGCGTCCAGACAGGAAGTCTTTGACTTCCTCGGGCTTCCTCTTGATGTCTTGAAGATGATTTTCGATCGTGTAAGCTTTCTCAATCCTCTTTTTTTCCCCTCCCTTCTTTTCTAAGACCAATCGCTAATCTCATCTTGATGGATGTGGGGTGGATCGTACAGCTGGGGACACGGGCGCTCTACAGACTAGCTCAATGCAATCACCTGCTCTTCGAACTCGTCATCCCTCATCTCTATAAAGACTTTAGGGTCACAGTCCGACGACGAAGAGAAGATCTCGACGAAAGGTTGACCTCTGCCCTGGACACGCTAACCTCAACGGACAACAACTACGCCTCCCACATACACGACTTTGCTGTTGCCGGCGAATGGTTCAAAACATATACAAACGCAGATGCGGAATATGCGAAAAAGGGAAAGCTTTCTCCGGGAGTTCTCATGTTGAATTCGCTTGTCAAAATCGCTGTCATGCGGATGAATAATATTGAGAGCTTCGCTTGGGACATAAGGGACGTACCTCTAAGCAAGGGTCTCATATCTATGCTCCAATCGCGGACTACCTTGAAGAACCTTCGATTTAGGCTGGCTGAGCGTCTACATCCCAACCTCAGAGCGGCCGGCATGGAGCCTTGCTTCACTGGGTTCAAAAACATCAAAATCCTCACCATCATGCTTATCGAAACGCTGGAGCAGTTGCGACAGGTTGGCGACATAGTTTCCGACTCGCCGGACATGGTTGGAATCAAAGTCGCTCTGAAGCCAAGCATCCCGGGCACAGAAGGCATGGACATGTCGAAGATCTTGTTCCGCGGCCCTCGGAGAGCGCTGAGTGAGTCGCTTTCTAGCTTACGAAATATAAACCTTCCCGACGAGAGCTACAGTGCGTCTGATGGATTTCAAGAAGAACCTTACGAATCTCTATCTGACCAGGAGGGTGGCTACCGTTACGAGGATTTCCACTACCCTCAGAAGCACGCATTCGTGTCGCTAAAGCTTTACCGAGTCATGTTCCCGCCGCAGAGCAATCATCTTTCGAGAGTTATAGATTTCTCAAAGCTAGTTCGACTATCTTTATGGCAGTGTGGGACGCACCCCGCATTCTGGAGGTCTCTTACGTCTAGTACGGAGCAACTAGTACCTCGACTTCAGTGTATTATCACAGATGATGCTATTCCGGAGCTGGCAGACTTCCTGGAATCCTTCTCGGGTCTGCAGGAGTTTTATCTTGTTCATAGCTCGGGCAATATGACTATGGAGCAACTCACCCGTGGCCTCCTGAAACACCATGAATGTTTGAAGTGTTTAGCAGTATACCATCTCGAACCCGATAATCTGGTATTCGATAAGAAGGCCGTCCGAACGCTATTGAGGAAGTGTAACGGTTTAAGAGAGCTCGCTCTTTCCGTTAAGGATGAGGACTGGGTAGGCACCATTTCCAGCTCTGCATCTCGATTATGAAGCAACTAACGCAGGCACCAACCATTCTAGTCCTACTTTGTGAATACTTTAGAGAGCTTGACTTCGCTTCTCGCTATACACGTCCTCCTCGAAGATATACCCAACAATGAGCAAATTGCTGGTACCCTGGGCAGTCTCATGGCGGCGGCGGTTGGTCCTCTCCAGGATTTAGAATACGTCGTTGTCAACGATAAATATTACCGCGTCGAGGGTAGTGCTGGAGACGCTGACCCAGAGGAAGCCAGCGATCTTGAGGATGTTGAGCTCGACGCAGGGATACCTCAACGGGCCGGTGCACTAAGTCCGATTGGTATATCCAGCACGCCCACAATGATGCCGGAAGGTCTCGGGGCTGGACCAAGCTCACCGTTAACCGAAGACCCGATGAGCATTGAAGGATACCCGCCTTTATCTCAATTATCGCAACTAACCGCGCTGGGCACTAAGAGAACACGGCCATTTAAGAAGAGACGGGCGGTCCGCTATGTCGATCTCGACCCCGATCAGATCGATAACATTAACATCTTCACCGTGCTTCGGACCACGAACCGACGGTAGCGGGATATGTGTAGTGCTTACAAGATGATTTAATATGTTTGAGTGATCTTGGCTGAACTCTATTGACTTCTCACCTCTGTCTACCACGGACATGGGTTTCTACCATTTGCTCATGATACCCGGCTAATTCTTAATGCATGCCAAACACCCTGTTTTGTTTGTTAGGATTGGCCTGTTTCTTTATCTACCTTCCATCCCCTCTCTTTCTCTTATTGTTTTGCTTGCGAAGACTTGTTTTAGTATACCTCTATCTTATTTTGGTGTTTTTTTTTTTCTGCAGGTGCAAAGTCTGGCGGGAGTTTCTTGGGCGTAACTGACGAGCGGAGCATACGGAGCTAAGAGCAACATTTTACCGTTTTATATCCTTCTCTTCCTTTGTTTTTATGCAATTCCTTTTTACTTTTGTTGTTAAACCGCAGCTTGCCTTTGCTTTTTCTTTCTTTTTTTTTGCATCAGTAGTGTGTAGTCACTGTCCTTTTTTTTTTCTTTTTTTTTAAACTTGCGCCTTTTCTTTTTCTATATATTTCATTGGGTCAGCATGACGGTACTAGTAACAGAAATATCAGTATTTCACTGTTTTGGGAGGCTTGAACGCCTGGCCAATTGCAACTGCCAGATTTCACTGTCACGAGATGCTTCGGCTTGCGGCCGGGTGAGCGCCCGGCCATGCCGGCGAAAAAAACACGATAAAAAAAAATCAATGTTAAAATTTAAAAATTTTTAAAAGTGTATGGAAAGACAAACGAGACCAACCAAAAGGGCCGCTAGCCACGAGAGAGCGCAGGACGAGCTCGCAGGAGCGCGCGAGACAGCTAGACCAAAGGCTGGGGCCGAGTGCGCACACCAGGTGACGTGAGTGAGTGAGCCGCCGCCGCCGCTGCTGCTGCAATCAATCAATCTCCGAGTCTCTTCCTCCACGTTCAACGGACCTGCATACGTCAACGTTTAATCGCGCAGTGCCCATCCGTCAGTGCTTACACGGACGTAGCATCAGCATCAACGTCAGGCCTTCTTCTCGCCAGCTATATATGCAGGCAACCCAACAGGGCAACTAGGCCGTTTGACATGATTCCGGAACGTCCTCAGGGGGAGCACCCGGCCATGGTTGGGCTCGGGATTACCCCGGATTTCGGAAGCACTAGAGCCTGGACGTCACAGACAAAGTCTGCTCTGGGGGGGGGGGTTAATGATGGGCTGGCACCCTCGGTTCGACATGCTGGGAACGTTGAGCAGAGTGGCCAGGTGGGGCCCTTCTCCGCGGGCGACTTTGATGACGAATGAGATTGTTGCAACGGTGTCGTGGTGTCTCTAGTCGGACAGAGGGCGGGCGGACCGGGGCAGGCCAATGAGTAAGAGTTAGGTGATGGAAACTGCAGAAGGTGTTTCTCTTAATAAACAATTACCCCATCGCAACCCGCTTCAGGCAGAGGCTTAGATAATGATTATTCCTTTTTCCAACCTCGTCGACGGAGCGCTCTCCGCTGGCACGTCCGCCGCCGCCGCCGTCATGGGCCCGCTGAGGAGCGCTGCCCTACGTCTCAAACTCTATCGCCAGCGGCGGCGGGTTAAACTAGTATTTGATCTCCTCCGCCCGCAAGTCTGGGGAAACTCTAATTACAGTTCTTCTTCTTCTTCTTCCTTTTTATTTATATTTTTTTTTCTTAAAAAAAATATACTTAAATACACAAGTACTTGTATAATACATATTTTTTTCTAACGCTTGGAGAAAGCAATTCAACTAGCACGATATCCAAAGCTTCAGCTCCATACATCGCAACATCGATATCGATATTGATATCCGCTTGTTTGCATTGACATAAAAGCATCATCACCATCGACCCCCAGAGATATGGGATTCCACGCAAAGGAGTTCTCCTATGAGTCTTGGGAATACGAGCCCGACACTGAAGCCGCTGCGACCGTTGCACACGCCAAGCGCCCCCATCTGTCCGTCGCCGATGGCGGCGATGCCTGCCGTCCCGACATCAGGGCCCCCTTCGAGAAGCTCCCAGTTGAGATATACGGTAAGTCTCTTGCAAAACCTCCCCGTTTACAATTTACGCCCACAAAAAAAGAAAGAAAGAAAGAAAAAGATGAACAAGATGATGAATGGAAATAGCCGCCACCAGCACAGCAGCTGACAACCATCGTGCCCTTCCCGCAGACCAAATATTCTACTACTTGATCCCGCAGGAGCCACCCTCAGGATACAAAAAGCGCAATGGTGACCTCTCTGCTCTTCTCAAGTCCTCGCGCACCTTATACGCCGCCTCCCTGTTCACCATCTTTCAAAATGCCTTGTTCCCTACCTCTCCAGTCTACTCCAAATTCATCGACCAAATCGCCGCCCACCCCGTCCTCGGCGGATTGGTCCGACGCATGGATTTCTCCCAATATACTTCCATCGGTCTAGGTCGGACCGGTCGCATGAACATGGAGATGCAGCATCTCACTGCAAAGACCCTGACTCTCGGCCTCCGAACTGCGCGCAACGTCCGTGAGTTCTTGGCCCAGGAAGCGCTGGGCCCTGATATTGATGCTCAAGTCATTGAGGAGCTTTTTTTCAACCTTCCCCTACTCGAGGCCGTTGATTTTTGTGGCGCCTCAGCATCTCGCTTCAAGGAGGCTTTCGCTGAAGTTCTACACCCTTGGAACCCAAGACTTCCGGAAAGTTTCCCAATCCAAAGACTGAGTCTCCACGAATGTACCACCCTCTCTACTAGCGTCTTTGCCGCCTTATTACCACGACTCCCGAACCTTACCCACCTCGACCTCTCCCACACCCAAGTGACAGACTCCGCCCTGATGGCTATCCCGGAGACGGCCAAAATAACTCACCTCTCACTGTCAAAGTGTGCTCGTCTCGCCGGAGAAAGTGTCGTCACCTTTCTCTTGTATCATCCAGCAGTTCGTAATCTCAAAGTTCTCAACTTGCATTACGACGCTAGTCGGTACCGGCTGCTGTCGGCTGTGGACGTCGAAGATCTCCTCCCGAATCTCCCAAAGTCACTAGTCTCTTTAAACCTAACGGGTGCTTCAATCACTTCCGAGCATCTCCCGTTGATCCTTCCGCTCGTTTCCCGCCTAGAGGAACTATCGCTAGGCCACACGGAACTTGCAATCGAAGATATCAATGCTCTGTTTGCGCCCCAGTGGAAGTCCACCCTGCAATATCTCGACCTCACAGGGATCGCTGCTGTTACCCCGAGTACGCTACACTTCTCCAACAATGCCATCCTCACGTGTTCCGCGAACCTGCGGGTACTCGAGCTCTCTGAGAAAAATGTGACCGAGTGTGCCAAGCTGCAAGCAACGAAGCGGAACGGCTGGACCGACCGATCATATGGACGAAGGTCATATCTGGTCAGAGACTATAGCAAGGGCGATGACCAAGTTGAAGACGAGAGGGATTGGAAAATGGGGAGCAAAAAATGGGGGAGTCGCAAAATTGCTTGTAATTGGGGTGAAGTTGGCGGTATCTACGCATACTACGGCCGCGGAAAATAGATTCAAATAATTGCTGGTTTGGACCACCACGACTAACGACGGCGTTCTGGACTTTCTTTATTGTTATTACTATTGTTCCGTTTTGGTTCTGGTGTACTTGGCATTTCTTTTCCTTCTGCTCTTTGTGTAGCATTCTTGGTCTTTTGTGAGCACAGTGCATTGCCCGCCGCGCTACTTTTCTCTGTTACTAAATACCGCTAAACCACTATTTTTGTTTAAAAAATTCATTGTGGGACTCTCGAAATTCCCGTTCGAGAGGCACTTGCTCCCTCGAAAAGCACAGCGATTAATTCCTATAGTTACGAGTGACAGTCTATTCTTAAAATCCGCCGCCACAAACTTAACAGCTAAGATTCATCATACGATGCGTTGACTCTGTTGTATTTGCATCAGCATGAATAAAAAAAATGCAAGCCCCCTGCCTTGAAAGGGCTCCTCTGAATGCTCAAGTTAGTGCACATGAACATGCTCTTGCTTCTGTTTTGACGCCCGATTCGGAAGCCCACCCCACATTGACAGGTAGCACGGCTGCAGGGAATGATTCGAGCTTCCCCTTAATTCTCATTCACAATTTTTTGTACGTGTGTGTACGTGTGTATCTTAACAAGCATCGAGGGTACCGATCAACTCGAATTGTATTCATCTCTGGGTCTACAAGGCATGAACTCTATTCTTGAAAACTAAACAGGACAAAGAAACCATACAAGGCATTAAAGTTCTTCCACCTAGGTTTTATCCATCTCTCTTGCATTATATTCATCATTAAAATAATTACACTAATATTCGATTATTAACTTTTACTTGTGATATTTTCTGTGTTCTCTGCTTTCTGTCCCAAGGCAAGCCGGTCGTGTCTTTAGCGAAATATATGAAGGAAGCGTCAAAAGAATCAAAGACAGCCAACCAACCCCCCACACTCGTGCGCAAACTATTATATTATAGACTATTCGAACAGACCCAATAGGTAATGCAAAGGGGGGTGTGGCAGGCGAGTTTCCCTGCTCCTCCAAAGGAAGTCGGGCGCAGGTATTCGTTCGCACTCAAAGAAGTTGCTGCATCACGGTGCTGCCCAAGAGAGAAGATATAGAGAGCATGGGCTGCCAAACATCTACATAATGATCGCAGGTACTATAAAAGTGTCGTGTAAGCAATTTGCTATGAGAACCACAATGTTGGAGCAGTAAGAAGGGTGGAAGAGTGATGTTTAGGTTCTTACCATCAATATTCGCCTTGATCGTCTTGTGCGGCAAGATAGAGCCGCCGTTGACATACACTTCATCCGCTATGGTGACGTCGTCGCCCATAACTGTTACGTTCTCTAGTCGTGCCCATTTACCAACGGTGCCGCGCCACCCGACAATGGTGCTCTTGATCCAAGCGTGGTCTTTGATTCGTGAGCCATCTAGCACGACTGATCGCTGGATTCGTACACCGTCGCCAACAACAACATTAGGACCGATTGTGACATTCGGGCCTATCCTGCAGTTATTGCCAATCTTGGCGGAAGGATCAATCATGACGTTGCCGCCGTGGACGAAATTCTCAGCCAGTGGCGTCAGGAGTTTAGAGCCCTTCTTTGCGAGTGACGAGAGGTAGAGGCAGGTACCCGAGAGAAAATCTTTCGGTTGGCCGACGTCCATCCAGAACCCTTCCAGATCGAATGAATGTAGCTGACCGTCCTTTGTCATAGCTGGGAAGGTCTCCTGCTCGATGGATGTCGGTCTCAGTTCTATCCTCTTGAGGATGGATGGGTTAAGGATGTAGATGCCGGCGTTGATTCGGTTGCCGACAAACTCGACAGGTTTCTCAACAAAGCGGTCTATCCGGGAAGCATGCCCCGGACTATGGACGACGACACCATACTTCGAGGGCTCTTCTACCTTGGTGACGACAATAGTACCTTCGTCGCCGTGGGATTTGTGGAATTCGGCAAGCTGTTGGAAGGGGTAGTCGCAGACAACATCAGAGTTTAAGACGAAGAACGGGGTATCGTCCTTTCCGAGGATTTCCTCCGCAAGTTTGAGTGGGCCCGCTGTGCCCAATGGCTCATTTTCGACGGAGAATGTAATTTTTATGTTGTACGTTTCCTCGTACTGCGCGCGAAATGTTAGTTTGGACTCAAGCTACGCGATTGCGGTTATATTCAGTGCCACAAACCTTCTTCAGGTGTGAGACCATGACATCTGGCCGATAATTGACAGCCAGGACAATGTCAGTAACACCGGCCGCAGCTAAAGCCTCGACTTGGTGCAGAATCATGGGTCTGTTGCAGAACTCGACCAGTGGTTTCGGCAGAGTGAGTGTCTATACATAAAATACCGGTAATGGGTCGCAGGTTAGTCGAATACGGTAAAGAGGGCCATTGGCGGAAATCGCGGGTTGTAGATGCACGGTTTGGTGTTCGGATGATGCGGCCAAACATCGCAGTCGGAGAGGTCTGCAAGAAGCTTGTGGAGAATGGATGAACTGACCAACGGGCGCAGACGGGTGCCGAAGCCACCGACGAGAATTAAAGCTGAACGGGATTGAGCCTGCGAGTTAGCAACAGGCGTCCAGATTATGGCTGGGCCAAGACGAGCTGGAGGGCTGGCTGCTTACCTTTCATGTTGGCCGAGGAGTTTTCCTTGGAGTGGTATACGTGTATGGAGCTGTATGAGTGGAGCCGAAGTGGTAGCGGTACCCCTTTGGAACTGTGGATGAACGAGCGACAGCAACTATGCTATGCAGTCAATTATGAGAGCGACAGGCACGAAGCACGGAGGAGAGACGACAGGGGGAGCCTGAATATCGATGGAGATGCTGGAGTCGGAGGGGGAGAGAGATGTCGAGGTCGGGGTCGAAGGCAGAGTTGGAAGTTTGGTGGAGAGGCGGTCAGGAGAGGAAAAGGAGTAGCAGCCAGCTGAGCCAAATTGGAGCAAACGTCGGCGAGGCGAGGCGCAGCTTCCTTTCTTTGCTTTGCTTGGCGCCGGCGAAAGCGAGCTGGCCTCTTTTGAGAGAAAGAGAAGCTCAGCTGCCCGTCGGCCCGGGCTCAGGCCACAAACACATGCGCGCTTGGGGGGAAAGGGCACAATTAGAAACACCAGGGAGGTATCAAGGTCAGTAAACTAAGTAAGTACTCAAGTAACTACATGGCCAAGCGCTTAGAGTGTATGTATACTTATATATAGCATACAGGTGGCGGTAGGCTAGGCTGAATATTGTATAGGTAAGTAAGGTAAGCAAGTAAGAAGAACTTACTCAGTATATAGGTACAGAAACTTAGATAGATACTCTCTCTCTTTCTCTCCCTCTCCCTCTCTCTTTGCTCATGGAAACGCCCGCTCGCTCTGCAAAACCCAGTGCATCAACCACAGCTAACGTTAACCCACCAACCAATCAATCCATCCATCATTCAATCATCACGCATTGTCTCCCCGCTGGCCGGGCGGTTTGTCGTCACGTCTGGGAGGATGACCTCCTACTCGCTCCCGATAGCATTCCATCCAAGTCCACGAAATTATGGAAGTGCTGAGGCATCTGAACGTTAGGATTCTATTTAACGCTCATCTGCTTCGCAAACGCAGCCGTCACATCCTCTCGCTTCAGCGGCATTTCCAGGCCCTGGTCGCGATAAGTCCCCTGCAAGAGACTGTTCATTCGATTAACCAGCCGTAGGTATTCCATCTCCGCTTCTTTCAACACCCTCACCGACAGCGGATCAAGATGTCCTTCGTCTCCGAAATGCTTTGTCACCCGCTTGACCAGCTGCTTAATTCCGTCCCGAACATGGCTGCTAGAGATCTCCTTCTGATGATCGCTCAAGATCTCCTTAAACTTCAGTTTGTTGTAGTTCTTCTTGCTCAGAATCTCCTCTGGCGTCGACGTTTGTTCCAACGCTTCGACTCCCTCCACAAAATCCTAGCGAAATCAATTGCAAGCCCATCAGCTAAATCTACCAACCGCGCCCATAACAGTAAAATTTAAGAGGCTTCTTCTTACCAGTGTTTTTTCTAGATATTTGCGGATCACTGCCGAAACGTACAGCGTCATGTGCTCCTTGTACTCCTCCTCAGCTTTTTGTTTAAAGTCCTGCAACACCGAGTTATTCCGCACATCAAGTGAATCTGTGTAGTACACAGTATTCTGGATTATCATAATATGATAATTCAATGCCTCTTTATCCTCAGGATCCACAGATTGAGCATTTCCTGCCGATGATGGGGTCTGTTTCGCAATCGCCTGCATTGCTTCAAACATTGCTCGGTTGAGAATACTGTATCCGTTGTTCACCATATCGCGAACCTCAAGGTTTTCATCTGATAGTTGTTCAGGTGGAAGTTGATCCTCGATTTTCGCTGAAAAAAGCTATACGCATTTCCTATTAGCTGGGTAAAATATGCGGATCGAAGAAAAATATCTAATACTAACCGGGAATGACTTGATAAAATCCAAAACAGCCCTCTTCTTCTTAGATTTAACCTTCGTGGCCTCAATAGCCCGCACTTGCTCCTTCAGGAAATTGATAAAGTTGCCTTTCATTTGTTCATTCAATTTGAGCAGCAATTTGACGAGAAACTCCTGGTTTGTTCCTTCTCTGAACTGGCTCAGCTTTTTCTCAACTGCGTATATTACCCCAACACCCTGTCTGTCGTGTTTGATAAGGAACAAAGAGAGGAAGAACCGAAGGGTCAGTCAGATGCTCGTAAGGCGTTGCAAAGGCAGTTGACATAACTTACAGTGGATCATTTACTGTGATTACAACGACAAAAGATTGTATGTCAGTGCTCAAGAATCCAAATATATCCGTCATGGTGTCGTATAGCCTCTTTGCAATATGCTTATCCAGCTCTGGAGCTCGCCTTCTATTTAAGTCCGTAGGCCGTCGGTCATCTGGATGTCCACTTTGGACGTACTCCAAAAATGTTTGAATTTGACCAGATATGTGAAAGAACTCAGAAAGAAAGTTTTGTTCTGCAGCTACTAGGGGAATTATCTCGTCTAGGAAGCCTGCGAAGCATTCACTTCCCGTTATCTTGCCGTCCTGAATTTTTTCCCCCATAGCTTTGGTGCCGCTGTCACTAGACGTAGCGGACCTGAACGACTTGGCACGGGTAGCAGATCTCATAACTCCAAGGCCTCTGGCAGCTGCGCCTTCGGGCTCCTTTTCGCTATGTGTGAATACTTAAATAGGTTAAACGTCAGTCTCCCCTGTTTGCGAGAAAGAAAGGATGTCTGTAAGGGATGAAATACAGATTTCTTGATCTTCTGCTGTCGGTTTCCTCATAACTGTTTTCCAATCTCCTATGTGGGTTTGCATCTCTCCCTTGAACTGCTCTTTGAGGGCAACAGCGTATTCTCTAACCAACTTTAGGTAGCTACTCTTGTCTACGTCATGAATAAATAGTATTAGCCCCGCGAATTTGTATAACGACTGGTATACTGCTATATGTGAGGACGCCTTTGGTTTGACGACTGCCGCCGCTGATTTTGCTTTTCCCACCGAGGCGACGACCTCTGGCCTGACCAAGGTCATCAAGTCTTGCTAGGTATGGAGTTAGCAGAAAAATGATACATCCTGGGTTAGGAAATACGCACGCGGTATTTGATTTTCATATACTCAATCAATCTTCTCCCGAACATCTTGCTATCCTCGACATATCTATCTTTTTTATCTCTCAAAGCCATCATTTTTCCCATTCCAACTTCCCCCAGAGAAATATCCTCAAAGTTGCCCTCTGCAGATGTCGTCTTCGTGTTAGAGCTGGCTGTAGCAGTGGGGTCAATAGTTATTATAGCTTTGTATATAATAGACAAAGAACTCTCAAGATCAGGAAGGCGGTCTGCTTGAACTTTAGAGTTCTGTAGTGTTTCTATCTCCTCAGGAGATATGCTAACAGTTTGCAGTAGCACCTCTAGTTCTTTGAGTAGTGTCTTTTGGTTGGCTGTCTGAACCTGAAGACCCTGGGATTGGTTCTCAATGTATGCTATGTCATCTTGCAAACTCTAATCGTAGTTTCCAATTATTAGTGCGGTGTTCTCTTAAGGCGCAAAGAAAGGAACACGAGGGAATGGGAAACTAGGTTTTGCGTACCATCAACTCAACCGCATATAGGGTAAGTAAACCATCAAGCTCGTCGCATTGAGCAAGAGTCTCATCTAGTTGCCGAGCAAGTTCATCAATTCGTGTACTGTTAGCAACTTTGTTTTCCTCGTCCGTTGCGATCCAAATATTCCCGCTCTCGACTTTTGCGAGCTCCTGCCTAACTTCATGTTCAAGGGCATCAATTTTCATTTCTCTGCCATCCCAGCCGAAATCCTCTAAGACACTGTCGATGTCTACTGTCAGATTCGCGATGTCTATCTGAGTCATATACTTGCTTCTTGCGCTATTCGCCGCTGTCGAACGACGTCGCTTGTGTCGAGTAGAAAGGAGAGAGGTTTTACTGGTGTCCTTCTCCGGAGCTATCGGTGCTTTTATTGGTTCAGGTACCATTGGAGCTTCTAGTACTCCAGTCTTGGAACTTGGATGAACGGCAAGGGTATTAGATGGGACGGGTGCTTGGTGTGTGCTTGTAGACTCGACTGTCCCGGAAATGTCGATTAGGGGTATAGGTGGAGGATCTGTTCCCAAAGCGGCACGTTCGTTTGCCGTGTCTTCAATTCCTGGTTTGCTGGCTTTCTTTAACTCGGGGAGATTTTGCATAGCAGGAGACTCTGACCGCCTCAACGACTTTTCTGGGATGGATTCTTGAGGAGTGCCAGGGACGCCACCACCCAGCTTTCCCCTTAGCAGATCTTCTTTGGAGATGCTAACTCTGACCATTAGGCGATCGGTATTCGCATTCTTCAGTTCCCTTATTGCGGGGCGCTCCGGTGGTGTTTCCATAACATTTGCGGAATTTGCGGTAACAGGTTGACTTGTTATAGGGTTCGAAATTAGAGGGTTTTTTCCTGGCTTCGATAAAGCGCCTCCGGCAGCGTATGCATCGGCTGCAAGTTTAAATCGATTTCTAATGTTATTCACCGAGCTTTTGTTTCCAAGGCCAGCTGCAGCTTGGCCACGAGACTGAAGCGGAGTGGATACAGTAATCGGGGTCGAGGGAGGTTGGGGGGCCTGAGGAGAATGAACCTGAGCTTGCGAAGGAGGGGCTTGCACCTCAATGTTTGTTTGAATCGGGTGGATTTGTCTGGGATTTGGCGAGTTACCATTCCCAGTCCTAGGCGATGTGGGGAGGCCAGCTGGGGATAGCGGTTTGTGCTGCCGTGGTTTATCTAAGGGTACACTATCGTCTCGAGAAAGCTCTCCTGGAGGCGCGAGAGACGATTCTTCAACCACAACCTGCTCATTATATCTAGGCTCGTGTCCAGTTGATGGAGTTGGTTGCCGTGTCGATTCATTTGTCAGGCTTCTCTGAACCCTCGGTTTCACAGAGTTGTCTAGAGCTTTTAACTGGAGGTCCGGTCTCCCAGCAGATTCAGTGTCGGTATTCGATTGAATAGACGGTTGAGAGGAATGAGTAGAGACGGACGAAAGCTGCCTTGTGTGCTCAATTTGAGGGGGCAGGCTGGCAGCAACCTGTGTATGGCCATTTAATTGCTGCTCTCCCTGAAACAGATCGGAACTTGCTGTGCTCGGCCGCCCCTCGCCTATCATCGAGGTTATATTGTCGAACCCGATGAGCAAAGGAGTTTTTCCACCGGTATATTTCTTAAATATCCGGAAAAGAGATGCTACAAAGGCATCTTTTTCTTTTGATGTTCTGGTTTGCCAGTAGTAAGGCTTTCCAATTGTCGCGCTAAAGCCTGTGCAACCTGGGTCATTCTCGATCTGGGTCAAATCATCAAGATACCACGATTTGCCAATACTGAAAGAGCCGGTATTGTTCTCCCGAGCTTTGTGTAAGCGGACGCGGCCGGACTTGCGAACTGCAACAATTATGACACGGTTCTTTCGCGCATCAGGGGCCGCCTGATAGTCGGGAGGGGGAGGAGCCGATGGATGAACAGCATCTTCGATAACCCTGACATGTGTGATATAACATTCAAGTACTAAGGATAATATATGAACGTTGATATTAGAATGATGCGTTCAAGGAGTCACGGCAATGGGATGGAAATTGCGTACACTGGCCGTCGGCGTCAGCTCTACTGAAGCACGACTGTTGGATTCTTGTCCGCTCGTTCTCATAAATCTCCCGGTGGCTAGCGGTAGAGTTGGATGCTATAGACGGGGCGTGTGCGGAGGACGCAGATGAAGCGATATTGCCATGGGGTCCGCCAGTAGCGCTAGAAATGGAGGAATAGGGGGAGGCCATTACGACGGACAGAGAGTCGATAGTTGGTACAGCGATCGCGAAGAATCACCAGAGTTGATTGTGGAGTGCTTGGCGAGCGGGTAACGCCAGAACTGCAATTCATATCAGTAGTCTCCAAATACAGACGAACCAAGGAAGGGTAGAGCCATGTGGGGTTGTTTGGTGGAGTTGAAGGCGAAAGCGGAGACGTCGAGGAGATGTCGATGTCGATGGACAAGAGGGAGACACCTGTTAGATGATCTAGCTTCTTGATGCCGGTGAGCCCCCGAAGACAGCTCCCGGTACCCCGAGATGCGTACCGGTAACCACGGGGTCTGTGCAACGCCAAGCCTCGTCAAATCGCGGGTTTCCTGTCTGGGGACTTATAATAGCATTTTATACTTAAATTTTTTAATTTTTTTTTTTTTTTTTCTCTTCTGCTATCTTCACTCCTCTTGCAACCTTCAACCTCCACCACCAAAGCCATTGCGGTCACCAATCTCAACAGCCAGTCGCGCGCATTGCCTTGCTGGGCTTCAACCTCTTGCTGATAAGAGCTAATTTACTCACAATGTCTAATAAAAACAAGCCATGGATCTTTGCCCCTACTCCAGTTTCCGCCTCCAGCGCTGTCGCTACTTCGACCAGCACGACTCAAGATCCGGAACTCCTATCGTTGGTGTCGCAATACTTGGAATCCAATGGATTCACACAAGCTAGCGGAAAGCTTCTTCAGGAAGCTACAAAACGGAAAATCAAACTGGGACATCCTAGGACCCAATCTTTGACCGATATCTATCAAGCCTTCAAAGCTGCCGGTACAACCCCAGGTGCCCAACTTGCTAGAGAAGCAGCAGACGATACATCCGACACCCTCAGTGCCCATTCTTCAAATTCTTCCACTATAGCGACCAATTCAAAACCCACAAACCCGCGAAAACGCCAAAGGTCTGCTTCTGTTTCGTCCAGTTCGTCAGATACCTCAACTCCAGTCTCTTCCCCATCATCTTCTTCATCGGAACCTAGCAGCTCTGAATCATCCGACTCAAGCGATTCTTCATCAGAAGACAGTGGCGATGAGGACTCCGAAGAGGAGTCTTCCGACGAATCATCGGAAGATGCCTCTGAAAACATCTCCGACGAAAGTGACAGCGATGACGATAGTAGTAATAAGTCGTCGGAAGCAGAAGATACAACATCTGGTTCGAGCACCCCAGTGCCGCCTCAGAAAAAGAAAGTTAAGCTTGGCTCGCCAGCGCTGAGGAAGAAACCAGCATCACCAATATTACCCAACCACCAGAAAGGAACCAGCACTACAGCAGTGGCAGAGCAGAACTATGAGGGTATAAAGGCAGAGAAAGCCAAGAATAAACCATTTTCGAGAATCAATACCAATAAAATCACATACGAGAACGAAGCCCTTAAGGACAATAGATTCAACGGTAATACCTACGCTCAACGGGCCCACGAGGATCTAATAATCACTAGAGGGAAGGGTTTTACAAAGGAAAAGAACAAGGTACAGTCGGGCTCTCTAGGCAATTAATAAAGCCATTAAGACTAACATTAATTTCCAATACCTTAGAAAAAGCGAGGCTCATACCGAGGCGGCGCTATAGATTTCGCTCCAAAGAGCTACAAGTTCAAAGACTAGTCACTAACTCACCAAGACTCATTTTTTTTGGGAATTTTGAAGAAAATCTACACCATGCGGTTTATTAAACCTTATAAATAGAAAATAGCTAGAATAGTTTGCAGAGTCCTAGTAAATTTACTGGACAGAGTGGCGTTGAAAAGCTGGACTGTTGTACCTTTGGTGATACCTCTGCTATTGTATTATTAGGGAAATTTACAAACTCCTAGAGTTGTTCGAGTATCAGCAAGCTTAAATGGCATTGTCATTGAAACTCTCCGTTTGATATTTGCAGGCACGTCTATGAGGAATAGTTTCTAAGTTTGTATGCGAGCGAATTGAAGTAGCTTCTTTGTGGTATGGTTTGGAACCACACACTATTAAACTTGAAAGCGCCACCAACAAACCTTTCTGTGACGCCGTAAAATCCGGACGACTCGCTGGCTTAACACAACATAAAAGTATTCGAGCATCTAGGACCAGTAGGCCTCTTTGGGTGAAGGGAAACGCCTAGGACAGTGGCCGCAGGAGTGCGTCTGAGGAAGCCATCGCCTTTTGCCTTTTGCATGTTATCTAGTCGATATCTTTGCTTATGCCCTTACGTATTTAGCTACGAGTTTTGCTCCTAAACGTCAGATAATGGCCGAACCAGAAGTCAAGCGACCCAAACTCGATGCCCTTCACACAAGCACTCACAAATATTCGGAGGATCAGGGCCTTCAGGCCCTCGCAGAATGGGTTGTTGAGGCTGGTGGCTATATTTCCACTGCCCTGGAACTGTACCACGGTATGTCTGGCTCTCTATTGCTTGTCTCTATCTACAAATGCATCAAAACAACATTTGCAGGTCTGTCCAAAAAGTTTGTTGCCTTATAGTGGATATATGTTAAAAATAGGTTATTTGGCGTGGTCAGATGAAATGAAAGGCTATGGCGCTAGAGTAGCTTCTTGTCTAAGTGCAACGGCAGCAGGCCCCGTAACCCTGATAACATGCCCTTCCTCTAGGATATTTTCTCTAGCCAATCCTAGGCCAGACTTCCCGGCTACCTTCATGGAATCTTCGTCCATATCTTTGCATTCAAGGGCATGCTTCCATCTATGTCAGCAGATATTGCTTGGGGAAAGCAGCCAATTCTGGCCCTACCTTAAACTGCTTCCCTGGACTTTCAACACCCCATTGTATTTCACCGACGGCGAAATGGTCAGGCTGGCTGGAACAAATCTAGGTGCGGGAGATGTCGCATCAAGAAAAAGAATATGGGTAGAAGAGTGGGGGGCAGGGTTGAAGGCTTTGAAGGAAAGCAACATCGTTCAGGATGTGGAGAAATATACCTGGTAAGATTTCCAAAGCCCACATACAGATTAAAGGTCCTATAAAAACGCTGAGAGATAGACGCCCACGATTAAAGGAACTTATACTTACGGGCAGCAACGATTTACACTTCTCGGTCCTTTCCCTCCAACCTGGTTCTAATACCGTCCACAACTGATACGCTTCCAATAGCGCCCGCCGAGAGTAGAGGCTGGGACTTCCCAGTTCTAGTTCCCCTTGTCGATATCTTAAACCACCTACCACATACTAAGATAATATGGCAACCAGCGCCAGACAGCTTCTCATTAAGGGCACCGGAGCAGCTATGCATTGGGTCGGAAGTATTCAATAATTATGGACCCAAGGCAAATGAAGAGCTGCTTATGGGATATGGATTTGTGATTCCCGATAACCCCGTGGATACTTTGGCTATGAAATTCAGTATTGCTCCAAGGGGTTTGGCAGCAGAAATCTGGCAGCGACGAACGTTAAGAAAGAAATGGACAGAGGTGTTTCATTTATCCAAGTCCACCAGTCAAGAAAGCCATGAAGGACACCAGACTCTTGAGAACGACTGGCCAGACGCTCTAGTCGATCTGTTTAGGATTTTAGTAGCAAATGAATACGAGGTTCAGTCGCTTATAAGCGCAAATCCAGATCTGACACCAATATCAACTAGAAATGAACTCGCTGTCGCAATCGGGCTGAGGCAAGCATTACTCCAGAAACTTGCGATCCTTCAGAAGCACGATATGTCCGCAGAAACCGCCCCAAGAAACGAGCGGGAGAAAATGGCAGATATCTACCGCAAGAGCCAGGAAGAAATTATGGTATCCAAAATCAAAAACTTGGATGGTTTCGTTAAAAGCTATGCAACTGAGAAGAGACTCAGCTCTAAGCGGTACCTTGCCGACCACAGCGACCTTGCAAATTACATGAATAAACACCCCACTCTAATCGAAGAATTCGACGATGATGAAGGTGGCCACCATGCTGATATCATGGATAAAGGGGAGCTTATTCTACTAATGGCCCTAATTCGAGAATATTTTGCTTTAGACAATAAACCGGACAAGGCACCCACAACCGGGCCATTCTGGGTTCGATTCATTTGTATGCTCCAGGCAACCCCAGGGTTGTCCTTCAACGGGTCCTGGGATGTCAATGAAGGCAGCGAGGCTATGGATGAAGAGGGGGGGGAAGAAGAAGCAGAGCAGCAAATATATGAACGCATAGCAAACTATTGTAATGCAGCTTGTGGTTTTATCACGGGCGGGGTCTCCACAGCCCATATATCCTGGGCTTGGGGTGTTATTCGAACGAAGTGTGTAGAAATCGGGGAAGATGACATTAACCTTACACTGTAATCTCCAACTAGGCTCTTAGCAGCCACCAGAGAGCGAATCTTGTATGTTTAAACCCCATTGTGTATTGTGCACACCCCTGTCTGAGTAGGAAATCGCCTAGTTGCTAGAGCACTGCAGTATGGAGCGGGATTTAGGCTAGTTTGGCTACTTGCCACTTCGGTGTTGTTAAGTTGCATTTCTAATCAAGGCGTGAACATTAGTTAGATGGAGTCATTATCTCTTCGTACCTCGGCAGCTTCATCTAACTCTAGCTCTGCTCTCAAGGTTGGGGAACTGAGATGAGTATACTGCACTAAATCGTCTTCTTCTTCCATGCACCGGTATCTATAGATACGGATAGCACGGAGTAAAGACTGCATCCCCTAGCTTACCTACTAATTTGCGACTGGCCAAGATCAGACATGCAACAAAGCCTCACCATATCAAAACTGTCGCGGTCCTTGATATCATCTTACAAGCTACAATTCACCCCTCGTCAAGTCAAAAATCTCCACGTCGTCCTTGCAAATCCATCGCTACTACCCTCAACGCCACCAACTACTCGGAAATTTTCACAGACGTGGCGAACGCACCGGGGCGACTCCAACATAGGCAAAGATCTGAAGTCTGTTGGGCACGATGATACACATGATGGCGACGGAGGGGTTATGCGCCAGAGGTTGGAAGACCTCGAAGAGCAGTCGAGGCTAGCTGAACCACGCAAGCACTCCAAATTTCTGGAGACAAAAGAAGCCAACCGATTAGCAGAAAAAAAGCATCCCAACGACGAAGACTTGGAAACTCTAAAGGGGAGATTAGCCAACAAGATACAGGCTGCAGAATTCAACTATGAACATGCCAGTGCTGTTGCATACTCGCAACTTTCGGCTGGCATTGCAGGCAAAGAAGCCCGGGACACCGCAATAGCTAGACCGTGGACTGGCACGGAGTCGCTCGAAGATGCTGTTTTACGTAGCTTGCACGAATCCAAGCCACGTCTCCGGGGATTGCCAAAAGCACCAACAAACCTAGCGCCCGTGCGTCGGATGTCGAAAAATGAACGGATAATATCTGCAAGAGATCGTGCTAGCTCTTATCCTCTTCTAAAGAAAGCTGAGTCCGAGCTGAATGACGAAGAAAAAGAGGCAAGATCGCGGATGTTCCGGGAACGATTTGAGCCGGGAGCACGAGCTCTGCCTAGTACAGTTCAAGGGTTAGCCGCGCTAGCGAATGAAAAGATTGAAGAGGCTATATCCAAAGGACTATTTAAGAATCTACCAAGAGGGCCAGTTAAGAGGGACCATCACGCTGAAAGTCCATTCATAGATACCACCGAGTACCTTCTGAACCGTATGATCCAGCGTCAAGAGATAGTGCCACCCTGGATCGAGAAACAACAAGAACTACAGAAGGAGATTAGGTCTTTCAGAAGTAGAATAAGAGCGGATTGGAAAAGACATGTGGTCAGGACCATCGCAAGCTGGGGCGGTGGGACGGATGTCTGGAGGAAGCGAGCTGAACAGTACGCTGAAGCTGAGAAGATTGTCAATCCTGACCCCATGGCAGCTTATGAAGAGGGCGCAAAAGGGCAGGTCGGGAAGAAAAAATGGAAGATGGATGGTACCACCACGAAAATCGGCGAAGATCTCCCCTTGGATAACAAGTCTGAGATCGAACGCGGGATTGGGCCTCATTCAGCACCAGTTATCGTTCAAAGCCCGAAGCTCGAGGCGCCACCCATACCCTTTCGAGACAGCAATTGGGAGAAGATGGAGCTGCCGTATCATGAAGTCAGCATTCAAAACATCAACGCGATGACTCGCTCCTACAAGTAAGATATCTTCACTGCTAGACTTCAAGTTTTATTAGAGCTAATGGGAAACCAAATAGCCTGCAAGCACCTCGTATAGCACAACGCCCTTTTCTCACTATAAAGCGAGAAATTTTGTCCTGCTACAGAGATGTGATGCCTAGTATCCCCACTGAAATGATCGAACGCGCAAATAACCCTAGCTACGGCAAAGCACAACTTAAATTGAGTAGAGAAATAAGGTCGAATGTCAAAAATAAGGATATCCTCGCGCTTCTAGATACTAGCGATAGAGGTAAGATATACGACGAATTGGAGTCGAAGGCTTATGGGTTTAAGCAATTTTGGAGAGATCTGTTTTCTCGAGGGTAGTATCCAATGCTCAATTTTTATTATTATTATTTTTATTTTTATTTTTATTTTTTTCATAAAAAAAAAATTAAATATTAAATATTAAAAATAATAATGAGACGGGCCAGCAATGGCATCATGATTTGTTGATAGAAATCCCACAATTGTGCCCCCACTTAACAATGTCGAAACGACACGCGGTAATCTTAGCGCGTGTGGCGTACAATGGTGATAAATATCCATTACCTGCGCTGTATTATAGCTATAATACATCAACATGTGGCCCCTGTCATTTTCAGCATATGTATGAGTGTAGGAAAAGACACAGGCTAGGCTCCCCTGTATCTTTTTTTTTTTTTTTTTTTTTTTCGTTCAAGGAATGTGCTTGGCCGATAGGTAGCGTGTCGCTCGTCCAAAAAGCCGAGCTTCCTGCTTGGGCAGCTCGTTGAATAAGTAGCTAGGATGGAACACCAAGGAATGAGATCATAGGGATGGGAGAGTAGTCGATTCGCAGTTTCGATGGCGGTTAGATATCTTCGCCGTGGTTGATTTAATCTATTCCGCGGGTCGGGTGTTTTATCATGTATCTATCGATAGTAGAAAATACCCTGCAAGTTCAAGTTGACACCCTCAACTCCTACGGCCCGTGATATTAGAATACGAAAATATAGGGCGTATGTGACAATTTGTCAATATGATAGACTCTATTTGTCATATGTGGGACGTTCGGGTTTTAAACGGTTTGATTAAAATATGGTTAGTAGTATAATTCGATTTGGGATAGGTGTGACATGCTAATTCCAGCGATCTCATGAATTTGTCGTAGCGTATATTAGCATGGAGATGAATGGACAAATCCATAGCGCTGAGTGCAGTCCGAGGGCGTAGCCTCTACCCAGTACCGTGTATTTGAAAACCTGATTGATTGGGTTCATCAAGGCGATAGTTAGTATAACCCATAGGGTTAAAGACCGTTCTCCCGCCGACTCCCATATCCAGGGCGTGTTTCTTATCGACAAGACAAGTAGTAGCGAACCACCACGATATTTTGGTTTTACCAATCGATCTTATGCATGTGTTCCGCGAAAGACGATGCATCTTACTCGTAAATCAACAAGCCAGATTGTGCGAATCCTGTCACGCGAATTAGCTGGGTCCAATGCGTTTGGCTTTTTGTAGCAACTGTAAATTTGCGTCTGCACTAACAAGGATACCAATGGAAAGTACATACTTGTCTCGGGGATGGAAAGCTCCTTACGCTCAGCATGCATTGAGCTGACTACCGGAAAAACCCTTAGTCTAAAAATGATGTTGCACTAGAGGGAAGAAGAAGTTGAGGAGCCTGACATAGGATGCAAGTGGATAGCAAATATGCAAGTCATGCCTGCCGCCAACCAAAGGCCCGTTGATGTATTTTGATCGAATCTACGAATTCCTAGCCACGGGATGATGCCTGCACGTTTATGCTTTCTCCTAGCATTAACGACCGATCTGCTGTTGGCGGAAGTCTCTGCTCTTGACCGGGAACGCACCAATACCGATCGTTTCTGTTTGATTACCGTTGTAGTCTATTTCAGGTCGCCGGCTTAACAATAGTCAGTAGCGGAGAAGCGGCGTACAAGATGCAATATATATGCCACATAGAAGGGGTCGAAGAAACAATTGCTACCTTGGGCTGTATGCTGCTCGTGGAGGGCGATTCTAAGAATAAACTTGGAGGCGTTGGCCTCCAACCGGCTTGGTATAGTTGGTGGCTGCTCCTCGTACACTTCCTCCGTGAAGAAGCGCGTGATATCTATTCTTCACTGGGGATCTCAGATCTGGCAAGCGCAAGCCCTCTAAGGAGAAACCTGGATTGGACTTCCTATGCACAATGCTGTGCAACGGCAATAAAGTGACCTAAGGCGAGCGGAACCAGTTAGGGCACTTGCTAAATGTACACCAGCATTATGATGCGTTCACCGCCGACATGACTTCGACACCCAGATGTATGACGTTTCAAAGAAGCCGTACCAAATTCCATTCACATTTCATAACCTGCCCGGTTTTAATACTGTTTTNTTTTGGTTTGTTTGTAAGAGCACGCCTCGGAAGCCCCCACTTTTCTTATCGGTGTGAGCTTGTCGACAGACGACGAACGGTCTTACTGGGATGCGGAGGGACCAGGTTGAGACGAACAAACTGGGGGAGTGCTCGGGTCGGGTTTACTTCCCTCATGTATTTCAGACATCGAAGCGATAACACCAGTTTCTATAACGTCAAAGCACAAAGGACGCATGGAACCCAGCCGTAAAAGCTGGCTACCTAGAGCCCAAATACATACTTATTTCCGTGCAAATGCCCAACAACCCCGGTCAGCGGTTTGGCACATTATTATCTGACAAAAGTTCCTGTCACGCGAGACGAGGAGGGTGGAAGGCCCAAACAGACAATAAAACAATATGTGCTGCCAGGGATTTGGTTCTGGCTTTTCTTGCCATTCCAGTTGCTGGCTAAAGATGCATCGGATCGATAAGGAGTCCTTGTTTCCCGACGCGGAAAGAATGGAGAGTTTCTTTCTTTTCTTTTGCTCCTTGGAGATCACCACTTGATTTGAGGTTCGTTGTGCGCGCAGAAGGAAAGGCTTGTGAAGAAGGCCGTTTCCTTCTTTTTTTTCTTTGTTTTGAAACCCCTTACCTAAAGGTAACTTCACTGTCTGGAGCTGGCCATTCCGAAACCTGTGGCATGATTGAAATGGATAGGTGGGTGTATCGTAAAAGGCTTGGTATCTCTTCATTTCGGGCGCAACTATGGCGCCTTTTCAGCCATTATTTTGCTGTCCTTTCGCTGGCGGCCACAAGGACGATGCATAAGATGGGATCATCAGTGGCTGACGGTGGAACATGCAATGTACCTGATACTCAAGTGCATGTAATAAGCGTGCCTTCATCAGCATCACCATCGACCGACTTCTCCGTCGATTTACTGGCATTGATGGAATCCCCAACAGCGCATACGATTGGTGATATTATTGGCAGAGGGGACTGGGCCGGCTGGGGGGGTAAAAGGACTAGCCGCTGTTGAGATTTCCCCTTGAAATTTCTGACAGGGAACATTGAACAGCTGCGGAACTTCGTACATTTACCGGCCCAAGACCTCCCCTCCAGACTAACCCCAAGACCTTTAGCTTGGTTGGTCGCTCTTGGTTGTCCCCTTTCTCATCCCGTCTCCCATTTTCGTCCGCATGTTCCTGTCTGTCTGTACTTGGTTAGAATGTACCTGTACGGAAGACACCACTAGTGACCTGAGTGTCTGTGTGGGTTTGAGCGAGCAAGCAGGAAAGCAAGCGGAGAAGTCTGCTTCCTGCGCATCCCTTCTCTTTCTTTCTTATCTGAGCGGCTTCTCCAGTAACATGTGCCGTCCATACCATCCGAGTTTCTTAAAGCTGGGCAGCTCGGCGCCGTGGTAGCTATCAGCAGTTCCGTTTTGCTTTCCTCTCCTCCTGCTCTTCTTCGGCAACCCCGGCTTCCACCATCTTGCTTGCTCGAACTCTTTTCCCTCGCTTGCCACCGACAAAGACCCGAATCTGCCTTTCGCGCTGCTCGTCCGACTAAAGATCCGGGATTAGCATCAGTATTCGCATTCGCATTCGCATTCGCCATTAACATTCACATTAGTATTAACTCGAGGCACTTACAAGGTAAGATAGATACCTACTTACTTTCCTCGGCGTCCGCCCTGCTGAGCCTGCATCCGTTCTTTCTCATCTGTCTGAGGTTGTTCTTGTTCTTTCTATCCGTTCTTGTAGTTCTTGTTGTTGTGTTGTTGGCCCTCTCTCTCTCCCCGTCCGTCTTTCAGCCGTCAGCTGGCCAGCCCAGCCCAGCCAGCGCCCCCAACCTCCCTTCAACGCTGACAGCCGTCTGTTGCCCTCTCCATCTCCAATCACCATCTCTGCATTATCTAATCGGCAGAATACCGTCGTCAAAGAGGGTTTGGTCTTGGCTGCACTGGCAGGCGACTCTCTCCTTCTCAGTCGGCATCCCATGTTCTTTGATTCCCTTCCTTTCCTATTCAGCCGTTGCAGGGTCCATGAGCGATATTTGATCATTGATTGATCGGTTTATCTTACGACAGAACAGACACTCAGCTTCACCGGTGACGAAAAAAAAAAAACAAAGGTGCCGCTGCTGCTTCCCTGTGACTTTCATAGGGCTTCGTGGTCGGCGCTCCAATCTACATTCAACCTCTCGCCGTTGGTGATTCCGATTTTAATCACAATTTTGACATTTTATTTTGGGCACAACTTTCATTCATTCCTTTCCTTTCTTCCATGGTCGGTTAGGCCTTGGTTTGGGAACATTATACGACATTTCGCATTCAAACACATTGCGGCTTTAGTGGGGATGCTGTTACGCCTTGGAAGGAAATAGAGATTAGTCACATTAACATTATAGGTATATTCTACCTACCTGGCCACTGCCCTAGTATCAAATCATAATCGAACTATCCTGGATACCGCCGGCGTGAGGGAGAGCGATCTCCAAGGTTGGGATCATGAGTGCTGAAGGGCACACCAACCATGTGAATCAATCGTGGAGGACTGAGCAAGGACCCATTAACTGGTCGCGGCCACAAACAAGGCAGGGACACCAAAGGCCGTCTCCATCTACCAATGGAAATGATGCTGGTGATCCGGCACTGAATAACCCCATGACAGCCCCGGAAGCAGCGTATCTGGGGCCTGTGGAAGGATCTGAAGGACTCGGTATGGGAATCCACGTTGGCAGTGGAGCTGGACTGTTGAAATTCAAATCCAGCAACTCGACAACAGGCCGTCGACCTGGCCACCAACCGGAGCTATCGAACGACTCCACTATATCAGGCGGAGGAGGGGGGGGGTTTTATTTGCCGCAGGATCATCTTCTAGAAAATACAAGCCAACATCGTTACCACGATAGCAACCGGAAATATATCATTGATACACCTCCGATCCAACTGGAAGAAGGGGTTTCGCGCTCTGCCAGCAAATGGAATCGCCCAACACAGCCGTCGCGGGCTTATGTCGCCCTTCCTGAGATGTCAGAGATCTATTCTGGTGACCACACCCAATACATTCGGTCTTCGCCACCTAAACATAACTTTAACGACCCAGACGACGAATTTGAATACGATGTCCAAAAAGCGTACAAGAGCGATGTTTATCACCACCCTCCTACCGTTCGACTCTCTACTGCCTCTGTCGCAACCGGTGTCATTGACTTTGAGGATGCTCACGACGGCGATCCCGACCGGGTCGGCGCTATCGATGATGATTTCTCGCACTCTACAACATATCCACTAGATCAGACTCGCTCCGCTTCCAACCATTCCAACCGCCCCACTCGACGTTTTGCTAACGACCATAACTTTCGCCGGTGGCATAGAGGCAGCGGAGAAGTCAACGAGGAGCTCCAGCGGCGTCTGGGGGCAAGACATCTCCAGATGATTGCTCTCGGTGGAACGCTTGGTGTTGGTCTCTTTCTAGCTAGTGGTAAAGCCCTCAGCCTTGCTGGACCTTTGGGTGCGTTGATCGGCTATGCCAGCATGGGGTTTGTTGTTTTGTGTGTCATGCTAAGTCTGGGAGAAATGACTACTCTAATCCCCATAGCAGGGTGTGTATCCTTTGAAACTATCCCTTCCTTGGCTCAAGAGCACTTTGCTAACATGCATATCTATGAAAATTCAGTGGTATTACGACCTATGCTGGCAGATTTGTTGACGATGCCCTAGGCTTTGCCGCTGGCTGGATGTATTGGATGTCGTTCGCGACGGCACTACCAACAGAGGTTACAGCCGCCTCCATCTTGATAAGATACTATACTCCTATCGAAGATGAGAAATACGTTGCGCTTTGGATTACTTTATTCCTCGGGATGGTTGTCGCAGTTAACTGTTTCAACGTCCGTGTGTACGGAGAGCTGGAGTATTGGTTTGGTCTCCTCAAAATTATTACTATACTTGGCCTTATAATCCTGATGGTTATCATCAATGCCGGGGGCGCACCGAATCATGCACCGATACGATTCAAAAACTGGGAATTTCCAAACGGCCCGTTTCGGCATCATTACGTCAACTATGGGGGAGTCTTACAGTGGCGGGATCAATTCTTCCAGTACCCAGACATAACTGGTGCTGGCGCAAATTTCTTAGCTACCTGGGGGTCTTTCACTATTGCTGCGTTCTCTTTTCTCGGAACTGAGATTGTTGCGGTTGCTGCAGGAGAAGCAGTGAACTCTCGCCAGGCTCTTCCGTCCGCTGTCCGCAGACTTTTCTGGAGAATTGCGATATTTTACGTCCTGGGAATATTTGTTGTTGGATTGAATGTTCCTAGCACCCATCCTCGACTTCTTCAATTTCATGATTCGACTGTTGGATCGGCAGTAAATTCACAGGGGGGATACAGCGCCCTTGGATCCAAGAGTCCCTGGGTCATCGCTATTATGGAATCTTCTATCCCGCTTCTTCCTGCCATTATCAATGGCGTCTTTGTTTTTTGCGCCTGGTCCGCCGGCAACTCACATCTGTATGCGAGCAGCCGCACTCTATATGGGCTGGCTCTCGAAGGGAAGGCGCCAAGGATCTTCCGCAGGTGCACTGCCAGTGGGGTCCCATTTGTTGCAGTGCTGACTAGCTCGGCCATTGCTCTTACGGCGTATATTCAACTAGCGGGTCCTACTGGACAGACAGTTTTCGATTACCTTTTGAAACTCACAACGACGTCTGGTTTACTTGTTTGGGGGTATGTTATCTTCCCGACTTTCTGGGAGAACCAACGCATTGATATATTTGCTATTAGGACATTTTGCCTCGCATTCATTCGCTTTTACTACGGAATCCAATTAGCTCGCCATATCGATAGGTTTTCAGATGAGTACCCGTATCGGAGTCCTTTTCAACCATACTTAGCTTGTAAGTGTATATTTTTACCCTCCAGCTTGACCAGATGCCTAGCTAATCATCGCAATATTTTTAGGGATCGGCCTTATATTTACATCTATAATAGTCTTTTTCAACGGATTCGACTATTTCCTGGAAGGCAGACGAGATGCCAATGGAGTACCGATTTCCCGGGATACCGATTTTGCACCGAACTTTCTTTCAGCCTACCTGAGCGTCTTTGTTTTCTTTTTCTTATTTGTCTTTTGGAAACTGTTCAAGGACACATCCTTGCAGCCTCTCAATCGTATAAATTTCGACACTGGTATGGTTTACGGTATGGACGAACGACGGAAGGAAGACCTTACGCCATCCAAGCGAGCTCTCCGTTTTGCAATACGAACCATTGGCTGAGCTATAGCCTTAACTCCTTTTCTATGATTATACAGTACTCTTGAAGATACCCCCAAATCAGCGACCTTACAGCGCCCTCGCTTTCTTTCCTTTACAAATATTATTGTTTGGTCGATGCCACGATTTACCACGCATATCTTGGACTTCATCTTTCTCATATGATTCTGTTTTACTGGAGCCAAGGTGTTTCGGGAAAGGTTTATATGAATTTGCTTGCGCGCCTCAAATACCCCAGTACTCACCTTTAATCCTCCCTCCTCCCCAGCCCATATTTGGTGCCTCAGTACATTTTTTTATTGTGTTTGTTGAAAGCTGATGTAGCGCCAGACACGATGCACGACCTCCATCCTGAAACCCCTTTACCTTACCATTTATTTCCTTGATTCTTCTTTACTATATTACTGCTTCGTTGTGTAAGATATCAGGCTGGTGGGGATCATGGCGTTCTCTATTTCTCTATTTCTACAGCATTTTTTTTTTCTTTTGTTTTCTTTTCTTTCTTTTTTTTGACTGATGATACAATTTTCTTGCACCAGTCTTACCCTATTTTTCATCAGCCCCGTCCTTATTCTTTTTTTGCCTTTCCCTTTGAGATGATGAAACCCCTCCAAAATCCATAGAAGTAAAAAACACCGTACCTTGACATAGCATCGTCCACCTTGGCATCCGTAACCACGTTTTATCTGTCCCTTAGATGGGTTAACTCAGTCCACCGACGGAGGCATATTAGAAAGAAGAAGAAGAAAAAAAAGAAGAAAAAGGACGCTGGAATCGTTGACTTTTCGTTGTAATTAATTAATTATGGCAGTAAATATACTCATCAATATTATTTGCAACCTACTATGGTGGGTCTGTTTTACAGGTTTACGGCGTCGGGATTGATTCCTTTCAATCGTCTCGCGCAGCCTCGTTCCAAAATCACCAGCTCGTAACCCCTCTAGATCGATCGAACCCTGCCCTGATTTTGTCTGGGTGCACTTTACCCTCCAACACGGTCCATTTGACAATGCTCTCCACATCGCTGGGCTTAACCCTAGCCAGCCAGATGCCTTGTCCAGCCTTCTTACGGTAGATTATCATGTTGGCACTCCACTTGTGCCCGCCAACGTGGTTGGTGAAGAAGATGCCCACGCCACCAGGACGAAAGTCGTCAACGTCACGATAGAGGTCGAGCGGCTGCAATTGACGGCGCAGTTCTTTCTGGAGCAGCGGGGCGGACTTGCCACATCGAGCTAAATTGACGTGCACAGGGTTAGATTGTGGACGGAAAATCAGGAAAGAATGGTGTCGGAGAAGGCAAGCAGGGAAAAGACAAAAATGGGTAGTACGACCAAAGAACTCAGGCGCTTGAATACAAGGCAGTAATGCAAGTAGGGCGAGGAGCGATAGGGAATGTACGTACCGTCCCGGTGCTTATGGGAACACAGCAGGATTAGATAGTCATGCGAGCATTCGTATGACTTGAGGTATGATGAAGCAGCTAGTTGGGCAGCAGTTTGGGTCGGGATGGGTCCCAGAGATAGACTGGACAGTTCATCAGTGGGCAGAGAAACAGCATTTGCCGGGTCGCCATTGCGTTCTTCGTTGCCTGATAGCTCAGTATCCGGTAGGTCGTCCTGTTGGTTATTGCTCCCAGGTGGGCTGTCTTGCAACTCGGGTTTAGCTACCTCTGTGCCGTTAGTATGTTCTGCTTCAAGCCCTTTCGTTACATGTTCAGCAAGCGCTGTCTGTTCCTCTTTTATTCTTGTATCGTCGTTGAACATTGGGGTTGTCGTCGTCGGCCCCGGGTTGATGAACTTTTCGATGAGCTCGGGGATATCATCTGGAGTTACACGCTCGACTTGTGTCCATGACGGTAAGATGATACATGTTGTAGGTTTGGAGCTGTCGGTGTAGTACTCTGGTGGTGGGCACATGTTTGAGGCGGAGACTTTCAATTTCTAAAGCACACGTTAGAGCTAGTTGGGAATATTTCCTTTCACTGGGTAAGCTGAGGAAGGTGGTTATCGAACCCCGTTGGTAGGCTTCTTCGCCTTGCTGATTGCCTCCATCAGGGAACCCTTCTCGTCGCTACATGGGAGGAAGGTTTTGTCAGCAAAGCAGACCTGTATGCTACAGCGCGAGCTATGGAAGCATATATATTTAAGGGGACCCGCCCATAGAGTTAGCTCTGTGACAGGAAAAAGCTACTGACTCGACATCACGAACCCAGTCCGATTTGCCCGTTGCAATGATGATATGCGTCGCCCAATCCTTGCCGGTCTGCCATAGATCGGTATCTTCTTCGACCTTGAAGCTGGCTGGGTATTTGATGGTGCAGGTATGACAATCCAGATCGCAGTCCGGCGGGATCGGATCGAAGAGATTGTCCTTTGTAATAGGTGTTCCGCCAGGAGTAGCAGCCCCAGAGCCAGTCCAGGATCTAACCAGACGTTTCAACATAGCCGCGATTTGGAATCACTCTTGTCCTTTCAGTTGGTCTTGTATATTTATTATAACGCTCAGGCTGACGGTTGTATGCCGCAGTTGCACAATAGCTATATAGGCACACAACAATAAGTAAACATCCTATCGAAAACTTTAGCGAAACGCTAATATGATCCACGGGTATGTGTAAAACTTCAGTGGAACGCCCAATCCAATCTAATGGGTATGTGTTTATGTATGCGTATGAGCATGTGCAAATTCTAGATGGGTGGATAGCTCGAATGGGTATCTTCAGGATCGATAGTTGAATTTGGAACTTACAATTTGGCTTGATATACTGTTTGTAAGTAAGTAAGTAAGTAAGTAAGTAAGTAAGTACTTGCATTTAAGTATGGTAGAAGCACGGAAGGTGCAAGATCAATTAATATACCTGGTTCGCCGAGTCTGTGGGGAGAGATGACGAATCCTCTCTCGCTCTGCAGAAAGTCCAGTCGCCGGCGCGCTGGATGCCTCACAAGTACCCAAATACTTACCCAGGTATTTGGGTGCACTTTGGGTCGATGGGATCAAGCTGATGCAATGTACGAGATACAAGAAGAACAAGTGCTCAGCTCTGGGGAACAGTGTCTTAATAATTACGAAGCAGGCGACAGCCACTAAGGCGGGCATTACTCAGAACTCCGGCCGAGAATGAGACTGCGCTCTGCGCTCGCGGAGAGACAGGCCCTTTCCAGCTTCCTTCCAGCTTCCTTCTGTTTCAATCTGCAGCAAGTCGGATCAGATAACTTTAATTTGAGGCCTGCTTAGCTGGCCGATGCCGATTTCTCCGACAGTCCACTCGGATTTAAGGTCTTATTACCGACATATATATTTTTTGGAGGTACAACTTTAGTTAGCTAGAATAGGAAGTAGAGAAAATCGTCGACTGTTGTAGCTTGAGCGTCGCAAACGCCTTCAAATATGTTGAGCTTTACTGCTGCTGCTCCTCTTTACAAATAATAGACTTCCACTGCTGCTGTGAGCACAAATCCAACGAATACTAGCCATCCCCTGGTCCCTTCTCCCGCTGCCCAGGACATCAGGTCCTTTCGCACCATCTCATCGTTCACGACCGAGAGACCCATATTCTTCTCTTCGACAACCTCCACAGCCTGTCCGGCGGCTGTCAGCGACTTTGCCGCCCCGGACATCCCAAAGTATGAATACGGTAGGGTAAACGTCACCGTCGTCGCAGCAATACCTAGTAACGTCGTTGGGTTGATCCAATCGACCGAGTGTGACGGCGCCTGGATAGCAGCATAAATTAAAGATATCGCTGAGGGGAATACGATAACACGGTTCAAAAGAATGTGTGAGCGAATCGAAGTTTCCTTGAAGGCGACAGCTTGCTCGCTCCCGTGTTTGGTCTTAAGTAATCCTGGTGTGGAAAAGTATGCTGTTGAGAGAAAGGCTCCTGCAGAATGCAATCCCCCAAACCCGTGAAAATATGGGCACGCCGTCATAGCTATCAGTATACAATCGAATCTACGTTATAGCTTCATGCTGTATTCACGGCTTGCCAACCACGTACCAGATGCGAATCCTGTGCCCAGAAGGCCGATGAGTCGGCAGGCTAAGAAGCCAGAGTTCGTGTCTGTCGCTGGCATTTTGCAATAGATGGTTGTTCCGATGCCGAGAGTAATGGTGATGGTAATGGCTGGAGGATGGAGAGATGGAGAGTGTATGAGGGCGATTGCCTGGTGCTCCTACTCTTTCACCCCGCGACCGCTGTTTGGTTGCTATGACGTCATGTTGACAGTATGCACGAATTGTCCGCTGCGCTGGACCGCGCTGCATCGATTGCGCAGTTCACCGAGCAGGGAATAAGAGGAAGATTGAGGAGAAGAAGATAACGCTTTAAGCTAGTCTATGTACAAGAATGTCAAGGTATCATCCTGGTTGTTTCGGAAGCTATCCGGGTGTGTCTTTGGCTGACTATCGGAATTTAGTGCGAAGAGAGACCGATATCAGGGTATATGACAAACCCCCTGATAAGCACTTATCGACCGGTATCGATAAAGATATATGAGACGAAAAGGAAAGTAAAAAAAAAACTAATTTTGTAGTAATGTTAAGCAGTTCGATATTGACAATACGTAGGCGCAGTGTTGTAGAAGACACGTGCATAGGAACTTGGAGTCACAGAAGAACGCGGACCACAGCGGGCAGATATAAAATAGAAATAGGATATAAAGCGCAAGAATAAAGCGAATACCAAGCAAAAACAGCTAAATAGACCAGCGAAGTCGTTTTGGAGGTGCCATAGGACAAAGGAGGTATATGAGCAATCACCACTAAAGATTTAAAGGAAAGCAAAAGCAATCTCACAAAAGAATTCAGTTCAACGCCAGAAAAAAAAAAAGTAACAGGGATAGCCAGAAAGGGCTACAGTCGTCTTCACAGAATTGTGAGGAGACTTGTATATAGAATGGAACAAAAATGTTACCTTACTCGGTAAAGCAAGGGTGTTCCGGTCCACAAAAGCGCGGCCAGGGAGTGCGAAGCACGATGCAATCGCCTAGAACTCGATTAGATTTGTCGATTGGTGTTGCTGCTGCTGTTGTTGTTGTGGTTGTTGCACATTGAAGGCACTCCCATATGGAGCCTGTCCAAACCCATTTATTCCCGCGGGGCCTGTAGCTGCAGGCATCAGTCTATTCTGCGGGAACTGTTGTTGAGGGACACCAGTAAATTGGGTGTTTAAGAAAGGGTTGTTTCCCGTTGCTTGGGCACCTATGCCAGTTCTGCCAGTACCGGCAGAGTTGATAAACGTCCCTGGGGCAGTATGCTGAGCTGGGATACGTAGGTTTCCAACGTTGCCAAAGGTGTCTTGGCCGGACTCGTTTCCAGCAGCAAGAAGAGCGTTGAGCTGAGCATGCTTGTTATCCGCGAGGTTAAGCTGTGGTTGTTGCGGATAAGCTGGCGATTGATTTTGTTGTTGAAGCTGCGTTAGCGATGGTTGAGCTGTCCTCTGGGGAGATATACCATTGAATCCATTGCTATTTGGTGGCGGCGATGTGAATTGCGCGAACGGGTTGTTCGATCCCGTGGGCATTGGTTTGATGGGCTCTGCCTGAGGCTGCACACCAAGAGGGTTATTTCCATACGGGTTGTTGGTGTCCGGTGCGATGAATGCAGCTGCCTGAGGATTGAAAACTGGGCCCGCGAAAGGATTGCTGGCGTTAAAGGCTGTCTGTTGTGGCTGGATGGTGTTTTGCGGTTGAATCGTGTTCTGCGGCTGCAAAAACGACTGTGGTTGTTGTGGTTGTTGTTGCGGGAGCTGCTGCTCAAAACCAGTAGGTTGCGGAAATTGCGCGCCAGCACCCCAACCGGTCGCCACCGGCCCCTGTACGTAGCCACTGGGCTGCTGGCCATACTGGGGTTGGTCGAGAGCAGGTTGCTGAGAGTAAACGTTGGTAAGGAAAGCAGTTGTCTGCGGTTGGATGGGGTCGCCGAAAAGGTCGACGGACTGACCCTGCTGCCAGTTTTGTTGTGGGAATTGCTGCGTAGACTGGGCCTGGGTGGGAGTCGGAGCAGCCTCGTCGAACAGCGAATTCTCATTAGCCTGCTCGAGCTCCCGCTGGCGTTGCTCCTCCTCTTCCCTACTTAATCTGATAGCTTTCTCGAGGTCATCGTCTTCTGTTTCGGTATTGCGGGATTTCTTCTTTGCAGCTTCTTCTTCGGCCAGGTTTTTGCTTGCCTCTATTGCAAGACGATATTCGATATCCTCGTCTTCGTTTTTCGGCCGCTGTGGCTGACGCCGGCGCGGCTGATCCCTTTGTGGATTGGGTCCTTCGGATGAGATGCCTTCATCCAGACCAGCGACTCGTGCTTTCCAGGACTTTCTATCTTTCCGTTCACTCCGGAGACGCTCCTCATCAAGTATCAGATTTGTGAGTTCCTTGGCAGCTATCCTGACTGTTTGCATGGGTTAAGAGGCCTCAGTTAGCGGGATAACTAGCAATGTTGGGGATCCGTGCGGTGTGCACATCAACAGCCGCATCGGCAACCACATACCATTAAGCCCCTGGTCCTTGCCATCCTCATCGATGTATTGAAATTCGCGAAGAGTCTTTATGATGTATATGTTGTCCTTGGCCCAGACAACGACATGGGCGGAACCTTCATGGAGGCAATAGTCCAGGACCTTTAGAGATTTCAAAACATGCCTCCAGTTCTTGCCCTTGTCATTCAGCCGCTTGTCTAACATGTCCATAATCTCGAAGAAATCATGATTGCTTAATTTGAAAGAGGAGAAGTTAACATGTTAGCGTTTTGCTTGTAGCGGATCGGCGGGCGAGAGGAGGAGGACTAACGTATCGAATGTCATGCGAGCGATTTCGCTCATATCTGTCCCGGTTGGACCCCATGGATCGTTACTCGTCGCTATGGAGAGAGGGGTTCCATGTTAGCACAGACTGCTCTGAGTGGGGTGTGGAAATGGAGAAGGAAAGGGTATAGAGTAGGGAGAATGGACACTAACCATTGCGAACCTTGATCTGGGTACTTGAGTACCCTTTGGTGATATTTTTCACAGTCCTTAAGGTACTTGACATTTTTTATTGTCGTTTATTTTTTATTTTATTTATGCAACCGGGGGTAGGATGGACGGTAGCGGAAGGAGAAGGCGGCGATATCAAAAGGTCAGGTCAGGTCGTCAGGCGCCCGGGTTTATGAGGTCTTTCGAATGGCCCAAGATAAATGGAGGGATTTGGTTGTCGCCGGGGGATAGCTAGGCGAGGCTCGGAGGTGACGACGATGCCGAGCAGGTCCGCGAGAGGGCTCAGGAGAAACGGGCTGAGCAGCGGAGCGGGACCTGGCTGACAGCCTCCGACGGGTTGGGAAGTTGCACGATTTACGGGTTTTTGGCCAGCTACAGTGGAGTGGTTAGCTCAAAGGAGGCGAGCAGAGCTAGAGCGCCAGCTGAGGAACAAACAGGGCAGATGGGGGTGTTTTTTTTTTTCTTTTTGGCAACAAGGAGATGGTAGCTGAGGGAGGAGGAAGAGGAGGAGATGTAAAGATACCTGATAATGATGGCGAGAGCGTTGATGGGAGGGGGAGAAGAGAAAAGAATAGGAAGAGGAAGAGGAAGAAGAATGAGAGCGAGTGGAGAGAGCCGGCGGGTGGTTGGTGAAGCGGAAGTGGAAGCGGTTGGTTGAATTTGATGACGGAGAGAGTTGAGAGGAAGAGAGAGGGCGAGGGCGAGAGCGAGAAGCGAGAAGCGAGATGTGGTTTGGTGAGAAGGGAGGGCGAGAAGGGAGAGTGAGCGCCGTGTTGGGTCAAACGGAGAAGAGACGAGACGAGACGGCGGAGCGAGATGAGAAGAACACTGCTACGGCGCCTCCTTCCTCAGCATCATCAGCATCACCAGCATCATCATCAGCATCACCGGCTTCATCATCGCCTGCTGCAGAACGAGAACGAGAACGAGAACGAGGACGAGAACGAGGACGAGAACGGGAACGAGGCTCAGCTGCCCTGCTGCTGTTGCCCTGCTGCTGCCCCTCAGCCGCCAGAGCAGCCGACGCATAGCACAGGAGAACCCATCCGGCTCAACTGGCCTGCCTGCCTGCCTGCCTGCCTGCCTGCCTGTCTGCCTGCCTAACCTGCCTAACCGCTCGCCCTCATCCGCAAACCTTCAATAGGTTCCTCAACGAGGCAGACGCTGGCTGCCGTTCCATCTCTCCGTCCGAGCAATATCAAGTACTCTGATACTCAAGTGTTCAACTTGTTCAACTTGTTCAACCTGTTCAACTGGCTTTATACTCTCATCGCGCATCTGTCAGGCGACCCGATCGATCAATCAACCGGCCAGTCAGCTGCGCCTTTACACTTTGACGGCCAGCTAGCTAGCTCTCCCTCTCTCTCTCCCTCTCTCTCCCTCTGAGTCTCCCTCATTCTCTCATTCTCCTTCTCTCTCCCCGCCAGCACCACAACGGAGGAAGGAGAAAGGAAGTCTCGAGTCCCCCCCCCGCCTCGCAGCCTCGCGAAAGACCTAATATTCTATTCGTCTACCGCTCTCTCTCTCTCTCTCTCTCTGTGTGTCTCGCTCTCTCTCACACCTTCTCTCACTTCCCCCCCCATCCCTCTCTCACCCTCCTCCCCACCGTTATCCATCACAAGGACACCCCACAAGCCGCTGGCGTATCCTCGTTCTGGTCACACAGACCGCAGCTTGCGCTGTCGCCATCGTGCTGCATGTCTGGTTTCGACCATTCCCATCCACAATGCTCCGCCGATACTTCGTCCGGTGTCGACGGTAGCGGTCTCCATCCTTCTCCTTCCCCACCTCCGTCCACTGCCGCCGCCACCTTTCCCGAGACAACAGCCACCAGTGCGACTTCGACCCATTTCAGCAATGCTGGGTCAAAGCATCCGGCGGCAACCGACCCCCAGTCGCCGGATAACCCCGACAGCGACCCTACGGATGAAGCGTCTCCAGACCTGCTGCCGCCTCTACCTCCGCTAAACACTGACTGTGAATCGATACCAAGCCACGCTGACACCTCGTCGCCTTCCGGCTCTGGTCTCTTGGATGATCTCTCGTCGCCTAGGACAAGGAGTCCCTCTCTCACAATCTCCACCAGCGCCAGCAGCAGCAGCAGCAGCTCCTCTTCCCACTACCACGCACAACAAGCCGACACTGACGATTGGACAGTAATCACACACCGAGAAGGTTTGCCATCCCCAGGTGAACAAGAAGTGCAACCTTTCCAATACTCGTCTCACGCCCACCAACGGCCGCCTACACCACCCTATTCCAATTCGCAGATCAGCCTGCCCGATGGAACCATCCTCACTCCTCAGGATGATCAGGAAAGCTCTCGGTCAACCAGCACTAATCTCTTCCAAGACATCGATCTACCTCCCACCTCACTCAGCCAGCCATCAACGACCAGCGGATATTCGTCGGCAGCATTATTAGACAGCAATGGAGCTCAAACCAGTGTATCACTCCAGCATACCATAGATGCACGGGATGTCCACATGGATTCAGTCTACGAGGACACCGATCTTTCTTCGGATGAGAACATAGCCCTTGGTAGCCATGATGATGAAGAAAACAGTGCCGACCACGATTATCTAGAAGGCGCATCATCCGACAATTTCACTCAACCATCTGTGCCGGAAGAACTTGTTTCAGCTTTGGAGGAGACAACAACGTCAGGCGCAAGTGATCAGATACCGCAAAACGTTTTTGTTCAGTCTCCCCTGGCTGAGATACCACCCTTCGAAGGGGACTTCGAACCTGGAAATGATGACCTCATGGAATTTGACATTGCTGGTTTCCTTGACCAACTTCCCGATCCGATGGATCTTGATAACCCTATCTTCAACACTGCCGTATCGCCCCAGAACATCCCCGCCTTGAACGCTGTCCCGCAGGTCATCTTTCCACCTCATATACAACCCATCCCTCAGCAATGGCTCACAAACCATCCAAACCTACCCTTCGGCATCTTTCAGGGTAACGGAAACGGCTTCCTTGCCTTTACTGCCACGATTGACGACGACTCACCAGAATGGCCGGGACCCCAGATATATGGTGAATACGAGAGGAACCTCTCGTTCGCAGATTTCTGCAGAATGTTGGCAGCAAAATATCGGCAGGATCCGGTGGGAAACGCCGAATGCAAGATTAACCCCGATTTTATAGAGATACTAAATTTTCATCTACCCAACGAACTCAACGGTGGCGACGTCGACGAGTATTGCCCCGACTATCAGGGCATCCCCTGGAGAGAGCTGGACATGGAAAGGCATAGGTTCAGGTTGCTGCGAAATAAAAAATATTCTAATTATGCCAACATGAAGCCATATCCCGAGCCCCACAGGGTGAGCATTAAAATCTTCAAGACCCCTCTCTTTTTGTTTCGGCGCGCATTGACGCCTCCAACTCCTAGGTTCCGCAATTCCTCCCTATCCGAGAGAACTTTTTCCAATTCCGCAAAACATGCAACAATGTCGAAGTCCGATTCTCGCATTTTCAGCTTCGTAACGTTGTTTCCGCTGTTTCCAAGAACGATGTTTTCTACACCGGGGACTCGACAGTCGTTCGGCTCGATCCGCAGACAGGCTCGACAGATACCGTTATGGACCTTCGAAAACCCTGTTCCGGTGACCCAATCAAGATTACCACACTCGCATCTGATTTCGGTGTGCTGATTGCTGGTGGGTTCTACGGGGAGTATGCGATGAAATCTCTAGATTCAGCCCTCGAGTCGAAGCCTGTCGAAGGCTTTCTAACCACGGACCAGAATGGAATCACGAATCATGTACACTTTTTTAAATCGCGGACAACGGGCACTCCAAGGGCGGTGTTCTCTTCAAATGATGACAGACTTCGGGTTCTTGATTGCTATCGGAACCAGATAGTATCAGAATTTAACCTCCCGTGGGCAATCAACTGCTCCGACACTTCTCCAGATGGACGACTCCGGGTGATTGTTGGTGATGCAAAAGAAGTAGTAATACAAGCAGCCGACGATGGGGAGACGATTCACTTGTTGCCAGGGCATCTTGACTACGGGTTCGCCTGTGCGTGGTCAGACGACGGACACACAATCGCCACAGGAAACCAAGACATGATGGTTAGGGTTTACGATGCAAGGAACTTTAAAAGAGAGGTTGCAGTTCTCGATGCCGACATTGCAGGTGCAAGATCATTGAGATTTACGCCTGTGGGAAGCGGGCCCCGGGTTCTCGCGTTTGCAGAGCCAGCGGATATGGTTTCGATGGTGGATGCTGTCACTTGGGAGAGCCGACAGCGTATCGACTTTTTCGGGGAGATCGCAGGCATTAGCTTTTCACCGAACGGGCGAGAGCTATACGTTGCAAATTCGGACAAAATGGTTGGGGGATTGATGCAATTTGATCGTTGGAAGAGTGGGGTGCCGGGCCACCTAGATGATGACGATGACGATAGGCGTGACAACCGGTTGTTTGACGAGCCGAGGGTTTCGATGCGTAGGATGAGGCTACGGGACGTTAATATGGACTATTTGGGTATCATCTAAAGCAGCCAGCTTTTGTCTCTTTGCTTTCCATGCATAAATACCTTTGTTTCCTCTTGAGTTTTTTTCGGGTTCCTGCGAGGTCGTTTATAGCGGAGGGGTATGGAATGTATTGTGACGCGGGTTTTCATTTCTGTCGTTCTATCTGGTATGAATTTGCATCGGTCCTCTTTTTTTGGGCAGCTTTTTGGGTATTTCAGGGAGACTGGGGGGGGTTTTCTTCTTCTTCTTCTTCTTGTTGGTTTGACCGGGTGCTTGGATGCTTCTTGTTCTCTATCCTAACGACAGCCCACGCGATGTATGCATGCACATCTACTTATTTATGCGACTCTTGAGAATTAATTTTGAGGTTCACCGTTGTGTGTTTTGTCCGCTCGGTGGCATCACACTTTTTTTTTTTTTTTTTTTTTGAAAACCGACAAAAGTTATGAATAACAAGCTTCATTGACCTTTTGAGCTTCATAAACATCTCAATTGGAATCAACTCGCCGGTTGAGAGAGCGTGGTACAAGTGGAACCAACCTAACCAGCTTTGATTCTGATACACAAAACCCTGGCAAATCATGATGCGTTCGAGCAGGTCGGCGGGCAGGTCGGTGAACGTCGAACGGTGCGGCTGTGCTCGCCTGCCATGGAATGTCGCACATGAGACGCGACAGACAGGTCCAGTCTGGCCTTGGATATGTGAGACGGAACAGAATGTTCTTTCGTCGCAACGTGTCGGCGAGACACATTTGCACAGTGCCACATGCTGCTCTTTAGCATTGCGAGGCGCTCGACAAGCACGCACGCTAAGCCGAGCCCCAGGTTCAGCTAACCGTCCATGCTGGTGGCATGGATTCCAATGGGTTAGTCGGTTAGTTAGTTAGTCTCGGGGGCGTCTTTTTTGCAAACGTGATGCCAACTTGACAGATGTCTCCGTTCGGCTGGGTGCCATCGACTAGCAGAAGGCCTGGTTTAGTTGGGTTGCAGCAAACCGGCGGCGGCGCATTCGCAATTGCAACGCTCGATCAAGGCGTAATTGCATGAATCGGCTCGATAGATAAGAGCTCTTAATCTTAGAGCGACCGTCCATTGATTAATCTTAGCTGTCCAGAGATCTTGCGCGAAGCCGGAGCGAAGCAGGGGCGAACTGTCAACCTAACTCCTTGCCTAAGTTTGGGGATAACGGGATGAGATCTGTGGCTGGCGGTTGGACACGATCTTGGATTGACTGCGACAGGCAGGAAGGACATGAGCCAGTAGACGTCATCCGGCAGGCAGTGTTCCCTTCATCCAGACGAAATTTTAAATTTTAAAATTTAGTCATGGTCACGAATAATAAAAAAAAAAAAGTCCATTGCGGAGAGGATAAGGGAAACAGAACTCTGTTGAATTCTCATTCTTACGGCCAGGGTTCTCGTTAAAAAGGGGCTTTTTGATGTTTCCTTTTTCCGATTCCGACAGGGCCGCGTCGCCAAGAAAGACATCAGCATCCCAGAAGCTCAAACGGCAGCAGCAATTACGAGCTTGAGTTCTTTTGCCCCTCCTCCCAGCCGAGCATTTTTTGGGGAAATTGAGACGCAGTCCAGGAAGCTGGTATTGTTTTTACAGGGTGTTTATGAAAATCTGTGTATGTGCGTTTGTCGGAGAGTGAAATGACCATTTCTCTAAGGGGAGCTGCCAAAAGATCAAGATAGTTGCTGCTGCAGCAATCTGCAACCTCGGATATAAGAACAGAAAGAAAAAGAAAAGAAAGGGAAAAAAAATTTAAAAATGTAGTGTATGTGCAGATGATGCATAGTCGCATGTTTGTTATACGTCTGCGTGGGAGCCAGAACCGTTTCGCTCGTCCACAGCAGCTGTCATGGGCGTCGACTGGTGACCATTCAAAGGTAGACAGTTTAATAAACAATGCAAAGATCTTGCAAATTTGTGTCCCCCTGACCCAATAAGGAACAGGCGATTCGAATGTAAGAAATTGTGCAGAGCAGGTGCTCGTATGGTGGAGAGGCGGCTAGCCGGCTTGTTTTGTCCATATTTGGATTTTTGCTTTTGCTTTAATTTCCCTTCAGGACCTTCCCCAAGCTGATTCCAAAACCTCGCTCATCTCGCTGAAGCGGTCCTAGCAGTAGCAAATTGCAATTAGGCCCGGTGGTAGGCATGCCTTGGGGCCTACCGGCGGCCAGCGTCTCATTTGCAACTTTTTTTTTTTTTTTTTTTTTTTTTTTTTTGTTGTTCTCTTTTTTTTTTTTTTTTTTTTTTTTTTTTTTTTTTTTTTTTCTTGGGTGTCCATCCTGATATTATTTATTTTATTTTATTTTTTGCCCTTCCTGTTGATGATGATGCAGGCTGAAGCAGCAACGGTCTAGGTTGGATTCCAATAGAGGAAGCAACGAGTGTCCGTGTTAGGGTCATATTCAGTTTGTTTGTCGGGCTAGTGCACCGTGAGCGGGGCTTCGGAATGGTACCTTGCATGGGATGACATTAGCTGCACTTTCTCTGCCTCTCAATCGAGGTGCATTAACCACCAGCTTTACCGGGTGCGTACCTTCGTTCGTGCATGTTGGATGCAGGTTGCAGGTGTTTGAATGGATGAGGAAGGAGACGTTCCTGGGGCCAAAAAAAAAAAAAAAAAAACAAAGCCGGCTCATCTACAGGCCATCAAGACAGCTGGTCGTACAGGAGCAGGAGCGGTAGGAAGAACGCTCCAGCTGCAGCTGCATCTGCATCGTCGGTCATGGTGCAGACGACAGCGGGCAGGCACAGCAGAACATGGGCGGCGTGAGCGTGGGCATGGGCATGGGCCAAGGACGCAATAAGAAAGACCGAGCCGATTTGATTGATTGGTTTTAATTAGCAAGAAAGAGGACTGGGGGAGGTTGTTCTGTTCACGAAAGAGAAAGCCGCAACGGTGGAAAGGGGCTGCTGTGATATTAAACGTAGGCTCATTCATTATTGGCTCTCCCCTTTCCCTTCCTGGCTCCGTCCGGGGTCCCTCCAATAAACACACACACAACCACCGCTCTTCTTCCTCTCCCTCTCCCACTCTCTCTCTCCTCCTCTTCTTCTCTTTTAAACTTCTTCGCTCCCCTTCCCTGCATCCTTCCTTCCTTCCTTCTTTCCTTTCCTTTCCTCTCCTCCAAGTCCGCCTCTAAGGATCTTTCCTCTCGCGAGACTCCTCGACGCTCCTTGCTGCTTTTAGTTCCCCGTAGACAGGCCCGCTTCACTCTTTCAGCGACTGTTCGATTCGTTTTCCATTCAAAGTCCGACCCACGATCCCTTTTTGCCTTTCGACAAGAAGTCCTTAAACCTTCAATTGCTACCCAATTGGTAACATTTGCTGGTTGCGGTAATTCCTTGTTGTTGTGCTCTGGAGACATACTATTCTTCTTCATCAACTTTTCAATTTTTTGAAACCCTCTTCTTAACCTCCTCCATAATTTCACGCACATTCAATTCTTTCGAAAGACAAGAAACCGGATTGCAAATCAACAATCATGAGAACCGCTGCTGTTGCCATTGCGGCTTCCGCCCTCTTGATGGGCGCCGAAGCCGGCTCTTTGCTTCGACGACACGCGCACGCGCACAACAAGAGAAACTACGGGTACGACATGGCCCCGGCGGCACAAGATACTGAGACCTGCAAAATTGTGACTTACACCACCTGGGTCGAATACAATCGTAAGTTTTATCTCTCTCGCTTCTTTTCTTTTTGACAGTTTACTTGTGATGCGCTATGCCATATGCGTGATATCGCGCGTGCGCACCGTTGCAATCCGTGCGACGCAACGTTTTTCTTTCTATATATTTATTTTTGCTAACGGTATTTCCGCATACAGCTCCCAAGCCGACCTACGTTGCAACCGAATACGTCAAATCCACCGTCATCGTCATTCCGACACCCCACACAACGGTCCCTTACTCATGCTCCGTCCCTGTTCCAACCCCTGAGGTTACCACCTGCCCAACTCCAGGAACCTACACATTCCCGGCAAAGACGGTCACTCTAACCTCCACGGAGGTCGTCTGCGTCCCAACTACCACCGTTCTCCCTCCTGGATCTCACACTTACGGTTATAACACCAAGGTCATCACTGAGACATTGACCACCGTTACTTGCCCCTACGCTCACACCTACACTTCTGATACCGCTGTCTACACTACTCTCACTAGCACTGTCTTCGAGTGCCCAACTCCTGGAACTTACACATACGGTGGCCACTCAACCACTGTTACGAAGACTGCGACTGTCACTTACCCAACCATCGCTACTTATACTCCAGGAACTTACACTCACCCAGTCACCACCGTTACGGTCACCGTTCCCGAGTACGTTTATACTTGCCCGTACGCCGAATATGTTCTCCCGAGCTCAACTTCTACCTCCACCACTTGCTCGGAGACCAAGCCTACTACCCCGCCAGCACCAGTTTATGTAGCACCCACTACCAAGGCTGAGGTTCCAACTTATCAGGCCCCGACCTCCAGCGCTCCAGTCTATGTTGCCCCTACCACCACCACCAAGTCTCTTGTGGCCGTTCCCACAAAGCCTGCTGGACCAATCAACTATAGCGACATTGGCGTTGGTAGACAATGGTGTATCACTTACACTCAATACAACAATGACAAGTCCTGCAAGTCCCGCAGCCAGATATTCTCTGACATCCAGGAAATCGCTGGAAAGGGATTCCGATCCATCCGTGTCTATGCTCCTGATTGTGATGCTCTTGACCACATCACCGATGCTTGCGACCAGTATAAGCTGACGATTGTCATGGGCATCTTCATCCGCAAGAATGGTTACTCTTATGACGTTCAGGATGTTTACAAGCAAGTTTCCCAGCTCACTGCCTGGGGTCGATGGGATCTTACTGAACTTCTCGTCATTGGTAACGAGTCCGTCTGGGGTGGTATCATCTCTTCTGCCGATCTTGTCGCTTTGATCGGTGATTGTAAGGCTAAATTCAAGGCTGCTGGTTATCCTGGCAAGGTCACCACGTCCGAGGTTGTTTCTTCTCTTGAGGCCAACCCTGGTCTTTGCACTGTCATCGATGTTGTCGCTGTCAACATTCAGCCCTACTTCAACGGTGGTTATGCCGCTGATGCCGGAAAATTCGTTCAGCAAATGATGAAACAGGCTGAGAGTACGTAATATTTTTTAACTATCTATCTTATTGTTACTTTTACTAACAGACGTGTGAATAGGTGTTTGCAACAAGGAGACTTACTGCTTGGAGGTCGGCTGGCCATCCGGTGGTGCACCAATCAGCAACGCCCATGCTAGCCCTGCTGACCAGGATGCTGCCATCAAATCCATCTACGCCATCGATGACGGCCGCATTTCCTACTTCAGCGTTGCGTAAGTAATCCATCTGAAGAGTTGCGATCTAGTGTGTCGATACTAACACTTTTAACTTCACAGTGATGATCTTTGGAAGGACCCCTCCATGAACGGTGGTGTGGAGACCCACTTCGGCTGTGCTAAGCTCTTTCCCATCTCAAGTTATTAATCGAATTCAGTGACGCCGATGTTTAGCCGATTCGTTTTTCCTTTGTCTTAGCCAGCCAGCCCTTCTGTATAATATCAATCACCAAGCCACGAGTTAGGGAATGCATAAATCTTCTGTCCGTCTTCTAATTCAACAACCTTTTTCTCTATTCCCTTCTATCCTCTTGAATTGTTCCCTTTTCCTATGTAGTAGAGCGTAAATTTGCATCTCCTTTGTCATTTTATAAGCCCCGGGCGCCTTTGGTAAAGGAACAGCTCTTCGGAACCCGCCTTCTGTCCCATTCATCTCCAATAGCTGCTCACTCGGTAGCTGGGTAGAAGCATTCTTTGTATATAAAGGTGTTCCGAGAGACCTTGCCACTGGTGCCCTAATCCGATTTTCTTTTGTACCAACAGCAGCAAGCACAGTCGTGAAGATACAAATTAATCAATCCATCAACCGTAATCTATAATTCTACTCTGCTCTGCTTCTCATCGGCTCCTGTGTCCTGTAGTTCTTCGTTCTGCTGCGCCGTGTTGTGGGCATCCAACAAAACAGTCGCGTTCTGCTCCGCTTCTCCTCACTCGACCTTACATTTGCAAATATAACATTTATTACATTCCCACCGCCGCAAATTTCCACAATGGCCTCCAACCGAAAATACGCCGCGCTGCCTGATATCGTCTGTTACTTATCCTCCCTCTTGTGCCTATAAATAGTTACTCACATCTTTATCTACACAGGATATCTCCGCGAAGGATGTCTTTGAAACGCCAGACCTCACTGACGACTCCACTCTGCCCGTAAGGTTGCCCTAACGCCATACTAAAGGAAAAGAAAAGTCCAAAAAAAAGGAAAAGAAAAAAAAGAAACCTTTGCAAGGAAGCTACGTCCAAGGAGTCTAACAAGTCAACCATGGTGGGCAGACCTCGCCGTCACGCATCGCATCGTCACGCAATGGTAACCATTCCCCAGCTTCGTCCCGGACGGATGACGAAGACGACACCTTTGACGATGAGAATCGTGAAATTGCTCATCCGCGCATCCACCCGCGCCTTGCGCGCAGCGTCTTTACAAACGCCCAGGTTGACGCCTCGGGCGTGGACTTCTCCGACCGCATCGCGTCTAAACGTAAGAGTTATCGGACCTCCACGCGACGCCGGCGTCGGAATCGCGTCGATGAGCGAGACAGGGAGCTGTATGGTGATGATGTGGAGGATGAGATGTTTGATGACGCAGAGGAAGGAGATAGCGGTGATGAGGAAGGCGTCGGAAAGCGCTTGGCTAGGTTGAGGAGGGAGATGGAAGAATTGAAGGAGATGATAGAAGATGAAAGAAGAGAGAAGGAAGAAATTAGGCGGGAGCAGCAGCAGGCAGTTTCTGGCGCTGAAGAGACAGCCGTGGCCGACGAAGGATCAGAGGGTCCCGACGAGGACGAGGGGTGGGAGAGGCTCGCAGAAGTCATGGAGGAGTTGATGACTGCTAGAGGCAAAGGTGGCGGCGCTGAAGCCGACCTGGCGAGGAAGCTAGCCAGCGGGCTGAAAGTTCTGCCTCCTACGGTACTAGCATCCGCGAACGATAGCAAGGCGCTAGTATCTGCTGGGACTGCTAATGCACAACAGCAGTCCGCAGTCACCGCGAGCTACACGGTTACGTACTCTCCTCACTTCAAGAAGGCGCACACGCTTGCAAAAGTTGCCGAGTTTGACTCGCGGATCACGTTGTTGGAGCGGCTGTTAGGAATTTCCGCTACGCAGTCCCTCTCATCGATTCCTACCAACTTTGCTATAATCTCGTCTCTCGAGACGCTCACGCAGCAGCTCACAGTCCTTACAAACACATCCGCGTCATCGCTAGACTCCGCCGCCCGAAGAGTCAAGAACCTCACCTCTGATGCTGAAAAACTAACAGAGGCACGTAAAGCCGCTAAGGCAGCCCTTGAAAGCCGTCGTGCCGCCGGGGAAGAGGAAGTGGCGATGGGTGGTATCCCCGATGGGGCATCATATCTTGCAGACGCAGAGAACGAGGCGAAAGTTAACGCTTTGTACGGGACATTGGACACTATCGATCGCCTCTCCCCACTTCTCCCCGCGGTGCTCGACCGATTGCGCAGCCTCAGAGGGGTCCACGGCGAGGCAGCAAGAAGCGTCCAGACGCTTGAGGCTGTGGAGAAACGCCAGGAAGAAATGCAGATCGAGATCCAGAAATGGAAAGAAGCGTTGGAGAAGGTTGAGACGGCGGTTGCAGAAAACGAGACGACAGTAGGAGGGAACATGCGACAAGTGGAGCAATGGGTGCAAGCTCTCGAAGAGAAGGTGCGGCGGCTCTAGGACAGAATATGACTTGCCGCCGTGGGGGGTGTATTAAATCAGCGATAACATTTACCACTGTATTATGTTAAAGACTAGAGTTGGTTGCACTGTACATGCGATATATCATTTCCACTTTTTTCTTCATTGCGGGTCGGCAATTGGGGCGTTTTTGCCTATGCAATCCAACCTAACTGCAGCTGTCGCAAAAGCAACATACGTAATCAAATATCAAGCGCTCGCAACTTCACCCAGCCAGAATGGCTTCAAACCCTCCACTGGACCCTGGTTCGACATCCCAGCCTGCGTGCTGCACCACCGCCCCGAACCAGAATCCCCAGGATCATGTTTTCATGCATGAGAACGGCCCGGCAGTGCAGATTCCGCCGCTGTCGTTCGCCCTGGTCTCGCCTGGCGTATACCGTTCCGGCTGTCCCATGCCGCTCAACTTCCCTTTCCTGGCCAAACTCCGGTTGAAGTCCATTATCTACATGGCAGACCAAGACCTGCCCGTAGACCTACAGAAGTTTACTACTGAAAAAGACATCCAAGTCTTCCACTTCCGTGTACGACAAGTGCGAAGCGCCGAGGGCGCTAATACTGTCAATATCACTACCAACAAAGATACAACAGACCACCAACACGAATATGAACACGAAGATGATAGTGGAGCTCCAAACAGAACGGACGTGGAATTGTCAAGCAAGAAAGAGAAGGTGAAGAATAAAACCAAGAAAGAGAAGGTGCATTTGGTGGAAAACGACGCGGAAAGCATGAAGCAAGCGCTGGAGCTGCTTCTCGACAGCCGTAACTTCCCCGTGCTGATCCACTCTAACAAGGGCAAGCACCGCAGCGGGGTGCTGGTCGCCTGCGTGCGTAAGCTATTGCAGAATTGGGCATTCGAATCCGTCAAGACAGAATACTACTATTTCGCAGGCGAAAAGGGAAAGGCTGATATCGAGGTGCATTTATCTAAGTCCCTTGGGAAAGCATCTATGCAGAATATTGACGGACATGTTTAGTTTATTGAAAAGTTCCGGCCGACGCTGGAGTACGATGAGCGCTGGGCGCCCAGCTGGCTCAGATATTCGTCCGGGGAGGGTGCATTGGTCAAGATGACGAAAGCTTCGTGAACTTCTTTTTCGTACTACGATCGCACCTTTTCTCACAAACCAGACGCAGGCACGCCCAGGGTGAACAATTGTAGCCTGGTTTATTGGGGAGTTGCCACAACTATGTCGATGTTTGCCATATCTACAGTGGGTTGGAGACATGACATGTACTTACGCAGATGGTGAATAGAAATGCGTCGCGGTTGCCCGACGCTAATATTAAGGATTGATTGTATCTAAGAAACCAGGGTATCCATCTAGGGAAAGAAGAGGTAAATAGGTAATACCGCATAGAAGAATCGGCCGTCCAAGGGCCTTCAACGCCTCAAACATATCTAGACAAGAGAAACCAAGTCAGGTGCAAAACGGTTGTCAATGTAGAAGAATATCATCAGTAGAACTAGAGTAATTCCGCTATTCATTCGCAAGACTTCGAAACTTTACGGTAAATTCTTCTCCACTAAGAATATCTTGTTGTAAGAGTTCTAAGCTTGTGTCGTCTTGATAATTAGCATTAGCGACGTGCCGATGAAGGAAACTAAAGAACATTTTCTTTAGCTCTAGGTTGCTGATATCTGCCGTCCTCGAGTCGTATTCACTGTTGTAAAGGTCGTCCTCGATAAGATGGGCGCGGAAACGCAGGCGCTCCAGGTCAATGGCGGGTAGAGAGGCAACCAAGAATCTGGGTGCTCGTACAGACGTACTTCTTTTAGAACTCTCTATACCAGCTGATGCATTTGCCTTTGCCGGTGCTTTTAATGCGCCCTTATTGAAGAAGCTCTGATCAAGGGAGACTTTGAGTCTACCAGACCGCTTGTCGAGATTTGGCAATTTGCGACTTGTCGCCTTTTCCCGCACCCGTGTCCCATTGTTAGGAGGTTCCTCATCTTCAGAAAACGATATCTCATCATCCTCGAGGTCTTCTATTTGTACGTTTAAGTGACTGTTCTGCCGTCTCACCCTATCTGCAGCGGAATGGAATAGCCCACGGCCACCGTCTCCATGGGTAGTGGACATTTGTAGATCTGGTTTGCCAAAGGAAATAGAAGGTGATGGGTTAATTTCTTGCTCATCGCCTTCCTCATCGCCTTCCTCGTCCTTCTCTTCATCCGTTTCACGGTTTCGATTGCTTGAAACCCAAGAATCCATCGGACCAGAATGCTTTTTGACAGATCTTCGAGAGTGTTCTTGTCTTGCTAGAACAGGTGATACGTCCTCAGATACAGTCCCTGGGCTGGAGAGGTTTCGGTGTCTGGTACTTTGAGGGCTCCTGCTGCTGTCAGGGTCGTTGCCAAATCTTGGATACCAAGGACTAGTCCTTCCTGACATTCTAGCAACTGGGACGCCAGGCGTTCGAATGTGAATAGTGGGTATATCCGATGGCAATGTTCCGTCCGTACTAGTAAGCACCTCATCTCTGCGCCGCCCTGCCCTGTCTGACGAATGGCGTGACTCCAGACCCTCTGTTGCTCTTACGGCTGGTGCAGTCACCGGTACAGGAGCTGGTGTCGATGGAGAGACCCGGCTATTCATTTTAGAAATCGTCCACGGGTTATTTATAGACACATCGCTCCCAATATCCTCGTCTTTTTCCATGTTAGTGTAGATAGCTATGCTGATAAGTCTTGAGGAATATCATACCTCGAGGAGCACCTGTCCTTTCCGACTCTCTTGAAGTGTCTTCGATAGCCACAAAATCGTCGACATCTACGTCGATTCCTGAGCCATACATGCTGAAACTCCAATCTGATTCCTTCGACTTTTCTTGCTGTAGAGATGGGTGAAATGATGAGGGCTCCTCGCCTGCCTGGTTGGGCTCCGGGAATATTTGCCCCGTTTGAACGGAAGTACCACCATATCTAGACCAATTGGCGTTAACTTTTTGGAATAATGGTTTTGTTGTGGGATCTCTGGTGTTTTGATAAATACTTGGAGGAGAGCTTGTTAGTTCACGGATCCTATTCGCAGATGTTTGATGAATGGTCGCTGTTGCTACTGTCCCTACAAGTGATCGTGCAGAAGTCCGATGTGGTGTAGCCTCACTTGGGATGGTGGAGTCCTCCGTGATCTCGCTGTCGAAATGCTGGTCTGTCCCACCTGCTAGGCTATGATCCCTCGTTGCTAAGTCTAACCCAGAGCCAACCTCTTTCTCTCTTTGCTCGTCCCCTGTGGTATTACAATACACATCCCTGATATAGCTGTGTATGCAATCTAAAACCTTCTCATTGTTTTCGAAAAGGATGTCATCCTTTGCGGGCTCAATGTTGACATCAGCCTTCCTGGCGCTTGATAAAATATTGAGAAATAGGAATGGGTCAGACGGGGCATTGATTGATCTCGCTGCAAAAACCGCTTTAACCTGTTTCTTATAAGCTCCATAAATCGAGTGGGCTAGGCCGCGCGACCGAATGATTGATAATGGCCGATTTTTGTATGCTATGCAAACGCCTTTTTTGGAGACTGGTCCTGGATCTGTACTGCATATGATTAGGAAGCGTAGTTAAGAGTGCCTATAAAATGTTCGTACCGGCATCTGGTTTGGCGACAAAGGCCTCGATTTCAATTTCCTCTGTATCAGCGGTATGCATTATCCACTGGCCATGCCGATTGGATTCGACACCAAATGCTTTTACAATCGCCTGTTCTTTTGTGCTACTTGATGCGAATATGACATCATACTTTGTATCTATCTTCTTCTTCCCTTGATTTGCTCTAGACCCAGCTACGAGTTTGAATTGAAATCGGGTCCCCGGATGTGTAAGATAATAAGTTAGCAACATCGGTCGGATTTGGGCCAAGTACTTGGTTGCTCCTTTCTCTATTGTGGATTTGCGAACGGGGAAATTCGCGAAGAGATCTGTAACCCTGACAGTACATCCGACGGGCGCAGAGACCGGCGATATACTGGTAAATCCCCCACGATGCTGTTACTTAGTATCATCATCTGCTAACCACTAGTTTAAGGAGGGAACAAGTATAGACGAGAACGAGGCGCAGCTTACGTTTTGAGAGACCCATCGCGAGCGACTTCACATGCTACTGCGATAGTTTCACTTTTGACTCGAGTCGTGATAGTTAGGGCTCTGGAGACCGTGGCAAGGCTCGCGAGGGCCTCGCCTCTGAATCCTAGGGTTGTTACGTCTAACATATCCTCGAAAGTTGAAATCTTGCTGGTACAATGTGGCCTGGCCACTATACTAGCCATCAGTATCTCACTCATGAGTTACAGGCTGTCAGAACAGTTTGTCATACTCAGTGGCCTATCAGCTGGGTCGATGCCACACCCATTGTCCTTGACCTGAATGTGAGAGACCGAATCCGGGCTCGCCTCTACAATGATGGAAGTCGCTTTTGCGTCCAACGCATTCTCGATGAGCTCCTGTGTTGGAAAACGTGAAGTCAGAAGCTGATCATATGGTATTGTGGGTGAACTGGGGACGGGTGTCTGTCTACCTTGATGACCGTGATTGGATCTGTGATTACCTGAGTTGAGCCCAGGCGGCGGACGGATTCCTGAGGAATCTCGCGTATCATCCTTCTGTCGTGATAACTGGATTGCGTGCGCGTGTGTTCATATCAATCAAGCACGCCCGGGCGATTGAGGGCAATACGCAGTGGGATTTGAAGCCCGTAGAACGAGGAATTGGAATGAGTGTTGGATGGGGCCATTGAGATGGATCGGGACGCTTAACATTCCTGCTGGGACATCGTTCTCTGAAGTCTGGCTAGCTGCACCCAGCAGAAAATAAATATTACAACAGGGATTCGGGCCTTCGTTACTAAAAATCACAGCCATTTGTCACCATAGATGCTCCGGATTAGACCAAAATTCTATTGTCATTCTATCATGTGCATTCATAATTATATACATATACATACAGATTTTTTTATCCCACAACATCTAAGTCTCTGTGCTAAGGGAAAATTCGCTCAGATGAGGAATACACAATTTAATCTGCATTCTAGAGCGGACGAGGACTCCGAAATAGAAAGGAAATGGAGACAAGCTCTGGTATCTCATTTGTAAAATAGTAGGAAGCGTGGGCAACATGGTGTAGTGCAGCTTCTGTATTGTTCCCAAACTCCCGAACATGCAACTAAAGAAATATGAGATAAGGAGTATAGACAAAGCCAAGCCATAGGGGAAAGGCACCAAGGTAAGGAAGAGGGCATTAATTCTTCTCTATATAATTAAAAAAAAAAAAAAAAAAAAAAAAAAAAAAAAAAAAAAAAAAAAAAGGAGGCAGGAAAAGAAGGGGAAAGGGAGGGAATGGAGAAAAGAAACCAAGACTACATGCTCATTTATTTGGAGCTTTGGCTGACGGAAGCCATGAAGAACAATAATCGGACTAAAACTCCCAATTCTCATCAACACTCTCAATAGCCCACTTGAACTTATCTCTGAGCGCCTTCGGAAAGATCTTTTCCAGAGGAACACCAAATCGTTTGCAGAAAACAACTGACAAGCGAGGATCAATATAATTAATCTTCGACGTGCCGAGTGAGACTTCAGACGTGTTTTCTTTGTCCTATATATATGCATTAGACCCACGCCATGCTAAATATTTGGTCTTATGGATTATGCTCACCTTCATCAAGCTTATCCGGTTCTCGATCTTCTCATCAATTTTGGCGATTTGTTCTTCGAATTTTTCGACGGATGGAGATTTGCCTGCGGCTGCGAGTTTGCCGCTGCTATTTTCTTTAGAAAATTCCTTTTTCATGTCATTGAGAACGCTGAGGCGGGATTTCAGTTCAGATGCTTTCATCTCCTTCTCGCCGTTCTCTAGCAACTTTTCGTTCTCCTTTGTGAATTTCTTCTCGATCTTTTTCTTTTCTTCTTCAATCAGCCATTCCTGATGCTCTTTGATCCACTCGTCGTTGTCAATCTCAGCGTCTGGCTTAAAGTACTCTGGCTTCTTCTTTTTAAGTTTTGGCTCGAGGTCTAGTATCATCTTCTTGAGTCTCCACTTTTGGTACATCAATGCCTTGATCTCATACATTTTCTTTTCCATCTGGGAGTCGTGCATTTTGCTCTTGGTCCGTTGATGGTTGCAAAGAATAGCGACTTTCTTGTTGGCTTCGTTGTATGCCGCATGCTTTTCAGCGATTGTGCTAAACTTTTTGCCTTTCATCTGCGCAAGCTCTTTTTGCATGGTCCAAGAAGCATTGTAAGTACGGAAAACTTTAGCGCTCAGTCCGTCCATGAAGCTCTTAAACCACTCGTTGATGTGCTTCGTCTGTACATTTGTAAGTAAAAATCAAAGTGAAAGTAGATATTAACAAGAGGCCTCTTACTTGAATGCGGTCAAAGAGATCGTCACCCGGCCCCTTCGGAGCCTTCTTAAAGATGCGAAGGTTTTTGAACACTTGCTTGTCAACAGTGTAAATCTGATCGAACTGAATACTGTCCTTTCCAAGAAATTTGAAATGAACAAGGTTCGGTTCTTCAAGCGTAACATGCTCATATCGTAAACTGCAGCAGCCCACAGTATCCGCTTCATCGTCGCCCTTTTCGTTACCGGCTCTAAGAGCAAACTTATCGATCAAGTAAATAGCGGTTGCTCGTTGGCGAATCATCGTCTGTTTGTCATTTAAGTCTCGAGTGTAATCTCGGCGGATCTTGTCGATGTGTTTCTAAAAATAAAGTTAGACCATTGAAGTATGGTATGGTATATGGAGTTTGGGTGGTTAGTACCTTTAGTTCGCGGGCCTTTTCGTATTTTTTGAAGTCGCTTTGACCTTTCAAGGAGCTAGTCACCGCGAGCATGACATATTTGACGTTGTTGTTGATATTCTCCGTCCACATAGCCAGCCATGATGCAGTTTGATTATGGACAATATTACCCCATTTGTGTCCTTTAGGAGGAGGTGGAACAGTGGCTTCTTTCCCAATGTTGAGAGTAATTTGTTCTGCGTATACACGCTTTTTCAGCATGCCGCGTTTCGGGTGTTCACCACGACCTCGGAAGAGGCCAGGAGGTTCGACTCGGAAATTGCCCACTTTCTCTTTACGACTGTTCCATTGGCAGTATTGGTACGGTTCTTCGATTTTGTCCTTTTCCGCTTTAAGAGCTTTCTTTTCGGCATTGGTCATAGCCTTTTTGGCTTCCTTTTGGGCAGTGAAGTATTCGAACATGGGGCGGAAATCACATTTGTCGTAGCTCTCGATTTTAATGGACTGGAGAAACGGAAAACGTATATTAGCATTTTATCGCGCAAGCAATCTATTCTTAGTGTTCCTTACCTTGCCATTTTGATCATGCGCACCGCCAAATTCTTTGAGAACTTTCTTCCAATCGGCAAAGAAATTTTCGATGAACTTCTGGTCTTTGGCTTGGTCGGCCTCAAGAAGTGCGGCCATGAAGCCAGCAACTTCTTCGGCTTCTGAGGCCAAAACAATCGGGACGCCATTGTACTTCATCTTAACGTTTGCTGGCAAGATCTCATAAGGGGGCGGAAACATGACGCCAGCATGTTGGAGCGTCTCCCACTTTTGTTTTCCATCGCCTTGCTCAGCTAGCCACCATTTGTACTCCTCGCCTTCTTCCTCCTCGCCCTCGGGGCTCGCAGCTTCTCCTTCCTCCTCTTTTGCTTTCCCCTTACCTTTAGTGGCCTTCTTTGGGGTTGGTTCCTCGACTTTTATTTTAGCTTTACCCTTCTTACTCTTGGCAGGGGTTGGTTCATCTTCATCCTCTTCTTTTTTCACAGACTTTCCCTTTTTCGCAGACGCTGTTTTCCTCTGTTTAGCGATTGGGACGTCGCTGTCAGAAGCATCGGAAGGCGTCTCGTCTTTCGGCTTGCGTTTGGCTGCTGCCTTTGCCTTCGGGGTGACTTTCTTTTGCGCGGCTGCTTTTGCTTTAGAGGGAGCGGTTTCCTTCTTTGCCTGTTTAGCGGCGGCCTTTTCAATTTCTTTCTTTTCTTTCGAGAGCTTTTGAAGTGGTATATCGTCATCGTCATCTTGGAAGTCAGACTCGGATTCGGCTTTCGCTTTGGCCATTTTCTTCGCCCTTGAAACTTTAAGAGGGATTGCGTCGGAGTCGTCGGAGTCAGAGAGCTGGTGTCTAGAGATTCCATTGACCGTCCGCCTTCTCTTGGACTGGATTATAATTCGAGTTAGTACGGCGAGTGATGTGGTGCTGCAAAAATTAAAGTAGGGAACGTACCAGAGGTTCGTCATCCGATCCCGAATCTTCGTCTTTGATTTTCGGTTTCATGGCAGCTTTTCGCTTGCTTGAAGTGCCATTGATGACCTTGGATACCTTTGCAGGGTCGATGGCGATGCCGGGAGCATGGGAGGCGTCGATTTCCATAGACTCTTCCTCCATCTGGCGATCAACGGCGGGATCGATTTTGTCGGGGAGGACTGCTCGGCCGTTAGACTTTCGTGGGCGTCTGGCGAGGGGCATCTCATCCTCATCGGAAGAAGACATTTTGGCGGAGCGACGGGGTTTGGGGATGATAGGAACAAAGGAATTGGAGAAAGTTGTTGAGTTGATTGGGGTGGTATGGGAACCAGTCGATTGGTGTCGCGTGAAATAAACCGAAAGCGAAAGAGTGGAGAGGTGCGAATTCGAGAGCAAGGAGGAAACGCCTGGTCGGGAAGGAAAATGCGAAAGAGACGACGTAGACGCAGAAACGAGATCGCTGGAGAAATTTGAACGCGTAGGAGGAAGGCGACGACGAGAAGCGCAGAGACCGAAGGATAGAGCTGGCGGGCGTGGAGTCGAAACGGCGAAGGATCCGAGGGCCTCTCGGACGAGACGAGTAGGCAAGGTAGGCCTCACGGTGAGAGAAGCTGGCTGTTAGGCGACTGCAAGTTGGTTTTTTTTTAGGGGGGTTTCTTTCTCAGGGAGTGAGGAATCAGGGACCGGCTGACTGTCGGCAGAGCAAATAGTATTTTATGTTGTTTGGTTTGGTGTTTAATTTATTTTGGGTTTCGGGGGGGAAATATGCTGCGAGGCCGTTAGCCAGCCAGCCAGCTGCTGGTGGTGCCTTTCTTGCTGCGGCCGGGATTATTTGTTTGACAGCCACACACACACACGCAGGCACGAGCAGAGCGTATAAAGTGTGGAACTCGACGGAGAGATAAACCAGCGGTGAAGGGCGTTTGGAATGAAGCGGAGAGGAAAGGGGGAGAGAAAGCAGTGGGAAGGAGAGGAGGAGCAGAGGCTGCTCTGGCAGACAAGAGTATGTGGAAGGAGAAGGAGGGAAGAGAGAGGGAGAGAAAAAAAGCGAGGGAGAGGGAAGAGGAAGAAAAGGGAAGAGAGACGGGAGGAAGGAAGGAAGGCTAAAATATAAAATTCTGCAAATTTGGCAAAGTCAATTTTTGGCTGACGAAACCCGCCCTGAAAATTTCAAAGTCAGCTTTTTGCTGGGCAAACACCCACCACGCCAACTTGGCCACAATCCAAATTCATTTGCAGGTTAGCCGACGCCTGCCCACCAGTCATTTGCCCGCGCTCGTTCGTCCGGTCGAGCTATACTTTAAGGACTTAGTACTTAAGTTCTTAAGTACTTGGATACCAAAGTAGGTGCTCACTTGGCGTCTGTAGAACATCCACGTTGAGATCCCGAGCGGGATACACTGGCCGATCAAGCGATTTTGCCATTTTATATACTCGCTCTCTCTCTCTCTATATATATATATATATATATATATATTTATATAGGCACCGCCCACGTACCTAAGTAGGTAACACCGGTACTCTCCACCTCACGTCCGGCCACCTGGCGCGTAAGCTCGACTTTCTCGAGCACGACCCAGCGACTGGCTTTCCGTGCCTGTGCCTGTGCCCGTGCCTGTGTCTGTGCCTAATCACGACGCGCTCGCGATGCCGTGGCCGCCTGCGACAAGTGGGTGGGAATGTGTTGCTGCGTTGTCTGTGTTGTCGTCGCTGTCGAGTGTTTGCCTCGCCGAAAATTGCTGGCCTGATCGATTCGATTCCTCCGACGCTCTTTCGTTCTCGCTCTCGACGTCAGGTCTCCACGACGGATTTCCCGCACCGCACCCGCCAACGACCAACTATCACTTATCCTTCTTCCCTTCTCTTCCCTTCCTCCTTCTCCCCGCCCAATTGACGCGATGCTTGCCAATGCTGCCCGTCCCGCCCTGAGAAGGGCTTCTATAGCCTTCGTATCACGGTAGANTCCTCTCACTAGATCATGAAATGCACGTCCCATAGCCCTGGCAATTAACTGATCATGATGATAAATCTGTCACTCTGCCGTCTAGGCCCGTTGTCGCTGCTCTCCCACCAGCTGCCGGCTATGCTACCCTCAGAGAAATCGAGGGGCGTCTGAAGTCCATCCGGAACATCGAGAAGATCACAAACACCATGAAGGTCGTCGCCTCCACGAAACTCAACCGTGCCATGCGAGCAATGACCGAGTCCAAGGCCTTCGGTGAAACCTCAAACAGGGTCTATGAAGAGGCGGAAACAAAGGTTCCCCAGGAGGCCAAGACTTTGATCGTCGTCGCCTCATCCGATAAAGGTCTTTGCGGCGGCATCCATTCAGCTTTGACCAAGGCCACCAGGAAGAAGCTTCTGGAAAACCCTGGCGCAGACCTGGTCATCCTCGGCGAAAAGTGCAAGGCTCAGCTACAGAGAGATAGGAGCCAAAACATTGTTCTAAGCTTTGCCAACGTTGGCAAGGACATCCCGACCTTTGCCGAGGCCCAGACGATTGCCGACCAGATATTCCAATTGCCAAAGCAATACGACAACATTGAGGTCCTCTTCAACGCTTACCTTTCTCCCGTAAGCTACGACCAGAAGACCGTTAACAACTACTCGGTGGACTCCTTCCAGGAATCTTGTACGTTTCCCCCTTTGCTTAGCGAATGGCGTCTCAGGTCTAGATACATCGACATGGGAGCTGTAGACTTCTAACCATGTCTTTATACAGCCAACTTTTCCACCTTCGAAATTGACGACGAGGAGCTACCTAATCTCCGCGAGTATTCTCTCGCCAACTCGATATACTGGGTAGGCTGAAATTTTACAACCAAATTTACGATATGGGAGGGAGCGCTAATTAGGGCGATAAAAGGCACTGGCTGAAGGACACGCATGCGAACAATCTGCCCGTCGAAACGCCATGGACAACGCGTCTAAGAACGCTGGAGAGATGATCCAGAAGTTCCAGATTCTGTTCAATCGTACTAGACAGGCGGTCATCACTGGAGAATTGGTGGAAATTATTACTGGTATGTTTCTTGAAACCCGCCCATAAGTCATGTCACGCGAATTGTAGATTACCCTTGGTGCTAACATATTACTTCTTGCATATAGGTGCTGCTGCCTCCGAAGAATCTTAGAGCGACGGCTCTCTTGTTCTGATGTTTATACACATTTTGTGATTTGTATCATTTTAAAAATTTTTGTACATACCTCGAACCGAGGAGTGAAAAAAGAAAAAAAAAAGGAAAGAAATATTTTAGATGGCCTCAAGGCGATTCCCTGCTACAAGATAGTGCCTGCGATGTGTATGCTGTGTGGGGATTGTATTTGAAGGAATCCGACAGACCACTGACCCACGAGTCGGTGAAACTATACGTGAGGTAACCATCATACCAGCGGATTCTAACAGCCTCGACTCTTCGAGATTATCACGTTGCTGTATCTGCAGATACCCCATGGCGGTATCCCCCCCCCTCATCCGCCCGTCGCGGAAGACCACTGCAGCCTTGGTCACACCGGCTACGCGGGACTGGCATGGCATGCAAAGTTTGCCCAGATGCCCAGCCCGAATCTTGCAACGCGGGCGATTTTCATGCTGTGGAACCAGACCAACCCAACTGCGAATTCAAACAACCTTCGATCGATTGGTTGCAGCCGCAGCATTCTTTCGCCAGATAGCCCAGCCAGACATTAACGTATGCATCGTGCCTTCGTCTGCAGATTGGCTTCAAGGCCAAGATGACGGGTCGCTGTCCACACCCCTTGCCTCGCCTTTCCCTTCCTCTTTCCTCCCCCTTTTTTTTTCTTCTTTCCTTATGTAAAGCGGTACAAAGCAATTATTAAGATGGGCTCCAGGCAGGCCAAGGGGCAGCAAGCGATCTTCATTTACGGCCCTCTTTGGGACCAAGCAATGCAGTTTGCTCCCACACTCCTTTGGCTCGCTCTGCAGCCGTGGATCGTGGACGAGGCCTCTTAAATACCTACCTGCTGGCTGCCTTCGGGCGGCATCCCATGCAGGATATGCACCCATCTGCCAGATGTGCGGAGTGACATGACCTGTGCTTCGGCTGGCTTCCAATAATGACTTGGAGTTCATCAAGTAAGTAAGTGTCTACTTGGTTTCCATGTGCCACTAACACGATGCTCAGATATATCGTTGCTTCTTCTTCTTCTTCTTCTCCTTCTCCTTCTTCTTTGTTTCGAAAGGCTGGAACGTTGACAGTTGGCATTCCACATGCGTATTTAGCCAGCTAGATACCCAAACGTCTCCCGTATTTTGGTTTCGATAATCCGATCGCTCTCCGTTGGGAGCAGCTCTTCGATATTGATCGCAGGCAATTATGGGCCAATGTCGACCGACTTCAACGGCCACTCTGCACACCTTGTACAACTGGTCTCTAACTACGCTCCTCATAACGGTTGTCCCTACGGTGTACGGCATTAGCCACATATCACGGTCCAACATCCCTCCTGTTTGCCTCAACCTTCAAAACTGCACAAACGTGGACGCTTGGGGCTTCCAAGTCGAAATCGGGAATGAAGGACAGGCAAGACAGAGCTTATGTCTGGTGCCTTCCACTGTAATCAATACGACGTATGTCCTGGGTCAGGAAATTTGTCAGAACAATAGCTCGAATAAGACATGCGAGGCAAGTCATGGAGGTACATTTGACAGGAGTTCGGTATCCGGTTTCGTTAGTCGAAGCACGTCCAATATCGATGGCCAAGAAAGCTTCTGGGATGACCTGAACGGCCCTGTACGGTTATTCGGTGACGTTGAGTTTGCGCTGGCTGGGTTCACGCAACTGAAAGATTACGAAATCGGGGTTGTCACCAACGGCAGCATGTTCAATCTTGGCCAGCTGGGGTTGGGACCGCAATCGACATTCCTGCACGCCTTGAAGAACCAAGGATACATCGACCGGCTCGTTTTTGGCTTCGACGCGGGCAGTCAGAGCCCCTATCAGCCTCGACAGGGTCACCTTGTGCTAGGTGGATACGACCAGTCCCGGGTGGTGGGGAACTTTGCGGAATTCAACATCAACTTTGAAGATACTGACTTCAGGCCATGCCCATTCAGGGTAGAGATAGAAAAAGCGGACGTCGTTTTCGAGAAGGGTATGAGGGCTACGCCTTTTATAGATATGGAGTCTAGGAATCCATATGCGTGCATCGAACCTTACGATAACTTGTTCCGGTTTCCATCTGGAAGGCTAGCCTCGCTCGACAGTATAGGACTTGGGGAGGGGAGAGTATCTAGTGATTGGCTGCCGAATTTGCAGGTAAACGAGCCGGGCTGGAGATATACCGCTGGTAGTCCGCCAGCGTTCTCTCTCAACATTGTGTTAAAGGGGAACGACGAAGATTTCCACATCGTGGTCCCAAACGAAGAGCTCCAGCATCCGCTCAGAGGTATCGATCAGAATGGGACGTGGGCCGTTGATACGAACTTTACGGAATTGAACGTGTTCCAGGAGTCGGCGGTTCGTAACACTATTGTGTTTGGGAAAGCCTTTCTGTCACAAGTCTATCTTGCGGTCGATTACGAAGCTGGGAAATTCTATCTAGGTGCCTCATCGCCGTCCTCGACGACTGGTTGCAATCCAGTATACCTTGGATCTCTAAATGGCGGTAGCGAGTCTCGGGGTGGCTCCCGGAACAAGATAGCGGGATATATTGGCCTCGCGTTTGGTGTGGTCGCATTCGTGATTGTTATCGGGGTACTGGGAACTGCGGTTTGGCTTTGGAAGTCGGGCCGGCTGGAGAGGTACCGGCGGAGAGGTGTGAATATTACGGAGCGAGATCTCGACTTTGGGACGTACATGCAGCAAAACACCAAGGACATGAGGGATTTGGCGCGGCAAGCGTCGCTGCGTCCCTGACCTGATTAAGAGGCCAGGCGCGTCTCCAGCCGGAGCTAGAGGAGGATGCGTGCATCCGCATGATTTCGTCGGAGCTATGCCAGTGTAGCCAATGCGCTTTTCGGCCCCATTTAATGCTTGTTATAGCCGGTCAATGGAGTATAGATAGGTATCTACTTAAGTACCTACATATGTCGGGCTGGGTTCTTTTTGATTTTTCATGGGCGCACAAGTTCAAGCTATTTGTATTATTATTATTACTATTTGCTATAGAATGTTATTGAGTCCTTGGGTATCTCCATTTCGGCGTCGACGGCGATAGCAATAACATATACTTCACCACTACCATCATCATTGTCATCATCATCATCATCGCGGTGGCTGTGCGATCCGAGGCGTTTGAGATACACGCAAGCTCCTCGCAGATGGGTATACTTAGAACAGGCACCCGGCCGCCCGCTTAAGCTCAGGTACACCCACCGCCAAGGTACCCGCCTTCATTACGTACCCTCGCAACGTGGAGAGGTACCGGCACATGTCTGCCTGCTTGCCCACCCAACAGCCTTCCGAGCTCCACCGTTCAACGTTCTCAAAACCAGATGCGAGTCGCCCGATCTCGAACCTCTGCCCTCTCTCTCTCTCTCTCTCTCCCTTTCTTTTTGAACGCACCTCATCATCATCACCATCGTACATACCTGCATAACACAATAGAACCCCCGTCTCGGTCGTGACGCTGTCCTCTCCTGCTGTTGCAAACGGTGTCTGGGCTAAGCGCTGGGCCTCCAACAGAAAGAGTAGCCTTCCGTTCGTTACTTAATCCCAGCCAGGACAACACACCACACCACCAGCCAGGAACGGCATCTTCTCTCGTCCTTCTGCTCCTACCGTCAGCACGAAAGCTCACTCACCCACTGCACGAGATCATAGGTCGTGTAATCAGTCAACATGGCAAGCCTCCCTACCCTCCCTCCCTCGATCCCTTTCAGCTCTCGGAAAGCCTCTCTGCGAGCACAGCTAACCAGCGTTCAAACGATCTCTCATCTAGGCCGTCACCAAGCGGGCGGGGCGGAACAAAACCAAAGATGGCGCGGCGGGAGGGGCGTCGAGGGTACCCTTCGCAAAGAGCGCTCCCAGTAGCTCTTCTGTTGGCCAAGGCAACATCAAGAAGGCCTTTTACGAAGGCGCAAAGAAGAAGGAAGTTGGCGTCAGCGACCTCACACTTATCAGCAAAATCTCGAACGAAGCTATTAACGAGAACCTGATGAAGCGATTTGAGGCCGCCGAGATATACGTATGTGTCCAACCGCCATAGCCTTTTATCAGGACCGACTCCCCCGGTCTTCTTTCTTGGAAAGGCTTACTGATAATGCTACCGTGATAGACTTATATTGGCCATGTGTTAATTTCCGTGAACCCATTCCGAGACCGTAGGCCGTCCTTGTAACCCCATAAGATGGGAGCTTGCAGAAGCTGACATGAGAACATGTGATAGTGGGGATCTACGTTGACTCCGTCATGGAATCATACAAGGGCAAAAACCGATTAGAAATGCCGCCTCATGTCTTCGCTATCGCGGAAGCCTCCTACTACAATATGAACGCCTACCGGGATAACCAGTGCATCATTATCAGCGGTGAATCCGGTGCGGGCAAGACCGAGGCCGCAAAGAGGATCATGCAGTACATCGCCAATGTATCTGGTGGACAGCAGAACTCGCACATCACCGAAATCAAGAACATGGTTCTAGCGACAAATCCACTTTTGGAGGCCTTTGGGTGTGCAAAGACGCTTAGGAACAATAATTCCTCGCGGCACGGCAAATACCTCGAGATTCAGTTCAACGCTCAGGGCGAGCCGTGTGGCGCAAATATCACAAATTACCTGCTTGAGAAGGCACGTGTGGTGGGACAGATTATGAACGAGAGGAACTTTCACATCTTCTACCAGTTCGCAAAAGCGGCGAATCAGGGATATCGAGGTAAGTGCCGGCTCTGTTAGCTGCTATAGCGACCCATGAACGACCCTAACGCAAGATTGTGATGGTACCTAGAACTATTTGGCATCCAAGACCCGAGCGCCTATGAGTATACGTCTAAAAGCAGGTGCTTGGAGGTTCCCGGGATTGACGATAATAAAGAATTCGACGAGACCCTCCAGGCTATGCGGGTTATTGGCCTGACACAACAGGAGCAGGATGATATTTTTAGGTTGCTAGCTGCAATCCTATGGTTAGGAAACGTCAAATTCCGAGAAGACGACTCAGGGAACGCGGAGATAATGGACGCAAGCGTTACAGACTTTGCTGCCTATCTTTTGCAGGTAGATGGCGCGGCTTTGCACAAGGTTTGTTGACGACAACTGGTGGCATTGCTTGAAACGGAAGATGATGGGTTTGCTAAATGAAATCTAGGCCCTGTCAATCCGAATAGTAGAAACTTCGAGAGGAGGAAGAAGAGGCTCAATATACGAATCGCCGTTAAACCCGGTACAAGCTAACGCTGTAAGAGATGCACTAACAAAGGCAATCTACAACAACCTATTCGAGTGGATAGTAGACCGCATCAATGTGTCTATGAAAGCCCGGGAGCAGACGTCTTACACGATTGGTATCTTGGATATTTATGGTTTCGAAATCTTCGACAAGAACTCCTTTGAGCAACTTTGCATCAACTATGTCAACGAAAAGCTGCAACAGATATTTATCGAACTCACCTTGAAGACCGAGCAGGAAGAGTATGTGCGTGAACAGATTGAATGGCAGCCCATCAAATATTTCAACAACAAAATCGTGTGCGACTTGATCGAGGAAAAGAGGCCACCAGGTGTTTTTGCAGCTCTAAATGATGCTTGCGCGACAGCGCATGCGGACTCCAGCGCGGCGGACGGAACCTTCATCCAAAGATTGAACGCTTTAGCGACAAATCCACATTTCCAACAACGGCAAACGCAGTTTATCATCAAGCACTATGCCGGAGACGTGACCTACCAGATTGAACATATGACGGATAAGAATAAAGACCAGCTTCTAAGAGATATTCTTGAGCTCATCGAGGCTAGCGACAACCAGTTTTTGCATACAATTTTCCCACAGCAGGTCGCAACGGATACAAAGGGACGTCGGCCACCCACCGCCAGCGACAAGATAAAAGCTTCGGCGAACGACCTTGTCAACACGCTCTCAAAAGCGACGCCCTCATACATCCGAACCATCAAACCCAATCAAAACAAGTCGCCCAAGGAGTACGATTCGGCCGCTGTCCTTCATCAAATTAAATATCTCGGTCTCCAGGAAAACGTTCGGATTAGACGGGCTGGCTTCGCCTATCGTCAGACATTCGAAAGGTTCGTAGATCGGTTTTACTTGTTATCGCCCAAGACTTCCTATGCGGGCGACTACATCTGGGCTGGCGACCCGCGGTCCGGCTCCGAACAGATTCTCAAGGATAGCAGAATACCTAAAGAAGAATGGCAGATGGGTACTACCAAGGCGTTCATCAAGACCCCGGAGACCTTGTTCGCTCTGGAGACTATGAGGGACAGATACTGGCACAACATGGCTATTCGCATCCAAAGAGCGTGGAGAAATTATTTAAGGTATAGAATTGAGTGCGCCATCCGAATTCAGCGCTGGTGGCGTAATTTGACCGGTAGCACCGATTTTATTAAACTGCGTGACTATGGTCACACGGTGCTTGCTGGGAGAAAAGAGCGTAGACGGTTCAGTCTTCTTGGTTCCAGACGTTTTATGGGAGACTACCTTGGCATAGACAACAGAGGAGGCTACGGCGAACACGTTAGGAATTCGGTTCAGATCCCTCCGAGCGACAGGACGATATTCTCCTGCCGGGGTGAGCTACTGGTGTCGAAATTAGGGAGATCCAGTAAACCGAACCCGAGATTACTGGTACTCACAAATCGAAACTTCTACATCATCACGCAAACCATCGTTCAAAATGTCCTCCAGATATTAGTGGATAGGGCAGTTCCATTAGGCACAATCAAGTTCATTGGCATGTCAAACTTACGGGACGATTGGTTTTCCCTCGGTATCGGGGCACCACAGGCACCAGATCCACTTCTATCCTGCATTTTCAAAACCGAATTGGTCACCCATATGAAGGGTTTGATGCCCGGAATCTTTGACTTGAGAATGGGACCAACCATCGAGTATAACAAGAAACCGGGTAAGATAGCTGTTGTCAAGACTCAGAAAGATCCTTCCGTCCCTCGGGATGATTTGTACAAGAGTGGATCAATCCATGTTGGTCCCGGCGAGAATCCGAGCAGTCTTTCTAGACCAACCCCCAAACCTAGAGCAAAACCCGCAAAGGCGATCACATCCGGTGGGCTGCTCAAAAAGAGTGTCAACGGAAAGCTTTCCTCTCAAGCACGGGGTGGGCGCTCAACACCGCAGCCGCAGCCTCGCCCAGTACCGCAACAGCTACCCGGCGGCGGACACTCAACGATTTCGAGTGCACCGCAAACTGTCATGCCAGTACAAGCAGTCATCCCTCAGCAAGTAGCGATTCCTCAACAAGTGTCAATGTTAAATGGAAGTGCAGGCCACCAAAGAACGACTTCTGCAACGTCAGCACGAGCTCCTCCTCCTCCTCCGCCGCCCCCACCAATTGCCGCCCCATCGCAAGATCCGATATACCGAGTCCTATACGACTTTTCTGGGCAAAGCGAGAATGAACTTAGCTTAACCAAAGGAGAAATAATCATTATTGTTCAAAAGGAAGGAAATGGTAAGAAAGGCTTTGTCTCAGTTCGTCTCAATGAATAAGATGACAATGAGATATTTTTTTTTCCCTTCCTCCCTCATGTCAAATGAACTAGACTAACATATTTATTCTTATTTTACAGGATGGTGGTTAGCGAAAAAGACGGACGATACACAGGGATGGGCGCCTAGTGCATATCTCAAGGAAGAGGATGCACCGAGACCTGCACCTCCTCCGCCCCCGCCACCACCTGCTCAAATTGCAGCGAAGGCGAAACCTCCACCTCCACCACGACCAAACAAAACGTCCGCCGCTGCAGCTGCAGCTGCGAGGCGGCCGAGCCCAATGCAGCACGCCGCCAACGAAGCAGCAACACCCCCAACTATCCGAGGATCCGGTCTCAGCACCGAAACTACATCATCTAATTCAAGCCTAGCAGGAGGCCTTGCTGCTGCACTGAAGAAACGAGAACAGGCGAATCGTGAACCAGATGACAGCGACGACTGGTGAACATAACCTATACGCTTTTGCGTTTTATTGGCACCCGAAACAATGAACCGCATAATTGATTGGAAGAGTCTTAAACCATTTTTCCCCCTTTATTTGATACAAGTCAATTGGACGTGAACACGGTAGTACGTTGGTTTCCTGTTATCTCCAAGTCCATGGCGAACCACAAGGTGCATGTTTTCAGAGTTCCGGTATCAGCAATGACAGATATCAACACTGTGATTTCACTCTGATACGTTTCCCTTCGCAGCATGATTGATTTTTTTGTTCTAGAGCGGGTTTCCCAAGCTGAATTAAGTACACCGTCTACGCATGCGATCAAGGATCGACATCCTTTGATTTGCTTTTGATTTCTTTTCGCTTTCGTTTTCTATATCGTTCCCCTTTCTTTTTTCAGTGTTTCCTACGCGTGGTGTTTATTCTCCCTGTACAGATGACAGTTTCGAATGACAAAAAATAACATTTCTATTCACGAAGAAGTTTTGGCCCTCAGGAAGCCTTTCCGATCGATGATGCATATCGTATCAACGGAAGAGTGTGTCGTACACGACGTACGTATACACCGGTTTGCGGCGGCGTGCTACTGATTGGTGACTAATAATGTAGCACGACACTGCTGGTGACACGGCGATTCCCTGGACTGCGAGGGAGGACAACATAATCATCTGTCGGTAAATACATGCCTGCAAATGTGATGAAGCGGTGACAAATTTAAAACATGAGCGGGCAAATGGCTAAAGACACAGGGGCGGCCAGCTGGGACAAAAGAAACAAGCCAAGACGAAGGCAATCGGTGGTTTAGAAGCTGAAGGGTAAGCACAGTTGGAGAGAGACCCTTACGTCAGGGCTCGGAGCCTGCTGCTAGGTCAATTGCCAATGGGATATTTTTTTTCGCGAACGCGGATGATAAAAAAAATCAGGTAGCCGTTTGATATTCGCTCGACTACGACTGCTGATGCGTGGTCATGATCATGCGTGATCTTGTGCAACATAGCCAGTTGGTATGGCTATATCTCTCATACATCGTGGACGTACGTAGATGCACTTGCTGCACTGTGGAGTGCGGAGTTTGTGCATGCCTACTTGGGTACGTACATTGATCATTCGCTTTCGCAGGGCGAAGCGAAAGGGTGCATCGATGATTACAGCTTTGGACGAGATTGAACGTTTCGTCACGCAATATGACCCATTGCATGACTTGGTTCCGCAGTATTTGATATGCAGGCCTGCTTTCTCAGGTGCAAGTTTGTTTGATATCCTGGCTGAAGTTCAGTTTGATATATCAGACGCTGGGAAGCGAAATAATGCATGTTCTAGACAGAGTGATCACGCTCGCCTGCTTTCCGGGCAGTTGCAGATTACGGACTTACGGGAGCTGTGACGAGCTTCGCATCCAAACTTTGCTTTATCCGAAGAGAGCGAAAGAAGTGTTAAAGTGATGACTGGCATGCATAGCCAAGTAGTTTAGGCTCTCTCTCTCCACGGCACGAAATACTCCACGCTTCGCTGTACCGGAACTCGGTCCATACAGGGCAAACTGACAGAACGAAAGGAAAAAAGAAAAAAAAAGGGGGTCACAAGGCCAGCATGGATGGAAACCCCAGAAATAAAGCTGCAAGTCTCAAGAGAGTAGCGCCATAAGTCTGGAGTTCTAGACAGCGGAGACGAACAACTAGCGGCCGGGGATGCAGATGTTTCTTCCTAACCGTCCACAAAATGATACGAGCTCGTCTCGACAGCGGGAAAGGCGACCCGCTGTAAAAATTTTCTTTTACTAAAAATGACGAGGTATATTATTTACGTCTCCACTTATGATCGCCTCAGGGATGACCACGTAGGCTAGAGGCTGGTGGGTATTTTATTTTCCATTTTATTTTATTTTTAATGTTATTCCATTTTTATCTTGTGCATAGCTAATAAAGGAATACTAACGATACAAAACACTAGGAGGAAGAGGGGTGCGACTACTTGTCCTGCGGATTTCCCGCTGCCGAGTCTGGAGATTCCCCAGATTTTACACACAGTTCGATTCAATCTTGTCCACGACTCCATGCGGGATAAGAAAGACAACGGTGTGGATACCCTCTTTTTTTTTTCTCCTAGAGGGGTTCCACTCTAGCTTGTTATTGCTGAACTACACCAAGACCAAGGAAACAAGATGAAAGCTGTCAAGTGGAGCAAAAAAACATGACAGGGGAAAATGCAGACATACGAAGGCTCATGGATGTGATCAGCCATAATCACAAGATATGCTATATATAGCGATACTTGTTGTGTACTTGTTCAGCGGTGTTTTTCTGCTCGAGGTGCTCGAACTTTCGAAAAATCACGATGTATAAAATATATGTCTGGGTTTTGTTGTATTATTCTGCAAATATAAAAGCCATTGGGTACCTGAGCAGTGCTCCGCAGGTACCTCCGCTGCGAACTCACTACTGGACGGGTACTTGGGGTCAGGATTACATTAGGATTCCTGGGACAAAAAATCGCTCATGCAAGATGCGAGAGACCCGGACAGGTTGCCGCTGTTTCTGATTGGAGAGGCGAGTCGGTAGCTGAGAGAGAAATCGCTTGCATATGCAGATAGGAAGGGAAAAGGGAAACAGGCGAGGCACGTGCTACGTGGAGAACAATCACTTTCTAGGCGGTTTCAGATCAAATTGTCATTGCACACAACTAAATCTCTGATGACTTGGAGCTTTGAGATACCTAGTGAAGATATGCCATGCACACAGCCCGCCGACGTACCTCGGTGCGTTGTCGCCAGCTGAGTCGTCGTCGTTTGAGCCCGAGCTTCGGCTGGGAAGCTTTGAAGCTTGAGCTCCGTCCATTGTTTGCTTGGGCCCCATCTAGCTACCCCCACGCGATCTGGCCGTCGGAGGATAGCAAAGAGTGGGTGGCATCATGATGGAGCTGGACCCTCGCGGAACTGAATCGCCAACGGATAAGTTTTTTTTTTTTTTTTTGCTTCTCTCCCCGTGGTAATGGTTGAGGGATATCAATCAATCACAATCCTGCCAACTGTGGTGTTGTTTTGTTGGCGTTGGGCGGGAAAGAAGAAGAAGACCCCACGCCCGACGCGCTGTGTGCCTGCCCCCGATGCGGCCCACTAGATCCCGACTTTGATTGAGCTCCAGGCGCCATACATCCCCCCACATGGGAGTGCCGACAGTGCTCTTTGTTCAGAGGCAATGTGCGACCGCTGTAGGACTTGCGACACCGAAACAGGTCTTGGTGAACCTGGAGGCCAGCCTGGCAGCCGGCCCGGTACAGTTCAAAGTCGCCTGCTGCTATCGGCAGCTGTCACTGAATATCGCATATCCGTGAGTTTAATTCGAATGGTCTGGAGAGACCGAAGGACTGGTTCCTAAAATAAAATAAATGGGGTTCCGGGAATTGGGAACTGCGGGGTGCGTCATGCGAGGCCCCCGAAACGGAAATCCGAGTTCGGGGCCGCGCAAGGCGCTCCGGGGATCCTTCCCGGGAAAACATGAGCCAAGAGCCCCCGAGGCATCGGGGAGAAATCTAGCCCCCGGGAAGAGGCAGTCGAACCCCCAACGCAACACTTTTCAGCGGCATCCCAAAATCTTCCTGCTTCGAGCTCGGTCTCACGATAAGGAGGTACCGAAAAGGAGACATCAAGAGAATACGTTATCCGGCACAAGTCCGCATCGCGATCTTGCGCTGTTCACTTGCCATCGGCATCAAGGCGAGATTGCATGTCTGGCTGTCAGAAGATTGCCTTGTGCGTCCTCATCATCTCGCGAAAAAAAAAGGAAAGGAAAGGAAAAGGGTGCGCAGTGCGCCGACACCCCCAATCAGGCGGCGAATTCAAGGTCGGAATTGAAAAACATTCCAGAAAAACCGTTCGAGAATCGTGGGGGTCATCAGGAAGGAACTCCAGCCGGCCGTTTCTGTCGACATCGAGTAAAATGGTAGCCTTCGCTAGGGGGATTCCGGCGTCATAGCATCGCCTGGCGACTGTCCTCGTGCAAATCGAGTTTTCGGATATCGTTTCCAGAAGTAAACCAGGACTTTTTTTTTTTTTTTTTTTTTGAAAAAAAAAGCAGAGAAGTTTCTGGCGTCCCGTAGAGAGCTCGAGGCTTAATCGGTGTCAGGCCAGGTCCATGCTGCCATCCCGATGGATTGACCATTTGATACGGCTCCGAACAATACGGTGCCGGATCCGCCGGAAGCCAGACTTCTGCTGGTTGACGACGACTGCGACAGCGGTAGCCAAAGACGGCTGCTCTTAGTCTGCTGTTTCCTGTCATCAGCCGATGAGCCTCACAGTGGCAATCGCTTCGATGGGCGTTTTTTTTCTTTCTTGGTGTTGGTGTTGAGACTAAAGTCTGGGTCCGAGACCAAGTCTGAGCCTGAGACCACTCAAAAGATGTCGCAGGCCCGCCAGAACCCCCCACGCCAATCAAAACCAGTCCACTCCCCGATATGATACCATGACATGACATGCAACCCGACCTTTCGCCCCATCGCATTGTCAAATAGAAACGCAGGAGCTCGAAAAACGTCTAATGTCCACCGAAAGAGAAGGAACAAAGGCAAGAGAAGACCCGTCGGAGAGCTTATGATGCCATGTGGCTCGTTTCGTCCAGCGGAATGCCTTGGCCTAATATTAGGTCCTGGGAGACAAAGGCAACGAAAACGGACTTGCATCAGGTATTCCCGACTAATCTGCGCTCACAGGCTGGCCTCGTGGTTCAGCTCGCAAGGGAAAACCTTGGTGGGAAGTGGTCACGAGCCGAGTCTGCTGCAGTCCACCGATTTTTTTTCCTCATGCAGCGGGCCTATCGCCGGCGACTTTCTCGCGGTGTGAAGGCACTTACTGACGACCAGTCTTCTCCGCGGCTTTACGGGGTGGAACCAATGGGATTTGACTCCAGCTTTCATGGACACGCAGGCTTGCGAATGACAAGTTGACAAGAACACAGCCCATGCATGGAGGCATCGCGTTTAAGTTCCGGATGACCTGCGCTTACATTGCTGTATTGATTCTCATCCCTCAAGCTTGCTGCAGGGCTGCTTCTGTCGCCCGTTGCCTCAGGAGAGCTCTCTTCCTGGGAGCAACCTCGACAACATCGTTGATAATTTCCATTCTCCTGCTTTCTTGGTTGTTGGAAGGTCCTCCAGCACCGTCATCATGGGTCGTGAAACAGTCCGGATCCACCCCACCCTTTGAGCGAGGGAAAGAAACCGTGGAAGCTCCTGAACTGATAGATTGGACTTTGATTATGTGGCTTGCTATGGTATTTTCACAGATGCAGGGGCATCAAAGATCGAGCTTGAGGCCGAGCGTTCGCAGCCATGATCCTCTTTTCTCTCTCTCTCTCCCGAGTTGAAAGCATTGCCAACATTGCCAGGCAACATTCCTTGTTTGATTACTATCAAAGACTGGAAAGAAGGAAAAAATCTGTCGGGGAGGCTCCGGGCCTAATCCTGAGAAGGGAGGCTGATTGTCGCTTCCTTCCAACACCGCTTTCCTGGTTTCAGAAACCCACGCCCCGCGTGAAGGCGTCAAGCCGTTCCCCAGTTTCCACGCCCTTTTCCCCCACGGCCAGCCTCCATCACAAAGCGCAAGCTAGCTCGAATGTAAATCACACCTGCAAGAAAAGTTCTTTCGACTCCAGTCGAAAGGCACGAACTTGACGGGCCTGCGTAAAGAACAATTGTGCGATAGGAAAGGCATATCGCGTCTTTAACAGCGATCAAGGACGCACCTACATTTTACACTTGTCATTGACTTCGATAGCTCGTTTTCTGGCAATGCAAGTGTCACTCGCTCATCACCGAGGAGCCAGACTCTGTGTACCTCCACACTAAGGGTGACCCCGGCCCCCAAGGCTAGGAGCTAAGGGCTGATCTAATTGATATTTGGCTTACCTGTTCTGAGTAGGTACATGCAATTCGTGCACAATCCACACCAAACGCCGTATCATCGATGTGCTCTGCATGTTCTTCCCTGGGACCCAGGGGTGAACCCACCGGTCGCCTGCTTTCGGGCTTTTCGCAAAACACCCCTTTCCTGTCCAGCCAGCCCGGTCTCTGTCTGCGTGCGTGTTCTAAAGTCGCACATGGAGACTTGGCCGGCTCTCGCATGTCTTACCCAAACGATTGGATCACCATCATCATGGCTGAGCTTCCCCGGCATGCTTTCTTTTCTTTTCTTCTCTCCTTGCAGTATTTGCTTTTCTCGCTCCTTTCGCTTTCGACTCCTACGGCTTCTATCCTACGAAATGACACCAGCGAGCTAGCTAGTTCGCTTGCCTAGTTTTGGTTTGCTTTACCTTTAGGGTTGGTTGGCATAGCTTGCGCTCTCGCGCTGGCTTGCAGAGTATGGACGGTAGGCCGTCCTATATATAAGATGCCCTCCTCCCCAGCTTTTGCACCTCCAGTCTCCCTCGTGACGCTTCATCTCTCGCTCAATCCATCAAAGCCGAACGTTTCTTCAAAGATACTTGATAGTCCCTTATTGTTTTTGACTATTATCTCTTATCCACTACATATCTTCCTATCCATCTTTTATCCCGAGAGCGAGTCTCACATAGATATTATCTCATAATGTCTCCAACTACCAACGGTCATTATTCCACAAATGGACACTCGAATGGATACTCGAATGGCCTTCTCCGTGCTCATACTGACCTCAGCAGTGGCGCCTACACACACCGGTCTCTTGTCCCCGGTGTGTATGTTCCCACTGTGTGCTTCTTTCACGAGATGTCTGAGGACCTTGATATCCCTACGATAAAGAAGCACGCGATCCGCATGGCCCAGGCTGGCGTCGCTGGAATCACAACCCAGGGCTCGAACGGGGAGGCCGTTTGCCTAAGCCGCGATGAAAGGAAGCAGGTCACATCTGCAACTCGCGAAGCATTGAATAACGCCGGATTCCAGGATATGCCAATAATTGTTGGCTGCGGAGCCCAGTCCACACGGGAAACAATTGAATTATGCCATGACGCTCTCTACTCTGGAGGCGATTACGTCCTGATATTGCCCCCCGCCTATTACAAGGGTCTCTTATCCACTGCAGATATTTACGAATACTTCCGCGACGTCGCAGAGGAATCGCCACTACCGGTTCTCATCTACAACTTTCCGGGAGCTGCAGCTGGTCTAGATTTAGACTCGGATTTTATCTCCAAGCTCTCCCAGCACCCCAACATTGTTGGTTGCAAGCTCACCTGCGGAAACTCTGGCAAACTTGCTAGGATAGCGGCTGCTTCAAATGCTTCTACTCCTTCCGATGAGGGCTCTGGATTCATGGCAATGGGAGGATCTGCCGATTTCACGCTACAGACGCTCGTAGCAGGTGGCTCCGGCGTTATTGCCGGGCTTGCTAACATTGCGCCAAAGGCATGCATCAGTATCGTCAATCTCTATGCTGCTGGCAAGATCAAGGAGGCCAAACGCCGCCAGGCCATTGTCGCCCGAGGAGATTGGGCAGCCATCCAAGGTGGCCTCGTTGGCACCAAGAGCTGCCTACAAACGTTCTTTGGTTATGGAGGATACGCAAGGAAGCCCCTTCCAAAGCCAAGCAGCGACGAGGCCCTCAAATGGGAAATGGCCTTCCAAGAAATTGTCGACCTGGAAGAAACCCTATGATATTCTTCATCATAGGTCTACGCCCTGGATTTCCTTATTTCATTTTACTTTGGTTTTAAGTTTTTCCAGTTTCTCTCTGCTCTAATTCGAAGTTCACGGTTTCTTCGTTCTGCGACGGAGTTCTACGGTGAAACATAGCACTACTTTGTTGTTACTGGGTACGAAAACGACGTTTTACATGGTAGTTACATTTAATATCTCCCGGTTTATCTGCATACATTGTGCCTCTTGGGGATACCATACCTCGAAAGGCTACCTCTTGCATTTGCTTGTTTGTTTTCAACTTACGACCCTTACAAAAAGAAAAAACACGGGTGTTTTAGACTTTAACGGCCGCATGGGTTTGGCGTTCAGCTTGCAATTGCTCGCATCGAAGTTGGTTCGATTGAATAAAATAAATAAAATAAGATAAAAAAAAGAAAAGGTTCGGTTTGCACTGGAGTGAGTTATGTTTTTGCTGTATGATACAGGTTTTTTCTTCTCTAGGTTTAATTTCTGTCCTGTACAAAACATCAATGAGAGATTATAATTCACTGCACAGAATTTGACAACAGCATCAGCGTCTGCATCATGATCATGTTTCCCTCATAATTGCCTCCAGCCATCGTAGTTTGTGGATCGAGCGACACACGGGGAGAGAGAGAAAGAGAGCGCCGTCCAGCTGAGGTGCATGCTGTCTTGTCGTCCCTGGATAGGCTACGAACGGACCAGTGCTAGCTGCGACACTAACGGCGCGAACAGGATGCAAAGTGGATCGCCGACATGTCATTGCGATGGTATCAGCAGGTTAATAATAAGAATCATGTTGCAAGGCAAGATGCAAAGCAAAGGAGAGTCCGTTCAACCGCGCTGAAAGGTCCAATGGCAACCCCACACTAGCCAGACGGAACCGGCCCAACCAACCCATCAACTCCAACCTTGTTAGCCTAAGTTTCGACTTCGACCGCCAGTTTCTTAGAGGCGATTAAGTAAGGTACATTTGAGCGCTCAAGAATCACTGCCAAATATGAGGTCTTTCCAACTGACATCCTGCGATAAGGCTAACTATTGCTAACGTAAGTCCGCCGCAGGATGTCTCAACTCCCCACGCCTGCGCACAGGCTCCATATGAAATCCTCCTTGTGTTCATTTCCCGACGGAATGAATGCACGCCGACCGCGATCCGTGCTGGTCCAAACACCATACTTGAAATATGTGTGTATCTATATATCTATATGCAACCTTCGTGGCTATATGCAGAAGATATCATTTTTCCTTCGGGTCGAAATTCGCCTCCGTGTCAGCTTCATGCAAGTCATCGTTAAGGGACACCGACGTCTTTCTCGATCCAGAGCTGCTGCTTGAACATGGTGTACATGTATCCGCCAGTCATGGGATACTTGCAACTACTTTTGAAGCCCGGCTTGCCTCCATGGAGTCTGTACCGCTACTGCATGTAGACCGCTGTCTCTCCTCTCTTTCGCTATACAATGTCAGGCAGGTCCCTCGGCTCATGCTAACCCAAATCTGAGGTTGAAGCTCGCACGTCTTCCCCACAAATCGGCAAAAACCCCTCAACCTGTTTCCTGGCCGCTGACACCCTATGCGCCATGGTGGATCCACAATTTCGTGGACAGCTTTAAGACCAAAGTGAACTCTCGTTAACCCTCGTCTATCGACAAGGAACCGATGTTCATGCTGCGCACGCACCTCCCCGGATTTCTGCTCGCGAACTGTTTAGTCGAATGTGATTCTTCTTGGTCGACAAGCGACCTTTTCGATGGGAGCTTTCCCAACTCCGGAACCTCGCGATCTGATGGATTTGCAAGGGTTTTCGTTGCAATATGATCAGCTGGCCTTATTTGCAGGAAAGCCGCTAGACTGCTGCCGTCGACGCGTCAAAAGCTGCATACTAATAAAGTGGCATGATGGGGGAAGAACAACAATTGATTCAGTCAAAGACGGCTGCCTTACCTCATGGATCACCAGCCGAACGCTAGCCAGCTGACAGGAAGGAAAGGTGGCAGTGTTTTCGATGCTTTCTCTCCCTCTCGATCTTGACGTGAGGACCATGCGAAAGCTGGGCACCCGTATCTAATCGGTGATAGCACAAACGAATTCGCTTACCACGGGATGAAAACGCACACGCCTTCTCCATCCAAAAGTAAGTCCCTAGGTATGCAAGCTGAAAAATTTTTTTCAATTAATTGCGAGCCCAGGCATACCAGCTGCAGGTTGGAAAAGCGTCGAGAAAGATACCGGCCTGCCACGTGATATCGACCATTCGTGCGGGATATTTCGCTTACGTTTGCCCATCCGCCATTGCTTTTTTTTTTTTTTTTTTTTTTTTTTTCAGGCGTTCGCCAGTCGACGCCTAAAAATAGCGAACGAAATGAAGATGGTATGCTGCAATCCAAGCGTTTCGACAAGTTCACTCTTAGGATTCCGATCCAACTTTTTGATTGAAACGTAGGCTCTGAACAGACATTCACCTGTTCCGAAGGCCCTTAGTTGATGTCGCTCCTCACGCGAAAGTGGAGGCTAATGAATCGGTTCCCGCCCGACAGCGGTGGATCCTCAATTGACTGTCTCATGCCCCCAAATTACCAACCGTGCGCTCTCGTTTGATTGTCCGCACAAGGAGCAGTTCAAACGAGGTCTTCACCCCCAAATTTCCATAGGGTTCACATTTGGCGTTGAGCAGCCGGGATCGTAGGGCATTTTGTGGGGAAAGGCAACAACAGTTCTTGGATCCGGGGTATTATCCATTGAGTTCTGCCGCGAGCTAGCGAGGGAGCGACACCAATTCAAGGCATCGGGCTGAGTAAGACGGGCTAGCGGTAGACGGTCTGATTATTGTTTCGAGCCAATTGCCTTTTCAATTGCAACGCGATTGATGATTTTGAATCAAGAGTTTATCGTACGAGATACAATGCGCGTAGGTGCCACACGGCAACGGGCAAGTTCACGAGGCTCTTGTCGGCGACTAAGAAGAATACAAGTTTTTGTTTCCTTTCTAATTCACAGGCCGAAGTCGGGGCCGATATGCAGTGTCCAATTCGTGCATCGTATGGAATTCTCCCAGGTCGACCAGGCAGGTTGAGTTAGTTGATTAAAAGGCCCACGTCAGTCGAAGCTGCATGCTAAGAGGACCGCTTGCCAAGGCAATACTTTCTGATAACAAGCCTATTCTGTTGCATTGAAAGTTCCACGTGTAGTGGGCACATCCGTAATGCGTTCTTGCTGTGTAGCGATATCGAGTGAATAACTGCTGGGTTCAACTCTGTTTGTTAGGCCTCTGCATTGAAGTGTCGTACGTACCGGGCACCACACGTAAGCTTGCTATGCATATATGTGGTCTGATTTGATTTCTCTCCGAGTCATGATATTTCTCGGCCACGCAAGAGCCGGGGGGTTTTTTGATTTCTTCTTTTTTTTTTTTTTCTCGTTCTGGTTGCTTCTATGAGTCTAGGCGTGGTGGAAGCTACCTGCAGGGACGTCACTGTGTGTGACTGGAATGCATCAAGCAAGCCATAAAGTTCTTTTTTTTTTTTTTTTTTTTTTCATGGGTATGTTAAGAGCTCCGCGTTCGCAGAGCAGAGCAATTCACAAACGTTCGAGACTTCCTGCAGCTGCAACTGCAGCGGCTTGCTTGCTTCTGCAACGTCTAAAGCCCGCAGGCGTATACGAAGGCTTGAATACGGGCCCCGGAGACTTGCGGCGACACGGGAGGCTACAGGCCCGAACAAGGGGTGTTCCCCGATAATCGATATTTCGATGTGCTTCTGCCCGATACTAGTTGGCACTTACAAGGCGCGCCTCCTGCCCGAAGCGTCAGAGGCTGGAGAATCGGCCGAAGGTGCACCCGTGTCCCCTTGCTGCAGGCAGCGGAGATCGATGCATCATCTGTGGAGGAGCTCAGATGATAAGAATAAGCAATCTTTAACAGACGGGCTCTGTGCATCATGACGATGGTGATAGAGAATGAATGCTCAACTGCAATTCCTTTTGCCTCGGCCCACATCGCTTGGAAACATTTACTGTAGAAGGGGTCCGCAAATTGGGGATGCGTATATTGCAAGCCATTGGCATCTTGCCGCCGAGGAAAAAGGCTGGAGGCTAGGCTAGGCTAAGCTACAGACTCCACGGCATCAGCGGAAAATTTTTACGTGCTAAATGGTGGGAATCGCCGGAATGTTTTGTCGAAGGCGAAACTAGCATAGGCTTCTCCCGCTGCGGATGGCCCCTTTGAGGATTCTGCTAGGCCGGAATGTTAATAGTTTCATTAGTCGATTTATCCACGATTCGTTTACGTACTTTGTGTAGCTGTTTACGTTATAAGTCGCCATAACCAGCTAGCATTCACGCGATTAGGCGTTTAAAATTTTTTTCTTTCTTCTCGTCCTATACCCTTTCAATTTTCTGTGACTGCGTGATTCAGCTACATCCGTGGGGGCCGACTGAGGCCTGGATTGGACCAGACAACACGACTTCACCGGTTGAAATGACGTTGAGATTAAGTATCCTGCAGGATCGCCCTCTCTCCTTCTTCCTATTTTCCCTACTATCGCTTGCAGCGTGGGTACATGCGATGTGGCGCATGGGACCGACCATTCTCGAGACCGCGGCCTGGGAAGGAATTACAAGGCCCACGAAGCCAGACCTCCCATCGGGCTGTATCCCACCACCCCGTCCGGACACGCCCCGAAGGTACCAGACGCCTGTTGTGCGCTGATCAAGTATGCGTACCCGTGAGGGTGTTCACAAGACGAGGCCTCCTTCCGAGGGCCGTGGTAACCCTTCGGATGCTTGCGCAAAAACACGGTACCCCGCATTTGGGATGACAGGCCGGGTATCCAGACCGGGCGACGTGCCCTAGAAGAGAAGCGCACACGGGGGCACCACCACCACCACTGCCACTGCTACTTTTCCTGTGGAATCTTTCGTCCATCCTTCTCCCAGTTCGACTCGTGCTTTCGCTTCCGTTCCAGAAATGTGAGACATAACTGCAGGACAAGCCAGAAGGGGAATAAATGGCACACAGCTGTCAAGAATCGAGTTTTAGCAAACCTGGGAAAGCAGGGCCACTTTCCAGAGGAGTAACTTGGTGCGACCTGACTGATTGCCTGCATTCAACGAGCTCGCTTGGGATTAAATAGATGCCAAGGTTGAATATGGAGGCGTAATATGTACAAATATGCAGAAGGACCTACACATCGGAAAGCGGCCCGCTTGGTCTGCGTCCCCGAAGTAGTAATATACAGCGATATGGTAGTCTAAGTAAACATATGTACTTACCGAGGTATTAGGTCTAAAAAAAGAAAGGTTGGCTTGAAATGTGAGGCTGTTTTCAGGACGTAGTTGCAATAGATGGCAAAATAACAGCCATCTTTTCTAAGCCTTTACTAACGGCCTGGGTATGGCCGCCGCAATATCTGGCTTTGGGGAAGTTGCTGGGTTTGAGGGTCCTCTTCTGAAGATGGGTTGGAGAAGTATGCCCTGACCTTTGAAATCCAGCCTTCGGGATGCGAGGGACCTTTCGGCTGCGGCTTTGTGGGAGGAAGCTCCGGAACCCGTTTAATGCCAGCGTCGTCCAGCCTTCGTTCTAGCATCTCTACCTTTCGTCTCCAAATCTCGTCCACCTCCTCTAGGTTTTGGAGTCTTTCGGAAACCTCATCCCTTCGATCCATCTCCTTCTTCCTGCTCCTCAGGGTTTCAAATAGGATAAGGCCGCCAGCGACAGAAAACAGAAAGGCCTCGGAGATAAAGTTCGCGCCTCTTTCAATCGCCTTTGCGTCAGAGAGTGGCCGTATGTGAGGAGCTGTGGATTTTTTCTTCTTCGGTGTAGGCGATTTCAAGTGGTGGCTGCTCGCTTTTGGCGGCGGCGAGGGCGGCGGAGTAGGTATGCTTGATTCAGCACTGCTGGTGCTGGTGCTGGCGCTGGCTTTCATCGCCGAGTCTTTGTGGCCATCCTTCAAAGCATCCGCTGCCATTTTCGCGATATTCGAAGTGTCTGCCTTTTGCTTGTCTTCTGCCTTCCTCCGCTCCTCCTCTTCTTCAGCTCTTTCGACAAGAGATTTGTCTCGTAGCAGACTCAGCCGTATACGCATGTCAGTTCGATGCACCGCCTGCGCTATTGCGATGCATATTGCACGGAATCTGGGATGCTCCTGCGCTTGCTGCTTGATGCTATTCTAACCCTTGGGAATTGGTCTTGTTAGTGAGTTCAGGGCAGAGGTGGAAGCCGGACAAGGTCTTTTGTGAACTTACAGCAATCGGTTTTGCTAGCGTCCGAATCGCCAAACTCGTTAGTTTGATGGCTATCGTCGACATGGTGGAGGTTATGTGGGTTGGTATATATAGTATTGTAGGGATCTCTGATTAGATCATGTCAAGCTCGGTGTTCAGATCGACCATCCTAATTGGTTTCGTGATGGCAATTGTTGGATGCTATGACAGCAATGCCTTCGAAATGGCTTGCGGCGGGGTGAACATGGAAGTTTTTCTGGTTGGTTCGTTGGGCGGGAATCCGTGGAGTCCGCTGCTGACGTTGAAAACTTCCAGATCAGGTAAATTTGCGGAAATTGCCCAATTAGGAAATAGTGCCCCAGCGACGTTCAGGCAACACAACCGCAACACGATGCCTTTGGAGTCGAGTTCGCGACACCGGAAAAACAGCAACAGCAACAGCAACAGCAACAGCAACATCCTCTTCTTCTTCTTCTTCTGAGAAACCCGCGATAGCTCGGGCGCTGCGTAGAATCGAGGCCCAACTGCCTCTTGGAGAACGTCCAGGCGAACGTTCACCGAGTTACAGCTGGCTGTTGGCCCCTGCGACTAAGCTTTCCCAATCCGGACGGGGGAGGTGACAACGGTTGCCAGGCGAGCATTCCCAAAGCAGCCAAGACACACCGCTTCAAAACACCGCCAACCAGACGCCGCATCCACGCTGCCGTGCAGGGCTATCAGATATCTATCTGGCGAGAGAGTACAAGTAATGTCAAACTACTCTCCGTTTTAACCTCATCATCATCACCATCATCACCATCATCTTTTCGTCGTTGTCATTGTCGCGACTCCTGACTGTCTCCTTTTTCTCTCTCTCCTGTTCAGCCATCCCCTTCCACCTTTCTTCTTCTTCTTCTTTTTCTCCTTCGTCCTCGTCCAATTGCATATGTTTTGTTTCATTGCAGTGGTGCACCTCTTTCTAGGCCTTTGGCACTACAACCTTCCACAACCATCTGCATCTCCAACTGTCCTTTGGCAAGTCACTCAATGAAATCGCAGGAACGAGTATAGAGACGGCCCGGCCCTAGAACACAGCTCTCCTTCAATTCCTCACCGACTTGTTCGCAAACACATCAAAGACATTCACTCCTACCATTCCTTGCGAGCTTGAATTGCTACGATTCTCTAAGTGACACTTCAAACTCGTGAATACCGGTTTTTGTCAACCTCCCTATTTAAGCAACCTCATCCGGCCGACTAGCTTAACTGCCTCACATGGCTCAGTTGTTTCGGAAAGCATATAATACACTCACCACCCAGCCAACCGCCAGTTCAGCAAACTTCGCCACCATTAGCACATCACCACCAGAAGACATGGCCCAACTGCCGTCGAAACAGAAGGCTGCTTTTGCGACCGCTAGACGCGGCCAGGCTTTAGCACCGGTTCCGCCTAGTGTGCAGAATGCTCGTGCTTCCGGCGAAGACAGGCATCATGTCGCCGCCGCCGCCGCCGCCGCCCCTAGAACGCCAGAAAAGAAGAAGGAGACGAAAGACAGAAAGAAGAACTTGCCGGACACACCCCCTCCTGTCATCAGCGATGCCAGACGTGGGATGGACTATGCGCGTGGGAAATCATTGGGGGAAGGAGGGTTCGCGCGGTGCTTTGAAGTCCAGAATCCAGATGGAGACATCTATGCGGCCAAAGTTGTGTCCAAGAAGTCGCTTAGCTCTCAAAGAATGAAATCCAAGGTATGTCACCATGTCGTAGAATGTTGTGAAATGGAGATGCTAAGATTTCTTCTGTTATAGTTTCTAGGAGAACTACAAGTGCACAAGACAATGGAACACCCAAACATTGTCAAATTCAAAGAATGTTTCGAAGATTCTCAGAATGTCTACATGATACTAGAGCTGTGCAGCAACAAATCACTGATGGACCTCCTACGGAAACGAAAGTTCTTCACGGAGCCCGAAGCACGATTCTTCTTAATCCAGATGCTTGGTGCAGTTAAATATATGCATTCTCGAAACGTTATCCACAGGGATTTGAAGCTTGGAAATATCTTTCTGGATTGCGACCTCAACGTGAAGATTGGAGATTTCGGTCTAGCGGCTTTGTTGATCGACGGGACCGAGAGAAAAAATACAATCTGCGGTACGCCAAACTACATTGCTCCTGAAGTTTTATTCGGGAAAGAAGAAGGCCATTCATTCGAGGTCGATCTCTGGTCGCTGGGAATCATTCTCTACGCCATGCTTGTTGGGAAACCACCATTCCAGTCTGGTGATGTTAAGGAAATCTATCAGAAAATCAAGATCGCCACCTTCTCATACCCGCCCAACCCCCCCCAAGAGATCTCTTTCGAGGCCAAGGACCTTATTAAATCTTTGCTGAGCCCGGATCCAAGAAATAGACCGACAATTGACGACATAGCAGAACATGCTTTCTTCAAGACAGGTTACTTTCCCAAGCAATTGCCCCTTGGGTGCATGAGAGCGCCCCCAGTTTGGGATGAGACCACAAACACATCGAGAACCTGGAATATAAACTTCTTAGAAGTTGCTCGCAAGTCTGGTGTTGGTATTGGCATTGAGGGAGTTGGCGCGAAGCGAGGGAAGGGTGTCGAGATTTTACCGATTAACGAGGACGATGACGAACCAATGGATAACGTGGTCGTGCAAGCACCAGCTGGTCAGAAGATGATTGTGGCACCGGTTGTTCTACTCTCCCCGGCTAGCCAACGCAACAAGCCCAATATGCGGATGATTCCGGAGGAATTATCGCCAAAGATTACCAAGACGAGAAACATAAACGGTATGCCGAAGATACCGTCAAGACTCAACCCGCTGAGGGAGCTGCAACAGCAACGAGCTACTAAGGATAGCTTGGCTTTTGCCCCTCTGCAGGAGGGCTTCCGTGATTTGAAGATAAGCTCGGAGAAGCACGAGAATGCGACGACCTCTTCTACCAATTTGAATGGGTATAAGCTACCTTCAAAGCTTGGACAAAAGGGTACAATTCTCGACTCAAAGATCAGGGCTCCGAAGCTACCCCAGGTCTATGCAAACAATCCTGCCCGATACAGCCCTACCGAGTCGGAAACTGCGTCTATGGCACCACAGCAGCCAACTCAACGAAGATCTTCTTCTGAAACCATCTCCCACAGTTACCAGAGCAATCCTGTTCCTAATACCTCGCGAGGTGAAGTAATTGAAAACGTCAAGCAGACTTTGGCATCAATTGCAGCATTTAATAAGAAGGCCGTCCACATGCTCCCGCCACAACCAAACGAAACAAAGGTTGCCATTGACCAAACCTCTAGATCGAGAGCCACTCCGACGGACGTCGAGAGCGGGGTCTGGATAACCAAATGGGTTGATTACTCTAATAAATACGGAGTGGGCTACATTCTGAACAATGACACCACTGGAACTGTCTTCAACGATGGAACCAATGTCCTGATGGATTTTCCGAGGCATGAAGCAGACGCGGAATCAGCTCTAATGGAATACATTGCCCCCAAGAAATCAACCCGGACGACACTGCCACTCAGGGACGCCGCCAGATTTAGGTCATCTGGATTGGCCGACAAGGCTGGCATTTGTAAGAAGTTGGGTGAATTTATGCTTAATAAGCTTGGAGGAACATCGTCCGAAATGGAAGCAATGTCCCCGAGCAAGAGCTCTTTCGATCCGTCAAAACGAAACTATGTCAGTCACTTTGTCCGTATCAGCGGTGGTATTGGATCGGATGGAAAGGAACTTGTTTATGCTGTGTTCCGATTGGACGAAGGCGGTTTCCAGGTAAGAGCTTGCGGCTTTTGGTAAACTGTGAACAGAAATTGTGACTAACATTAAATTTAGATCAACTTCCCTGATCACTTTAAGATCGTTCTTCATCATAACGGCCGAACAATCAGATTTTTCGATCAGTCGAAGATCGTTTACACCGTCTCTTTGGAGGAACTCTACACTCTGGCGCATAGCAAACGCCAAACGGGTGTCGCTGTCCTATTATCTAAGAACAACATCCACGAGAAGATGCAGATTTTCCAGACTGTCTTGGAAGGATGGCTTGCTTGCGACGCGAAGACTGGAGAATGGCTAAGAAAGGGCCAAAAATTTGCGATTGGAGATATTGTCATTGCGATTGGAGGATACGGTGACTCGTCTTGATCCAGGAGCGCTTCGTCGAATGGACCATCTCTATCTTTTGGCATTGCTGATTACCTCAGAATCATTATTTCGCATTCGACTCTCACAATATGGAGGGGAGGATTGGAAACACACATTCTGTTGATTATGCTTCACTTGTTTTCCGTCATGACCGCTTTGTTTTATGGCGTTTGAGGCTATACAGGTTTCTACCTTATGCATATCGTTTTTGGATTCCTCTCTATTACATGAAATTCCACTGTACTATTATCACCATGGCATCTAGGCGACAGGCGTTTGTTGTTTCTTTTGCTACAAGCATTAGCCAGGGCTGCGGCCGACCTACTCTTCTGTTTCTTGTATCATCATCTTTTGGGTGATTATTGTTCTTACTGGTCTAGCGTTAATATATAAACTTGACACAGAATTATTTTTTGTACCGCCACCACTGTGATTATGCCTTGCATGTTGCATGTTACCTAACCTTAGTGGAAGATCAGACTATCTTCTCATAGTATACCATACTACTGTATACCGTAAGACGCTCTCGTTTATATCCAAACGTTCTCTAAGATTCCGTCGTGTGTTGCCTAACTAATAATCCAACAGCCACCCAGCAATATCAAAGTTCGTTGTTACCTAGCCAAGCGCTGCAAATATAGTTAACTTCTACCGGACAAATACATCCAATCCACGTCGAAAAGCTGTTAGCCATGTCGTCTATCGAGGATGAAGGTAAGTGATAGGATACTGTCTCCATCCTCTCGTTGGCTATTTACCTCCTCTGGCTACAATCAAAAGTCACTGAGCTTTCTGACGTTTTTGACAAAAAACAAATCCTTTCGTCTTGCTAGCAAAAAGCGCAACAATCACAGTGCGGGTAATCAAGTCGTTCCCGTACCGAACGTGCAAGAACCTCGTCGTTCGCGGGCTAGATCTTGCTGCTATTACTGTCGGGGAATTCAAAGCCCGTGCTCGAGAAGGTATGCCAATCCACCCCCGTAAACGTACTTAGAAGAACAGGAAAAAGGAAAGGGATGAAAGTCTGTATGCATATGTACACCATGCATGCATAATCCTTACCTCAAGAGCGCCTAGCATCGAGGCTACCACTTGGGTAGTTCCTATGCATGCAAGGAGGCATTTTTCTTGCCCTCATCAAACAAACAAAGAGAGAGTTGGGTTGATCATTGCTAAGTAATTTGTATTCATGCACGCAGATGTTAAGACCCTTCCAGGCTGGAAGCCGTACCAGAATGTTGAACTCGGTAAGTTCAAAGCCCGTGGCAATAAAACCTATAGCCTATATGTTATACATGCTTGCCAAAAACACATATAAAAGGGAACTCCATGACGACGACGACGACGACGACGACGACGACGCATGTACATAATTAATAAATTGTGATAATGTAGATACGATGAAACTGCACACCAAAGCGCACGGCACGAAGACCCAGAACCTAATCATCAACCTGGACCATCCAGAGTGGGTATTCGATGACGACGCTAAGACGCTGGGGGAGGTAGGATGCGGTATGTATCTATATACTCATCCTTTTTAGCTCGTATATTGATTGCAGTTGTTTCTTGCAACCTGCGTTCTTCCTTCCTTTTTTTCTTTTGATTACTATTTTGCACATTCCGTTCAGCACTGGCTCTAATTTTGATGCTGATCACCTGATGCATCTGCAGAGCATGAAACGGAGGTATCATTGTTCAACCAGGCAGCGTATGATGAGTATGCCGCGAATCCCGTGAACAAGTGGGAGTAAAAAGCGATGGAGGGATCCGGCAGCCGGAGTTGGTATGGATCTAGATAGATAAAAGCAAGGGGGAGGAACATCTAACTTCATTCTTTAAGAATGTGATATAAGGTTATAATATATATATACAGACAACGCGATAGCCGACAGAAACTGTTGCAATATACCCTACGGGACATTAAAAAAGTAGTTTGGGGGACGTAAGGGGAATGAAATACAAAAAATTACATATACAAGAATTGGGCCAAACGCAGGGGGGAGGATAAATGAGCAAAAGGACAGTTGTCAAAGCCACCGGACAACCGTCAAAGGGGCAAAAACAAAGCTCCATCCGAGCAGTATCGAAAATCATACGCATGCAACCTCCTTTGTCGCTTCAATTGTCCTCCAAGATGCCCTTTTAGGTAACTACCTGGACATGAACACCCCTCTCTATTGTTTATTTTCTCTTTTGGTATATTTTTTTCTGCTTTTGCCAAAACGAAAAGTGGGAAAGAAAGGAACAACAACAAACAAAAAAGAACGTCAATAGCAATTTTCTGTGCTTGAAATCATTTCCAATAAGAATCCCATGACTAACGCCGCATTCGATAGGACTAACAAATCTCTAAACAATAACCCAAGAATGCGTCAACACGTGTTGGAAAGGTCTTATAGATCCCGAGAGATTATGTCTCACTCGTAGCTATACCAATAGGGAAGATAAGAGAAAATTGTGATCAATGTGCATGCCCGTGGCCTCCGGCTCGTGCCTCGGCCTTTGGGTCGATGGGGCCGCAGCACTGCCCGACCTCACACTCGGTCGAGCAGCCCATCAGACAACCAGCATCTTCGTCGTCGGACGCCTTTGACTTTCCGTTGACGGAACCATAAGAGTTTCCAACAGTAGGAGCCGGTGCGATTTTTGGAGAGGATGCCCCGGAACCAGATGGCGAGTATTCTGGCTGTATAGTAGACGAGTGGATGCCATAGGCGTGTAAGCATTCACGAATCGCCTCCGCCAAAGCAATGTATCTAGCAGTTGGGTTGTCGTCGGTGTTTTTGTGAGACTCGGTAGTGCAGTGTGGATTGAACGCTATTCTGACGTGAAGTGAAGCCACCATCTTGATGTCAGAGAGCTGCCATATATGCAGTTCGTGAACGCTAAGAACACCTGGGACGTTCTCAATGTCTTTTCTAACGTCATCAAGGGAAATGCCGTTGGGAACAGCTTGAAGGAGAATGCTAGCAGCCGATTTGCAAAGTGGGAGGGCGGATGAGAAAATGATAATAGTAATGATCAGGGAAATGGCCGGATCGAAGTAGAACCTCCACCAAAAATCGGTCTGCCAGATGAACAGAGCTGAAGCAATGACACCAACGTTGCCGAGAGCGTCGCCGAGAACATGTAGGAAGACGCCCCTCATATTTAAATTCTGATGAGAGTGACCACCCTTCTTCGGCTTCGGCTTCGTATGTTCATGGTCGGCATGTACCAATAGATCCTTCCGCGGGTTTGCTAGATATTCGGTATGGTCATGTCTGTGGGGGTGCAGGTGAGGACGGTCGTGCAGATGGCTAGTTTTATGCTTGCTGCCGTTCGCTATGAGCGGGGATCGTTCGCTTGATTCCTCCTCTATGGTGATTGCTTCCTCAATGTTGGGGTCGCCGCTTTCGCTAGATGACGAAGATATGAGCCCAGCCCTACCAGCGTCGGTGATTGCCTGTCGATTCAATGCTGGATGGACGTGGATGTCGTCCACGGTAGAGAAGTAACGATGCTTAGACGAGCTTCCGAAGGAATGGGGATGATTCTGTCGGTAGCTTTGGGAGTGAGATCTTGAATGCCTTCGAGGGTAAATGCCAACAACTGTCTCGGGTAGGACACTTTCGATATCACCGGTTTCGTCAGCAGCGTCGATTTCATCATCCGAATGCGTATGGCCCTCCATGCCGTGTGTGTGTCTGTGCGCCTCGTGTCCAGCGGGGGCGTGGGAGTGACCTCCATGACTGTGTCCATGGTCGTGGAAGAGGAATAGGCCAATGATGTTGGAGGCTAAACCAGCGGAGCCGACGGCGAGGATTAAGACCGGTTGGGATATGACGGGAGGATCAAAGAATCGCTGGATGGCTTCCAGGATGATGGAGAGACATAAGGCGAGGAGGAATACGCCGTTGATAAGGGCGCCTAATACTTCGGCTCGTTGCCACTATAACAAGTTGCATGTTAGATAATGTAGGACGGCCATGTTTGTTGTCGCGAGCGGGCTAGGAAAGGGGGGTGGCGAGGGTGGAAATATAGCGGACAGGCGAGCGAGCATACCCCATAAGTATATTTGCTATTGTTGGTTTTACTTTTGGCAAGTCGAATAGCGTAGAGGGCGACGATGAGAGAGAAGACATCGTTCAGCATGTGAAACGAGTCGGCGACTAAGGCGAGGGAGTGGACGGCATATCCGACAATTATTTCCAGGAAGAAGAAGAGGGTGTCGATAACCAGGAGAGTGATGATGCGGGCGGAGCGTGAGAAGGCCATATTGGAGTTGAAGCACGGTAGAAAGGTCACGATCCCCTGAGAGGGGAGAAGCCGAGGAGATGAATCAAGTTGCGAAGAGAGCGGGTGAGGAACCCGGAGAGCAGGTAGCGGGCTGATATATATATATATATAGGGATCGGTCGGTCGAGGGGCTGGCGAGACGAAGCGATGCGATGAGAGAGATGGCTGATCGATTGATGTTGGTTGAGTGCTTGGTGTGTGGTGGTGTGGTGGTGGTGTCTTTCTTTAAAGCTGGGCGGCGGCGGCAGCCAGCGAAAAAAAAAACTTGCCTGTTTCTGACTGGGTCTGCATGTGCCACCGTCCCGTCGCAGAGGCTTCCAGACGTCTGCCGTCTTTTTATCTCCGACCCCGGACGGTTGCACGGGAACCGAGGCGACGGCGAATATTTCGAATCGACCTGGGTATCGTCAGCCAGCGCCGGGGCTGGGAACCAGAGCTGGGGACGCTATTCCCACATCATATCATATTTGTGTACTTATCAAGAAGCTGGACGGGTTTCTACAGATAGAACCAAGCGGGGGGGGCCTATATCACTAGCTGCATTATGACAGAAGACTGGACCGGCCTCCGTCCATGGATACATGTTATATCCGGTCCACCAGTCGGACGTAACTTCAATAGAAAGGAAGCAAAGGCGCGCTCGTCCTGTCGGCCTGCGGGATATCTCCAACCGTTGTCTGCATGACTGCCTTCGATCGCTCTCGGGCGTGGATTAGAAAGTGCTATGTACAGGCTCGTTTTGTTTTCGATTATAAAGGTGTTATATATGCAAAAGAACATGCCCCGAGAAACAACAGCAACAGGTCATCATCGGAGAAACTCCTTTCCCCCTTCCCAATTCCCCCCCCGTTTAAGCCAAATTATAAACCATAGAGAGCTCGGAATCCGTCAAATAAAAATGCTGAAGAAAATGTTGGAAGAAAAATATGCCCTTTGTAGAATCCAAGATTTGTCGCTCGAACCAAGCTTTCGGAAATGTGGTCGTGATTGATGGATGATGGTGGNAAAAAAAAAAAAAAAAAAGCATACTAGCGTAGCACTCGGAAACAAAAAGAAAAAGAAAAAAGTAAAGTAAATAAATAAAAGAAGAGCATTCGACTTCAATTGGGGTCATGGCAGGAAGGAAAAGCAAATAGACGAAATGATCCCGCAAACGTGACACGTCGTATCGGAATACCGACGAACTCCAAACACAAATCTCTAGAATCAAATCAGGATTGCCTGTCGAGGTCGATCACATAATGATGCAATCCTTCTCCTCCGTGGCCGTGCCGGCTTTCTGCTTCTTTCCCTTGCTCAGCTTGTCCACGCTGCTGTGCATCGCCGATTCGATCGCCCGCAGCCTCAGCTTGGCCCTGTCGTCTCCATGCTCCGCCGCACGGACATACCAGGTGTTCGCGCCAACTTCGTCTCGAATGCAACCTATGCCCATCTCGGTGAAGTAGCCGATCGTATACTCTGCTTTCGCAAGGCCTATAAAAAAATATCTCAATGTTAGCATCTGCACTAAGGATAAAATGCTGATTTCGATTTGGCATTTAGTTACCTCGCTCTGCCGCCTTCATCGCCCAAGCGTAGGCCTCGTACTCGTCTGGCTCTAGCAAAGGCGGTGCTCCGACGGTATACCAAGCGCACAACGCCAATTGAGCTGGTGCAAATCCGAGCTCCGCAGCTCCGGTGTAATAGTGAATGCTTAGGGCTGCATCCTGCGGGCACTCCAGAAGGCCTTTCTCGTACGCCTCTCCCAACCGGTAACTAGCTTCCGCATGGCCCAATTCGGCTGCTTGGGCGTACAACTGTGCAGAGTACCCGGGATCCTTGAAGATATCCTTGTCGTCACCAACTTCGTGCAACTTGCCTAATTCAAATGGCGCATTGGGGTATTGGTAGTCGGCCGCTTCGGTAGCCCTCTTCAGCCACTTGAGACCTTCTTTGTACCCGTCCGTGATGCCGAGGTCGCCTCTCAGACAGGCCATCGCTAATCTAGTCATTGCACCCGGGTGGTTTCTCGCAGCGGCCGCTCGGTAAAATTGTACAGCTTTCAATGGCTCCTTCTTCGTCCCCCAACCGTATTCGTAATGTAGAGCGGCTCTGTACCCGGACTCCGCATGACCATGCTTCGCGGCAGCTACAAACAGAGGGAATGCCTTGTCCAGATCGGGTTTGCCGTTTGTAAACAGGCCGCTGCAAAGTGCGTCAGCCAAGAAGTATTGTGCGTAAGGGAACGACCGATCAGCGAGTCTCTGCAGAATTTGTCGTGCTTCTTTCAGTAACCTCGCTCTCTTTCTGTCCGGCGCCAGTTCTATATCCGAACTGTGGGGTGACCTGGTCTTAGGGGCAGGAGAGCGGTCCCTGCCCGCACTGCTGGGAGGCTGCGGGGGCATGTTTTCTAGCGACTGAGCGGCCGATATCAGGAAGACTGCGAACTCGTACTGAATCGACGGATCGTTAGTCTTCATAGCGTTCTGACGGTATAGTTCAATGGTCTTCTCGTGAGAAAGTAGCGATGCATCCTTTCCAACAACGCCCTTGAGATGGGAGTTGTCGAACGTATATACGCCGGGGGCCTCCCCTTCGCTTGACCTCCTGCTATCATTTGAGAAAGCAGCGGAGGAGTGTCTCTGTCCTGTGTGTCCCGGTGAGCCTGCACGACCTCGAAATTCACCGTAGAACGAATAAACTCCGGAGTTTGATGATTTTCTCCTATTGGGGGCTCGATCATGGGGCGCCAGGTGATTTGGGTTTATGGGTGGATCTGAATCTGTCGAGACGGGCGACTCTTGTGTGTTACGTATCTGGTCTTCGTTGAACGTTTCGAAATGAGCGTATTTTAAGGGAATGATGATTTCTTGTTCCGGTTCAGCGGCGGCCTCCACGGGTATTTCATTTGCGTCATTGCCGGACGAGGGAGGCCGCACGTCTGATTCTAAGGCCAGTTCCAGACTTGGTATCCCCGAGTCGGACGACATGCGAGCATCGCCAATGATTCCAGATTGGGGCTGATGCATCTCTTGTGGCACCTGAGCTGTGTACTGGGTTCGATATCTAGTTTCCCGGATGGGAGAGTCCTTCTCAAGTGACTGTCGTTCTTGGCCATCGTGTATCACGTTTAACCGGCTGGGCTGCGGTTGTTGTTGGTAATGATGATGCTGATGCTGCTGATGCTGATGCTGCTGTTGGTAGCTGGCGATTTCCTGAGGTCGTCCCATGGTGTCAGCGTCGTCCAGGTACGATTCTCTTTGTAGGCGTGGATTTAGAATTGGCGACGACGCTCGACGAGGATCTCTGTTCATCTCATCGCCGTTGGGATATGGCGACCCGGCAGTCATTTTCCGATTCCCCCCTCTCCGCTAGAGTATCGGATCCGTATATTTGCCAGTTATCGATGCTCCAATTGAGGGAGCAAATAGTTGTACGTTGCCGAAATCCCTCACAACGATCGTCCAGAATACACCAAAAGGGGGGTCAGTACGAATCTATCAGCGGATAAGTACGTCGTGGAGTCCAGGCCACGAAGTCTTTTGCTTTTCTTCTTCGTCCGTCTGTTCGTTCGTTCGTTTTTTTTTTTTTTTTTTCTTTTTTTNTCTGGAAGGCGCAGAAAGGCAGCTTTCGAAACAACACGCCGCTGCCGGATTTCTGAGGTGGAACGTTTGTCTGCTGTCTTCAAATTTCGGCGGGCTGCGGCCTATAATTAAGGTGCCGGGCCTGTATGTAGCACCTCGAAACTGGTCCGATTCCCTACGCCTGCCGAGCAAAAGAAATATTCTTCTAGATAGCACGAATCTGCCGGAACGATCAATCGAAGGGAACAGAAAAAAAAAAGTGTTTTGTCTCGCGGACAAAGATCCAAGCTCGAACACGTCTATGGATGTCTAGCCAAGTGTACACCTCGCCGGACGGGATCAATGGGACGCAAGGTCTACCAGTCTGCCAGTCTGCCAGTCTTCTCCTAGGAACCAAAGGAGTGGGATGGAACGGAAACAGCAGCGGTTTCCGCTGGCTAGAATTGGCAGGAACAAGATTGCGAATATTGGGGACGGGGCACCAGCAGCTGTTCCGGGAAGGAGGCAGCGCGCAAACGAATGGCTGTCGAGATGTTGCAAGGTCGAATGAGGGATGGTGATGCTAAATTCGATCGATCGAGGTGGGTAGAGACTTGGACGTCCGAGCCGGGCAAGCAATGGGCTTGGAGATAGCGGTAGGCGAACTAGGGAATACTTTCTTTGAACAAAAAATGATGGCTTGCTCGGGGCTTGCTTGCGTGCTTGCTCCACCTACGACGAAAGAGCAGAGAGCAGTGACGATGTATGGATGATAAAGCAACCAAAAGGGCAATCAGGATGTTAATTCCCCCCCCTCTCAACCGACGAAGGCAAGGAAGACCCTGGGCGTCTGTGGTGACGAGAAAAACAAACAAAAAAAAAAAAAAAAACGAGCGGGTAATTGACAAAAATTTGACGAATGCCCTAGGTACCGATGTCTGTAGATGTGTATGCACCGGTACATATACCTCAGATACAAGAAAGAGAGGGAGGCTGGCGCTGAGGGTGATGTAACAAAGTATGCGGACTCGTCACCGCAGGTCAAGTGAGTAATATCAATGACAAAAGACGGTCCGATATGGGCGAAATTGACTTGGCTTGAATTCACCCTGGCCGAGAGACAACAGCGAACTAGGGGATATTGGCCTTGACCCTGGACGGTGAGGAAGAGCAACCAGACAAGTTTTTTGTGAAGCCTCGCTAGTCCCGAAGTATCGGATTAGACGTCGTGGGATTAATTTGGGACTAGGCGGATCCAGCTCCAGCTCTGTCGCAAGAATACAAATACCTTTTTAAAGCTCGAAAGTGGATCGTTCCTTTTAGTCTCTCTCTCTCCAACTCTCGCCGTCTGACGAGGAAGCCACTCCTCGATCTCTCAGGAACCAGGCTCGCAGCAAGCATGCAACGTTCATGTAAATGTGCTCGCCCTTAGCGGGATGCATATTAATTACGGTCACTTGTTCGTCTTTCTTGTCGCTGGGCAAGAGCGCGGCTCGGTGTGAATCGAAGGGTTGCGCTTTTTGCAGGCTACATGTAAAAGCTTCGTCTGATTGATATAGTTTATGCATCGAACTATAGTCTCTACATGCGCCCATCAAAAAACAAAAACCGAAATGTGACCTCGTCCGTCTTTCTTTCTTTCATTACTTCTCCCATCGCTGGCGCGGTGGAAACAAAAAGCCAAATAACAGCCAAGCAGCTAAGCTCACCCTGCCCGAACTGGGGCCGGAAAAAGGAAATAACGCAATCCACCCTTTCGATGAGCTGCTTCCCAAAGAAGTGGAGACGTGGAGAAGAGAGCCAGTATATTAGTGCTGTTGCCCTCCCTGGGGAGCCGCTCAACCGCACAGAAAAGGGTAAAAAAGAAATTGGTGGAGAGCCAGGGAAAAGAAGAAAAAAACCTTCCCCCGAAGAAAAAAAAAAAAAAAAAGGGCCTTCTCTTCCCGCCAGAAGGACTAATTATAATTTGCGAGTGTCTCGTCGGCAGCCCATCGGTAACGTTGCCACGAGAGTCTCCGTCACATTCGATTCTCGATCCCGCTGAAGCGATTGGCTGAACGTCAAGATTATGACATGCAGGTTTAAAGTTGGCGCTCGAGAACCGCAAAGCGTCATTCATCGCCGACGCCGACGATGACAGAGCGGTCAGCCAGTCAGCCAGTCAGCCGGCCAGCCACCAGCCAGGGCGATAGATCGGTGCGGCTTTTTTTTTTTTTTTTGCTTGCTTGCTTTGTGCTGTTGTTGCTCTTTTGGCCCTGTCGCACACCCCGCCTTTGAACATTGGCTCCACCAATTGGGGATTTTTTGCACAGGCCACTCTGAACACGAACAACGAAATAATCAGTCCTTAGAGCTATCAACTCGAATCCGGAATTCCTTAAAATCCCATCAATATTGAATATTGTATTATATAATAAAATGTAATCATTGTGGATGGACCAAAGCGGAGTTGGATTGGATTCTGAACTCGCACGATGAATTCTCAGATATAATCAAACAAAAGAGAGCTGATGTTCCGTAAAAAGCAGGCGGAGCACATATCTCCTCTCTCCGACATGTACAAAATTTTAGGGAAAGGCTCAGTATTTTCGATTTACCTAATGTCGGTCCATTCGGAAAGAGTTTTTTTTTTTCCTTCACTTTCTGCGCGTGGCCTTGCCGGCGTCAGTCATTCGCTAAAGAATGGCCGACCAGCAACTTAGACTTTAGGCCTATCTGAGATCCCCGTATTAAGGGGCTGTGAGGAGAACGATGTTAACCGGCCCCTTTCAAAATTTTTTTTGACCCTTTTGCTCACGCTATAAGATATCTCGAATATAACGTTAAGGTTAAGTGAGTTGTTTGGCCCTGTTCACCCGTTTCAGAAGCCGACCATGAAAGCCGATTGTCGACCCAAGTGAACAGCAAGATTAGAAGAGAGATGGCGACGGTGACATTGAAATTTCCGTCCGGAGCTATCGGGCTTCCAAGGTTGAACTCTTCCTTCGGCGCGTCGCGGTCGGCATGGCTGACCCTCTGTGACGTGTGCCAACCGAACGAAGAGAGAGAGAGAGGGCCATCGTGCGAGACATCCAGAGGAATACGTTTGCCTGTCTTTCTCGATTCCTTCGTTAAGGTTTGGTGCAACCTCGAAGATAGTTGGGAGGGCCCGTGCTAAGAATAGGAAGTGGCCCTGCAGTCGGAATGTTGCATTTTGTAGGGCCGGCCGCGTTGTCTTGCCTGCGGCCTGCATGCAGCTTACCTCCTCTCTCTCGCGATCTCAGCTGTCCTGGTTCCTCTCTCTGACCCTCTCTTTTTCCTGTCCTGCCTTGCCTTCAGCTGGCAGAGTCTGCGGATTTGGCTTCCAGCGTGAGAAACAATGACATCGGAGAAGAAGGTGGACAAAGGTCAGATGATTTTTTGGTCCGCTCTGATTCTCCGCCTGTGGTCGCATCCGGTGGGGCGCCTGGCCGGGGTATCTTCTTCTTCCTTTTTTTGCGGTCAACGGGACGGTCAAAAATAGAAAGCGGAAGCCAGCGGGGCTCAACTCGGCTCGTCGGAGGCCATAACCAATCCGGAGACCGAACTTTCGACGTCACAAGTCGAGTACTCGCCGTCGATGGCGATGATGAATGAGGCTCAAAGTTAAAATTTAAAGAATGTCCTCAGGAGGCTTCGGCTTCGGCGCATGGCTGGACGGTCCCACAAAGGCCACGGCCACGGCCACGATCCTGAAGCATGCTTGACGCTGGGCAACCAACTGGCGGCGCCATCCATCGTCCGCGGGCGACGCCAAGCGCGGCTCACCCCTTTTAACTCAGGCGGTGAGAGATTATATTATACTGTCCATCGCAGTAATCTATACCTGAGCAATATCAAATCACTCCACGATACGAAATCAGACAACCCCGTAATCTCGCCACTGTCGCGAATTCTCGTTAGGGTAAACAGACGATGGCCTTGGCCACAGAATGAGCCACGGTCGGCGCATGCATGCTGGTGACACACGTCCGGCCTGGCATGAGGGTTTTCACCCGTCGTTCGATCGAGCTCGGATAAAAATGATCGAGGAATGGATATGGATGCGACTGCCAGCGAAAACCGCATCCATCTGTGTATATGCATGCATGCATGCGGATTCGATTTTCATCAGCTCCACCACGGAGAAGAGGGTCTCGACAACAGAACTCAAGCGATTGCGCATTCCGAGGCTGGTTACACCATGCAAGTGCGGCAAACTCTGATCAGGACAAGTCAACAAAGAAAATTTGTGTGCCCAGCTGCGGCTGATTCAAGTTTCTTAGGATCCCTTACCTTACCCTAATCCATCTACACTTCTGGAGCAGGATCTTATAGTTTATCGTGCATGTGCTTGCGCTGGGCTGTTTAGCAAGGCATATACAAAGACGTTCATCCATCCATCTATCTGCATCAGGCCGGCTTGAGTCTCGCGAGCCAACGACTCTTTGCCGACACTGTGCATGGGAGAAAAAAAAAAAAAGTGCCCAGATTACAAATTAAAAGGAAATGAAGTCTCTCGTATTTAAGTAATCACGCAGGTCGTCCCAAACACCCCTCTCACGCCCAATGCAGCATAGGAGTGGGCATTTGCAAATTATCTTCTGGGAACCAAGAACTCCAAGGCCGATGCAGGCAGGCGGAGCAGACTTGTGCAGGCTTGGGGCTCTAGCCGTTTCCGACATGCGCGTTGTTGCAAATAGAAGAGTGCGCATGCGCACCAAACAGGCGGCTTGGAATTGCTGGGCACGCAGCTGTGCCGTCCGTCTGGCCGGGGAGGTAAGCAAGCTGTTCCTTCAGCTCGCCAGCAGCCACCGCCCAGTTGAGCAAGTGCTGACAGTTAAAATCCAAAGTTGACATATCATGAAAATGCTAAATGCAAGAAGGGGGGGTGGTTGAATGAGTAGCGGACAGAGCCTCTGATGCATTTTATTTATATTTTTATGGTGCCCTGGCCTGTCGGGTGCCTGCCCGACCGCACTGTTGCTGTTATTCCTTTCTGCTTCTGAATGTTGACGTCGCTGATAACGCTGTATCATCACCATCATCATTGATGAGAGCGGATCTGGTCGAAACGAAACGAAACGCTGCTACGACTTATTCTTATTCACCCTTCCAATTCGACATCCTTTTCACTCTTTCTTAGTTGAGACGAACGCCTCATCTGCGGTCAGCCACTATTATTTGAGATGGCGATGATGCAAAGCAAAGCATCGCACCCGTTGAGCCCTCGCCAGCAGACGCAGGTGCAAGGTGCCTGTCCGAACGGAGGGAAATGGTACGCCTGCAGTGAACAGACGTTTGGCTTCGTTGGCTGCTGCACCGTAAACCCGTGTACAAGTGTCGGTTGTGCAGCGGGAAACATAAGAGCGGCGTCTTTGGGCGACATTGCATACGGAAGCACACCGGACCAAGGTTAGTGAGAGTTTCATTCATCATCGTCACCCTTCCCCCATTTTGCAATAATTTATATGGTGTTTTGAACGAGCAAAGGCTAATCGGATTGTGTTTTCTGGCTACAGCCTGCCAGACCGGTGGACAGTTCTTTACATGTCTCTCCCCCAGCTTCTGGGGGTGCTGCAAGACGAACCCATGCGCGTCGGGAGTAGGGTGCCCACAGGATTCTCTGGCACCAGTGTCTCTAGCCGAGACCCCGGGCAACCCGTTCAAAGGCTCGGGTTCGAGTTCGTCAGGCCAGTCGTCGGGCGGGAAGAAGGCACCGACCGCTGCAATTGTGGGAGGCGTAGTTGGCGGTGTGGTAGTGTTGATAATAATTGCAGTTCTTATCTGGTACTTCCTGCGGAAGAAGCGACGGTCGAACGAACAGGATATACCGACGGCGCCAATGGCTCAGCAGCCGCACAGCCAGCATCCGGACCCGGCTGCGAACGTTCCGCTTACCTACCCTGAAGTTGCTGACCCATACGGTATGTATTGGAACTCCACTGCTGCATATTATCGATAAATTGTTTCTATATTTGTGAACCGCCGACTGATACGGGATTTTTTGTATCTTTTCAGGACCAAAGAGACCTTTCCCACCATCGGCGTACGCTTCACCTGCCCTACCAGCGTACAACGAACGGAGAACATCATATGAACTTGGAAACAACGAAGCGTCCGGTCTCATCAGTCCGCCACTTGGCAGTCCCAATCTCACACATGGACATGGACATGGAGCAAGGCCAATGTCATACGAACTAGTGGGAACACCGATGACGGGAGTACCACCTGGAGGAGGAACACCAAGCATGCCGTACACTCCATCGATGATGTCGGCGCCCGTGTCGGAGCTTCCCGCGGATTCGATCGATGCACGATACTCCCAAGTGTCCAGTAACATGCGGTACAGCACACAGTCCGGAGCTATGCCATCAGGAAACACTGGGGAGGGCGCGACAGGTTTGGGTGTATCGATGCCACCGGCACCTGAAGAAGATATGTCGAAGGGTCGATGAGGGTGAATAATGTGCTATATATCTGAAGGTTTATAAGTATATGTTGTGTAATTGGCGGTCGGAAGATGTCCAGCTACGAACGCCGTGTTTTTTTCGGTGTACTCTCTTTTTTTTTTTTTTTATGACAATTGATTACCCAGAGTCTTATATATAATTGGCAAGTTACCATTGATAATAGCGACGGGAGTACAAGATACAGCTAATCATTATTATTATTATTATTATTATTATTATTATTATTACCACTATTACCCTATTTATTTATTCTATTTTAGCTTGTTCTGTTTTATGAAATTTTTCTTGTGGGTCATGTCATCTTAGCACTCGTCGTACAGTAGGAATTGAGAATTGACTGTTGTTATAGCCAGCTCAACAAGCTCGTATTTTTGGCGAAAATCGCCGTTGTCTAGAATTTACGCTATCGACTTTTGCTTGAAAAGAAATTATCACCCCGCCCCCCCCCCCTTGCAGAATACGAAGGTACATGATGTAGGGAGGAGGAACAGGCATGGACATTAGCGGAGCAGAGAATGCGGATTGTACATGGTACACGTCGGCGTATGTGGAAAATCGTGGCAGCACGTACCTACATATAGCATGCACATAAGCTGACAAAGTACAGGTACTTGCGGGTTTTTGCTACGTTCATCGACGGGACGCTCTTTTTTGCCAGTGCCACCACCGATTCGGGAGCTGACAGGCGAGAGAGAGAGGCCAAACGTCAGGATAATACTTCCATACCCCTGAGGCCATTCTATTCCTGGAATGCTCGCCTCCAAAGGAGCAAAGAAAAAAAAAAAAAAAGAGAGGGAGAGAGAGGAAGGGAAAACAGCAAATGAGGTAACTCTGTCCCTCCCTTGCTGGATGGTGTGTGCAGGACATGTTTGATAGCATTTCAAGAAGGACACTTGCAGGCAAAGAAAAAGAAAAAAAAGGGAAGACAGTGACAGGTGCGCATTTTGAAGCCAGCGATGCGATGCGTCGACGGAGGGGATTCCTGGCGATGGCTGAAGCTGGACCGATAGCAGAAATGCAGGCGTGAAATGTGGGCGCGGGCGGTGGAGGGCGGTTTATTGGCTGTTCGGCCGTCAAACTTTGACGCTGGTGGTTGCGTTGCTCCTGGTAACGTTAACGTCCCCTTTTCCTGTTCCGCTGCCCCTTCTTCTCCCTCCTCCTCCTCCTCTTCTTCTTCGTCTCTCGTTTTCCTCCTCCATCCGCTCGCTGAGGTTGCCCAGTCCACCGCTCGCTCTTCGCTCCACCGCCCTCGTTCTTCTTCTTCTTCTTCTTCAGGCCTGTCGCTTGGCTTGTTGACATTCGTTATTTGCCTGTTATTTATTATTATTATTATTATTATCATCATTTCTTACTTTATTCGTCTGTCGTTAGCTACATGCGTGCTAAGCCGTATAGCTAACCAGCATCATTCGCTTTTCACTTCATGCGGGCTTCATCGTTTTAAAATTACACACCACCACTCGCGGTACAACCAGCACCCAAGCACCACTTCCACCGTTGTTGCTACTGCTTGCTTGCTTGCTCTTACACTTACACTTACACTTACACTTACTATTACCCTATCTTCCAAGACGTCGTCTCTGCATTCCTCGCGCCTTGCTTGGTCCAAGCCCGTGGTTTAGCTGCCCAGCTTCGGCCCACGTCGCACTCATCTCTTCCTCTTCTCCTTCTGCTGCTCGTTCCGCTTGCATCATCTGCTTCACGGCCCTCGGGAAGGAGGTGGTGATCAATATCTGACGGTGTTTCCGGGTGTGAACGCAGCCGTGACAAAAATAGAAGGCACGCAACCTGCTACTCCAATTTCAATTTCACAAACCAGCGCGCGCCCGTTCATCGACGACCTCTTTCACCCTTTAACACTCGCCCTTTCTTCTCCCTCCCTCCCTCACTCTCTCCCTCCCTCTCTGCTTGCATCTACTCGAACCGTTTTGCCTCTGCGACCGTTCCTTTATCTCGACTCCCATCGACCTTCGTTGGCATTGTTAATCCGACTTTCTGCAAGTGTGTGTGAGTGCGCTTACGTATTTTTCCTTTTTCTTTTTTCCTTTTTTTTCCCGGTTCAACAATCTGAGAGACGACGCCGTTTCAGAAATCCCTTTGCTCAGGGGCAGCCGCCGGGCCAACGACCAGACATATATTATCATCTACGTGTAATTGAATAGCGCCTCGTTTCCTTCCTCTCGCTCCTCTGCAAAAGTACCCAACCAGACACATACCCAATCACACAGGCCCTTAACGACATCTTCTACTCCTTTCAAGAAACAATCAAAAGGGACTGGATCCCCGGGCCTTCGATCCCATGTCCGCTCCTCGTCGCGGATATCAGCCTGCCGACGGCATGAACCCAACGTCACCGCCTCGGCGGGAGCGTCAGCGGCCCTCAGCTCCACCGCCCGCGCATGATGAGAGCGGCTATGTTGCCGAGACCACACGAAGTCCCCCTAGACGGCCTGCGTACCACTCCCAAGCATCTGCCTCTGCCAGGACACCCCTCAATCCCTCCGGCGCAAACGACCTCTCGCGAAAAAAGTCTTTGATCAAGCCCGAACGCAACAGAGTCACCAAGGACAATCCGCTTTACAATTACCACAAGCATGCCCAGCACATGGATGTTTTGCCCTCCACCACCGGCATCGACCCCGAAGTCGCCGATCTCAATTCTCAACCTGGTACCACCGCCCGCCCCGCTGGTGCTGGTCAGCTACGACAACGCTTGGATCCTATGGACGAAGAAGCTTCGCCGCTGTCAGCAAAGTCAGGAGCCCCTCGACAACCTAATAAGCTGTCCCGCCGCCAGACCGAAAAGAACGAAAAGTACCCTGAGATGAAGGCTGCTGAAAAGCGGAAACGACAACAGGAAGTCCAGCCTCTTAGCCTGTGGACCGTCTATTGCCACATTATCACTTTCTGGTGTCCCAACGCTTTGCTCAGGTTGTTTGGAAAGACCGGGAAAGGTCCGCAGCGGGCGTGGAGAGAAAAAGTCGGACTCATCAGCATCATCTTGTACTTTTGTGCCGGCGTCGGTTTCCTTACTTTCGGTTTCACCCAAACAGTTTGTCGTGCTCCTGCGGTTCGATTAAAGGTCAACCATGTCGACAAGGGCTTCCTGATCATTCACGGTGTTGCATACAATCTCGTTGGTTCCCACCATCCGGCCGCTGTTGGCATTCCGCCCGGATCAAACGTTCTGTTCGACCTCCCTCAGAAATTGGGAGGCTACGATGCTAGCTTCTTGTTTCAGAACGTCAACGGACAGTGCAAAGGCTTAATAACCCGTTCCCCAAATAGCGATATCCCAACCAACGGCCAGAACGAGCTAGGCTGGTACTTCCCTTGCAATGTGTTCAAACAGGACGGCTCAAGCCCTGCAAACTATTCCAGCGGTCCCTACCTTGGGTATTCTTGCCATACTACCGACATTGCCCGAAAAGCTTACTATGGATTGGATCAGGCCGGGGAGGTTTACTTCTCATGGGATGATCTCAGGAACGATACCCGTAAACTCATAGTCTACTCTGGTAACGTTCTTGATCTCGGTCTCCTGGACTGGTTCAACTCATCGCAAGTCGCTTGGGATCCAATCTTCGACCAGGTCAAAAACGACGCCACTCTGTTAGGAAAGGACGTCACCCACAGATTCCAAGGCCCCCACAAGCGTGTCGCGCAGTGCATGAGCGAAATTATCCGTGTTGGAAGCATTGACGTGGAGACCGTTGGATGTATCGCTTCTCAGGTCGTTCTTTACGTCTCCCTCATCTTCATTGTCAGCATCGTGCTCATCAAGTTTATCCTTGCTCTTTTCTTCGGCTGGTTTTTGTCATGGAAGCTCAGCGCCGTTCGCAGTGCCAGCAAGGAGGACAAGAAGAGGAGAAGGGAAGAAATCGAGGCATGGAGCAACGATCCTCAAACGCCCGCCCGATTCCCTCAGAAGCCACCCAAGCGAGCTAGCTTTTTGCCATCCACCAGCAGGTACACTCAAGGTGAACGAGCACCTAAGAGCAGACAAAACCCGACAACCATGGGCTCTCAGAGCTCCAGCCGAGCCCTGCTCCCTCCGAATGCTGTCTATGGTAACACAACTGGCAGCCGATCTTCCATGCTCGGCGGCAGCAGCCTAGATCTCAACCGTTTGTCTGGAAACTTCAACGACCGCCAATCCGCAATCTTCAGCGAGCCAACCACTTCGTACATTCACGAAGCCGTTGTTCCTCAGCCACCTCCAGAGTTTCAACCTTGGGGATTCCCATTGGTCCATACAATCTGTCTCGTCACGGCTTATTCCGAAGGAAGCAAAGGTCTTCGTGCAACATTCGACTCGATTGCTACGACTGAATATCCAAACAGCCATAAAGTCATCCTCGTGGTTTGTGACGGGCAGGTCAAGGGAGAAGGCGAAGATACCACCACTCCGGAATTGTGTCTAGATATGATGAAGGACTTTGTTATCCCACGGGACAAAGTGGAGGCGTATTCCTACGTTGCAATCGCCGTTGGCCGAAAACGCCACAACATGGCAAAGGTCTATGCCGGCTTTTACAACTATGGCGAGGACAGCAAGGTTCCCCGCGAAAGCCAACAGCGTGTTCCAATGCTTGTCGTGGTCAAGAATGGTACTGAATCCGAACAAAGCGACAAGAAGCCTGGTAATAGAGGTAAACGTGATTCTCAAATCATCCTCATGTCTTTCCTCCAGCGCGTCATGTTTGATGAGCGTATGACCGAGCTCGAGTACGAAATGTTCAGCGGTCTCTGGAGCATTACTGGCATTTCCCCACAATACTACGAAATCGTGCTCATGGTTGATGCCGATACCGTTGTTTTCCCGGATTCGCTCACTCACATGACAGCCGCCATGGTTCGCGATCCTGAAATTATGGGTCTCTGCGGTGAAACAAAGATTGCCAACAAGACGGACAGCTGGGTCAGCATGATTCAGGTTTTCGAATACTTCATTTCGCATCATCTTACCAAAGCATTCGAATCCGTCTTTGGTGGTGTCACTTGTCTGCCAGGTTGTTTCTGCATGTACCGCATCAAGGCTCCAAAGGGTGCCCAAAACTACTGGGTACCAATCTTGGCAAATCCAGACGTCGTGGAACACTATTCTGAGAATGTCGTCGACACCCTTCACAAGAAGAATCTACTTCTCCTCGGAGAAGACAGATATCTTACGACGCTCATGTTGAAAACCTTCCCGAAAAGAAAGCAAATTTTCGTCCCGCAGGCCGTCTGCAAAACGATCGTACCAAACAAGTTCAAGGTTCTCCTTTCGCAACGCCGTCGGTGGATTAATTCTACCGTGCACAATTTAATGGAACTTGTTCTCGTCCGTGATCTTTGCGGAACTTTCTGCTTCAGTAAGTCTCAAGTTGGACCCACAGCATTTATACTGAAAGAACGACACGCTGACAATCCCTAGGTATGCAATTCGTCGTCTTTATCGAACTCGTTGGTACAGTCGTATTGCCAGCCGCCATCTCGTTCACTGTCTACTTGATCATCATCTCTATTGTCTCCCGCCCCGTGCCTGTCATTCCCCTGATTCTCCTGGGTCTTATTCTGGGTCTCCCAGCCGTTCTCATCGTTCTTACCGCCCACAAGTGGGTTTACGTCCTTTGGATGTTGGCCTACTTGGTCTCGCTCCCGATATGGAACTTTGTCCTTCCAGCGTACGCCTTTTGGAAGTTCGACGACTTCTCTTGGGGTGAAACACGGAAGGTCTCCGGTGGTGACAAAGGCGGTGGGCACGATGAGGCAGATGGTGAATTTGATAGCGACAAGATTGTAATGAGGAGATGGAGAGACTTCGAAAAGGGTACTTAGACGTCCTTCAACGCCTATCGGAAACACAGTGACAGCTGCTAACAGGCATTTGTTTGTAGAGAAACAAATCCGTCTCGTCACATCTCGTGATACGGGTTCCCTGGCTGGTTGGTCAAACCAGTCATCCTCGCAAGACAGTCAACACCAGTGGGGACCTCCCCAGCTGCAAACTCCTTATTTTGAAGCAGAGTACTGAATGATCGATTGATACTCACGATACACACGAACGTACTGCCATTCGCTTTCACATCTTTACCTTAGCTGCTGCTGTTCTGTTCGATATCGGTAGAGAACGGGAAGGCGGTTCTCACATTGCGATTAGACCATACTTTACTTACACTTATCATACTGTCTTGGCGTACATTGGGATTCAAAATGCTTTCGTTTCTTTTCTTTTATGTTCCTCTTTTTATTCTTTATGGAACTGGTCAACTTTGTCTTTGTTTTGCACTCTCATTTCCCAGTGTTGGCATTGACATAATAATTTTTTTATCTGACGATGCACATGCATGTATAGCCGGCCACCACCACACCTGTATTGAAGTATTACCGTTCAATTATTATCGTTGCATGCATATTCAGCCTATGGGAAGAAAGCAAAAGGGGGGACGGAGCAGAAATGCGTGTTACTACTGGGGCAGGGGAAGCCTGGACTGCACATTTTGCCTGATGAAGCCGACTTGGACATAATTCATTATTCGAGCTGTTATTATTTCTCAATTGCGATGGGCTCTCTGTAGATATCTCTTGACATGTGAACAATGAGCGCTATTTATTATTACTATTTACTACTCGTCGAGTCTTTAGGAATTGCCGTTGATGAATTTGTGAGGTGCTGGGACATTGTACGCATATGCGAGGCATGATAATGGTCCAACAAAACACGCAACCCCACAGCTTATATAACCGTTAGACATACGTATATAAGTACTTAAGCACCCTAAGTATATACGATACATACTTACATACTCATGCAAATCGAAAACGAAGCGTGCCTGTCGACCCAACCGGCAGACTGACCAACCGATCAACCGACCACATACCTCGGTAAGCGCCGCGATGCTGAACCCCCAGTACTCCGCGCTGGCGGTGGCGGGCACCGTCGTGCTCATCACGTTTCTGGCCTACGCGTCGCAGCTGTTCGTGCTGCAGCTGGATTCGCAGCAGTTCTACATCTTCAACACGCTGGTCGGGTGCATTTGGGTTACCTATGCTCGATGCATATTCACGGATGCAGGCGGCGTGCCGGCGGGGTGGCAACCGTCCTGGCAGAAGCTAGATACATTTGGCGGCGGGGACGAAAGCGAGAAGGAAGGTGAGGGTGAAATTGAGGAAGAAGAGGAGGAGGAGGGGAGCAGCGATGATGATGACGATGACGGTGATGGCCTCGGCCGGGGGAAGGAGGCCGTCAAGGAGGATGTGAAGCCGGACCGCGAGGGGCGAAAGTGGGGGAATGCAGACTGCCGGTGGTGCAAGAGGTGTAAACGGTGGAAACCGGCGCGAGCGCACCATTGCAAGACCTGCCAAAAGTAAGTGCATGTTTAAATCCGACAGGAAAAAGTCTGGCTGACATTCGAGGATTTCCACAATCATAGATGCGTGCTGCTTATGGACCATCATTGTATGTATCAGCCTGACCCCCTATGGTTCGGAGTGCAATGTTGCGAATTTGTATAATCTAACTACGGGAATGTATACAGGTCCGTGGACTTTCAACTGCGTCGGATATCGCACCTGGCCGCACTTTATCCGCTTTTTGACGTTCGTCATCGCGGCGTGCAGCTACCTGGAGAAGTTTCTCGTAGGCAAATGCTACGAAGTGTATCAGGCTAGGAATATGCCGGCTGTAAGCTCATCTGTCTTTGCATAAAGTACGGCGTTCATTATTTGTTTGCCAGTGCTAATACGAGATAATGGTGGTGGTGGATTTCTAGTACCTGGGCCCGTCGCTGCAACAGCTGATGCTCCTCATGGTGCTCCTGTTGTTCAATACGATCACGGACTTTGCAATCATAATCTTATGGATCCGCATCATCGCCAACATTGTCGAAGGATACACGACTATCGAAGTCTGGGAGCAGGAGCGTCACGTTGCTCTCGTACGACGCAAAGTGGTGCGGCGGCAGACCTTCCCGTTCGACGTTGGCCTGTACTCTAATGTGTGCCTGTTCATGGGTGGTGGGATCCTGACGTGGTGGTTTCCATTTATGCCGAACCGACCGGTAGACGAGATGCACAGTCATGGCGGGGGGTTACGGTATGAGATCAATGGGTTCGAGAAGTCATGGCTGGCATGGCCGCCACCGGACCCGGAGAGGTTTGGAATGCAGGAGCGGAAACACATACAGCAGGAAAGAAAGAGCGGGCCTTGGACGCGCGGGGAGTACGATGTCAATGATATCAGGGCATTTAGGCGGCGACAGAGGGATGATATGAGGAGATTCGACCAACAGGCCGGCGGCGAGGATGGAGATGACTATGCTTCGGAAGGTGAAGGAGGTGGAAGCGCGACTATCGGTGGTGGCGGGAAGCGGGTGGTGGATGAAGACCTTTTGGACTCGTATCTGGATGATGGCTACGGCGGCCTGGCGGACACTTACTACGACGAGAGGAAGCGGCAGGAGCAGGTACGCAAACGGTGGAGGAACGAAGAGGGAGATACCCTGGCAGATTACGGCGTCGACGAAGATGCTGATATGCTGAATGAGGAGGACAGCGTGCCGCTGGCTGAACTTCTTAGGCGGCGGCGGGAGAAGCAGTCTTTGCTCGCGTCGAAGAACCTGTAGCTATCTCGTATCATCACGACGTTGTTGGAGTTAAACGCTTCCAACTGCCACCACCAAAAGTCTATTCCCGCCGTAGAACCAACAAATACAGAGCTAGTAAAGGATATCCTGTAGAGATGTACTCGGCATCCCTCAGTTACAAATCACCATGGTCGTCGTCTGTGCCCGGGCTAAGCAATTCTGCCGTGTTGGGACCGATCAAAGGTATGCTTTGAACCACCACCACCGCGTATCTTCGTATACAAGACTGGAAACTTTAACGCTTTTATATGTGGCTTTCTGCTGGTAGAATCATTCCATCTGCCACATGCATCTCTACACCTACCCGCAGATGACGTCTGCTTCATCTTTCTGACCGGCGAGGACTTGGCTACTGAAGAGCTTGTAGCGCAGAGCACTCAACGAATCATTCTCTGCGAGGGACTCGCAAGTTCAAGGGGCATTGTCTTCCTCGGAACGGACTGCAATACCTTGGAGCTTGATATTCTACAAAAGCGGTATATCTTTCGTGACTACTTGTCTTTCACGCACCAGTATAGACAGCTAACGACGAAAATTCAACATAGCATCCAGAGCAACTGCGGGCGATCGACGGCGAGCGCACCATTTATACTACTTCTTTCAAAGGTTGATGACCTAGTTTCGGTGCTAGAGTCCTTCTTGGGGATGCTACAGGCTTCAAAGGTAGCGGAGGGAGAACGGAAGGAGAGTGTCGCAAGGGCCAGATTGCTACGCAGTCTTAATCTGCTGGGAAAGGCGGTCACTGGTTCCAGGATTACTGAGCACGGTACGTGCCCATAAATATCTACGGTTAACGAGTGAGGACTGTATTGCGTAGACTGGCGCTAACTGCGGGGACGGTAGCGGTATACGGACTGGCAGAGGCTTTTCCGTCCATGGCAGCGTATTCCGAAACCTGTCTGGATGCGAACGCGCGACAGAGACTCGCGGCAACACTGATGGTGGATGGTGATATCGATGGACGGAAGCTGGTGGATTCTCTCGTGGACTTTTGGCATCAGGACTGGACCATAGAACTAGCATAGCAGGGACCACTCGCCTGAAGGACCCATCTACCTACTATTTCGAAGCACTTCGCTGGGGTCTTGTCTTGGCTGTGGAATGATTGGCTGCGGGTTGTAGCAATTGCAAAATCCAACACACCGGTCTACCGCTCCGGTCCGGGGGCATTTGGAATGTAAATGTGCGAGACTTTGGATTTGAAGACGTTCACTGCTTTGCTGTACAAGAATCCGTAGATGAATGACACGGCTGTTCCCCCCTCACCTTCGACAGCGGCACAGGAATGTTGGCAGCAGTATGTTGGAACGGGCCTGGCGCCAAAGTGCACGCAGTCAATGGCAAGAATTAGTATTCATCAACGCTGCGGCGGGAATCTGCAGGCGAGGTTTGCGCGACCAAAAATTTCCGGCTTTGGTAACTTCGGACGACATGTCATCTCTCCTCAGGGACTCGCTGGGAGAAGGCACTCGACTCTCCTCTCCCCACGAGTGCCGTCAGCCCCGGTCGGGGTGCTCTGTATATAATCACCGTCCATAATCTGTTGTTCAGGTATCAGTCGCTCGCAAGGCCATTTTCGGAGGCGTCGGGCAGCCTCCTGCTGTTGTGTATCTCCCCCCTCCCCCCATTCTGCCTGCTAGAGCAGCAGCAGCAGGAGGAGGAGGATATCGATACTCTTGACGCTGGGACAAGATGTTTGAGCAGATACTCATAAGATTTCGGGGGGCAGCGCCTCTCTCCAGCAATAATATCAGCAATGGCAGCGCCCAAGATGAAGACGACGAGAGCGACGACGGCTCCAGCTCGTCCGACACAGCAACCAGCCCGTCGCCGTCGGCCGGGCGAGCAGCCAGGGAAACATTGCAGCTTCCGTTGTCACGCTCGATGACCAGCTATCAACTTTCTCCTTCGCCTTCACTCGGCCGCTCTCCTACTCCCTCTCCTCCTCCCTCTCCCTCGACCTCTTCTTCCTCTTCCTCTTCCTCATCTTCCTTTATCGGCGACGAACAACCATCTGCAACAATGACGCGCCGTTCTTTGAAACGGCAGATAATAACGCCAAAGCAGTCTTCGTCCTCTGTCGGCTCTGCCGATACGACGAGCCAACGTCACGCCCTAGAGGCGAAGAAGAAGAGAAAGCGAAAGGCGACGGCGGCGAGGACGGCGACGAGGACGGCGACAAAGAGGGAGAAGGAGAAGGAGAAGGAGAAGAGGGTAGCGACAGAGGAGCAGTTGGCTCCTAGGGTGAGCAGGAGGACAAAGATCCTCTTGCAAGGGGACGAGGAGAGGGGTGGGGAGACCGCTGAGGGTGGGCGGCGCGGCCAGAAGCGTAAAGCTTCAGAGATGGCGGCTGCCCAACCCTCAAGCGTTGGCCCTCAGGTTGGGACAGCCTCTGAGGCTGCCCCGCCTGAGAAAAGGGTCACGCGAGCGGAGGCAAAGAAGCAAGAGGAGGAGGGGAAGATCCTGACGAGGTCAGGAAGACGCCTCGGCGTCACAGAAGGTGAGCATGGTAGAGGAGGCGGTAGTAGTGGCGGTCTGGGCCTGACGCAGAGAGCAGGCTCGGCTTCTGGCAAGAGGAAGAGTCCTTTCCTGGAGGTCACAGAGCATCTGCTCAAGAGACCAGCATCCCGGAGGAGCTTCCGCTCGAGCCACGATGAAGGAGATGCGTCCAGTGGTGATGGCAATGACAACGATGCTGACGAGTCTATGCCTGATGATGTAGAAGAGGGGGAGCAACGGCTGGCCGTGACCAGCAGACGAAAGAGGCCGTCTGCTGGTAGCCATCACGACCAGCAGCAGCAGCAGCAGCAAGAAAGCAGCAAGATTGAAGATCACAAGCGGCAGAAGCTGCATCCGTTGTTGCGCCAGGGACTCGATAACCCCGGGTTCCCTTGGTGGCATAATGACGAGTGGCTCGCCGAGGAGAACCGCCAAAGCAAGAAGAGTAAGTCGCTCCTGTGCCTTTGCAAAGCAGTCACAAACCACAACCACCTTTTCATCTTGCAACATTTTTCACAACCTTTTTCCATCTCTATCACCTCCATTCCATCCTTCTCTCTTGCCTACAGCTCTAAACGCACAAATCACACGCAATACATTCCGATCATGCCTAGGAAATCACTCAACTCTGAGCTAACTTTCTATGAAGGACGCCTCGACGCCTCCACCGTGCTCTTCGTCGTTAATAGCGACGATGAGGAAGAAGAAGAGGAAGAGGAAGAGGAGGAAGAAGCAGCCCCTACCCCGTCTAGCCAACAATCTCCCTCGCAGGACGGGCCTCGCAAGCTCAGGTCAGCTGCTCGCAACAGCCAGAATTCTGAGTCGACTTCTGGATGCGCAGCTGCTGTTGTCGCTGCCGAAGAACAGCAACCGCCTCCTCGCAAAAAGCCAGAGTTTGAGAAGTTCGTGTTGCCTCCCGAGGTCTTGAATGCTCCGCTACCCGACAAGGACCCGCTGTCGGATGATCGGTTCTTGGAGCACCACAGCGTCAAGCGAGACCAGGAGAAGGGAGAGCACCTCCGGGAGCTCATCAAAGAGGGCAAAAACTATACCCGCTACATGTCCCTTCTGAGCGAGCTTGAGCAAGCGAATGGCGATGAGTGGATGAAGATTATCGGTGCTGAGAAGCCTGAGACCAAGCTCGAATTGGCTCGGTTGGTCAGAAAGAAAGAAAGATTGATCGAGGAGCTAAGAACAGCTCAACGTCGTTACCCTGCTTACAAGGCTGAGCGGGAAAAGATTGAAAGGGGCGAACACGACCCCACCTATGCTGGGTGGCTCGAGAGGAACAATAGAAAGCCGCTCAGTGTCAAAGGCATGCACATTGAAAAGTCGGACTTGGATGAATGGGAGAACTCGGCGGCTAAGAAGAAGTGAACAATCTCATCGGCTAGCCCATTGCATTCACAATAGCTGATCATTTCAATTTGCCAACGGGCCCTCATCCTCCCTCTGGACTCTCCCTTACTTCCGGCAAATCAACTATCTGTTTCTTTTGTTTTGTTCGTTGTTTTTATCATCTCCGGCAGAGAACCGCGTGGTGTTTGTCTACGAGAGCACGATTTATGCCAGGTACGAAGATGTGCTTTACTTTTGTTGTTTTATTTTTCGGTGGAAGAGGGCCTCGGGGTTGTACGCTATGATGACTGCGCATCGCGAGAGGAGCGAGTATCCTCTCCAGATTTTTAACGATATTCACAAGTGGAGGCGTTTTACGGGCATTGCAGGTTCTTCATCATTGTTATCATTATGTAAATTAGATATCCTTCTCTTCGTTTACTGCCTAATCTTTAATTATCACTCGCCTCGTCTTGCTTTGCAGAGGTGCGTTGCATTTTCAAGCCGTCATCCACATCGGATATAGAGCCGACAGTATTATCTCATCCTCTAAAGCGTAGCTAGTCTTGTAACTAGATTAATGCTTGTGTGAGTACTAGCTTCATATTTTCGTCGGTAAGATACGGTAAGATAAGGTAATCAGTTTCACGAGGATACGCGAATCAAATCGATAATTTACAATTAGGAGTCTATCGTTTGTCTCCTTCGCAGACTTCTAGGGGGAGAGGCTATCGAGTAGTGTCGAAAGAATATAGATGGTGAAGAAACGTGTTTGTTAGATATTAGGATGCCTTCACATGTGAATTTCAGAGGTGTGTTTTCCGTGAATGTCTTAAAGGTAGATAGCTGAGAAGAAGATTTGGTTGGCTTTTTGGAGCGAGGGTGTAAACGCTAAGGAGGAGCGAGAGAACACACGGGAGGATCCTAATTACATGCCAGAACCTACCAGAATATTGTAGTTAATGAACATTCACACGATATGGCGAAGAATGACGTATCTGTTTACGTTACCCAAAGAGCAGTCACAGCAGCGCCAGATCACAGTCCAAAGCCGTCACGGTTTGATATATCAACACCATGCCCCGCTACTATATAAACTTGAAGAAATCCATTCCTACATTTTTGTCCAATACTAAACTAAAGGAACTCACCAAATACCATCCTACATTAAGACCTTAGCCTTATTAATAACTTCTCGTCACCTTTTCAGCTCTACGCAAATCGAACTGTCTGACATTTCCTTTTTCATGTTCAACAATGTTCAGATGCCATCTTCTACCATCTTTACACAAATCTAGTGACGAGACTGCTAACCGCATTGTCATCGTTTGGACTCTATGAAATATACATATCTATATATGGCAAATAAATTGCTATATAGTCTTGATTTTGGCGCTCCTATTCGCGTTGATCTTAATGGTCAAGCTACTCACTTACCCTCAGATGCCTCCAAAAGGGAAGAAAATAGGCGACCGCGGGTCGCCTTGAACCGATCGAGAAAATTGGACCGGCAAACTGCGCGCAGAGGCGGATGAAAACCTCGAAAGCTCCAGAATGCACATGAAGGTATCGGCAGCAACCAAGTATGTTTACGATAGAATTAAGAATGAGTACGAAGCCAGCATGCGGGCCGTGGGGCAAACCCAAGACACTTCAACATTCTGGAAAATAATTAATGATGGCTCAGTACTCCACACATTCGTCCGATCGAAAGTTCAAGAATTTATATTATGGTATCAACAGCAATAAATTATGGTTATGATACAATCAAAAATGAATACAAACCAATTATGCACGTTGTGGAAGAAATCAAAGACACTTTAATGTTTTGGAAAGTAACTGATGATGGTTCAGTGCTTATCTACCCGTTCGTTCATGAAGCCAATCGGGTTTCGGGCATCCACATTCATTAATTACATCAAGAAGTATTTTAGCTACTTGGCAAGTACTGGTAGGAAAGGTCGGATCGAAGCTGTGTGGTCAATCCACACATCATATTTCAAAAAGGGAGCATTATCCATTTAAACAATATATCTACTATATGGTCATGATTTCTATATTATTTATTTATACTGGAATTATGATTAACTACACCAAAAGGTACTTCAGCTACTAGGCATATACGCATGTGCCGGGATGAAAGGTCGGATTGACGCTATGTGGTCGGTTCTCACACTGCATTTTAGGAAGGGAGCATTGTCTACATGGGCGGCATACATGTTAGACGACGATTTTAGCACAATTTACTCCCGCTAGAACCGTGAGATATATAAATATATCTACTGCTCTCAAAGGAATATGGTACTGGAATAAGGGTTTGATTTATATGCTCCATTTCAGGAAGGATGTATTATCTACCTAAGCAGTATAAATATTGAACAAGGGTTTCAGTATTAGGACTACCTACCCACGCTGGAACCTAGTCTTGGTTTTAACGCTCATATTCGTGTTGGCTGGAATCATAAGGTATACATGTATACCTACTAGCTCATGAAAATGCACAGTGCTGGAAATCTCGCTTGACCCAAAGCTTATTATGATGTGGAAGAATTGAGTCTATTTTCAAGGCCATGTTCTCAAAAACTTTGAATGCTGAATTTACTTTTCAAATGTATGCAACATCGTCTACATGTTAGATGAGGATTCCAGCACTATCTATCCACACTGGAACGATAAGATATATGTATCCACTGACTCATGAAAATACATGGCGATTGAACCCTTGCTCGACCCAAAACTTATTGTGGCGTGGAGGGGCTGAACCTGCTTTTGGAGGCTGTGCTTTCACAAACCTCAAATACAGAGTTTGCCTTTCAAATGTACGTTGCTTTTGCGATGGGGGTCATTTTTGGGCCTCGAGCAGGCTCCCTGGGAGAAAACAGACACTACCGTGGTTAGTATTTCTATCCTTTACTACCGTGGTTAGTATTTTTATCCTTTTTGATTGCATTAAATCTAACGACAATTATGCCAATATCTCCGATGGAAAGATATATCTTTCTTGATTGTTTTGCCGGCCCGTCGTATAGACAATAGAGTGATTCTCGGATGGATCAAAGGCCGCCGAGATTTACATCGGACCTCAGTACGGCAGAAGCAGCGATAAACCTCTCTTCTACATTCGTTCTCATGATCATGTTAAATCTTCAACATGCTTATGAGACCAAGTATTAGGCTCATCCTTGAATGGACCAAGAACCGTCGAGATTAGCATTTAATTTCAGTGGTAATAGAAGCAGTGACGAAACCTACATTCTACATTAATTCTCATGATTATAAAATTAAATATTAGATTCATTTTGAATAGATGAAGAACTATTAAGATCGATATCTAATTTTAGCGGTAGTCGAAGTAGCGATAAAACCTACGTTTTGCCTCAGTTCCCACGATCGTATTAAGGATTTATCATGCGATCTTACGATTCTGATTACCAAGCTCGCCATAAAACGTGGCTATTTGAAATTTAGAAATTAAAGCTCGAACACTGCTTTGCTGAGCTGCTGCCAATGGCTGGGTACGCCAAACTCCTCAAAATGGGTGTCGCATACAAGCCTGATCTAAGACTAGATCAAAGAGGCATAATATCAAATTACAGTATATTTTATTAAAATCAAATTCCTTTATCTCTATTGGGGGTTCATCCGCATGGACATCCTTTCACCCCAGATTATTGGTCAACTTGCTTTAAATTCCTTTTGAAACAGTTGTGAAAATAATGAGTCTTCGTGACGCCAAAAAGGGAATGATTGGAAAACTTACACAAAGCCTAAGTATGTACAGGAAGTTGAGCGCATACTCATGTCGACAGACAAAAGAACCATTTGACACCAACCGGACCCCTTGGTATACAATCGCCCAAAGAAAACTTCATCCAATGCACTTTTGGACAAATAAAAGGCCTATATAGGCATAAATGACCGCATTCACTGCTAGACAATTGATTGAGAGGATATCAAAAATGAAAAAATTATGGATATATTCCACTGACCTTGAAGAGTTTATTGAATCGGATTTGACAAAACCTTGCCTGATTCTTTTGAGTTCACGCGGTGGAAATATTTGTATATAAGTAACTCTTTCAGAAATGGAACGTGCCGGGATTATTCAAATTCGTCATGCTTTCGCAAAGAAGGTCATGCTCGCGTAGGAAGAAAACTAAAGGTTGGTTTGGGAGCGATGATCCCGCCCGGCAATTCCAGCCGTTCCTGAAAACGCTGCTCATGGTAGGCAGTGTCCGAGAATCTAGTGCTGAAATTGATATCGGCTGGTCTTGTATTGGGCTCCACGTTGCTATCTTGTATTTGACACATCATGGCATGTTTTTTTTTTTTTGGCCCCGAGTTATGAAATCGAGTGTAGGCGGCTAGCCTCGTCATAGCATATTCCGTATAATGACCAATAGCCTGCCGGTCCGTCGCTAGGTCTACCCATATCACAATGTTGCAACCCTTTCTAAGTATTCTCTTTAAAGCCTCGGTATGCTCTTGGCAGTTTCAGTCTGCAGCTGCAGTCCACAGTCGGTGGTCTTTCAAAGCTTCAATCGCTTCCATGCGTGTTCCTCATCCATAGATTTGTCCTCGAATGAGATTCCACATTCGGGAAAGTGTATTTAAAATCAATCCCGAGATCTCCTGAATACCCAGAATGTCTTTTGACCAAGTTCCTCTGGTGCTTTGCCGATTTCACCTGGGATTAACCTCTGGTCTAGTTTGGTAGCTTTAGATTCATTGAGATCGTCAGAGTCGATTTTGTGTAACTTTTGTAGTTGGTCCTGTGGCAGATGTTTTCGCTCTTACCTTTGCGTAAGTTTCTGCGATGTTTTAGTCGGCTTTTATCCGTCTGTACTCTATCAAAGCCCGGAGTCCGCTCCTTAATCAATTCTCTTTGCAATAATCGACGGAATTTTATATTCATCGAGCTGTATGTGCAGCAAAATTGTTTCAGACCGGTTTCGTTTGTGTACCAATTGAAATCCTTCATGTTTGGTAAACTCAAGATCCAGGTTTTTAATATTGTCAATCCAAGTCCTTGCAGGATCCTTACATTTTCGATAATTTGGTAGCTCTTTGCAATCATGCTCAACCACACCCCCGTGATGAAGCCAAAAGAATGCAGCAACCCCTGAGACTAATGGCAGCAACGCCTGAGAGCAACTTGTGCCAATTGGGGCAACACTCTCGTCTAACAACCCCAAAAAGGCAACTGTTCGCTCAAACAAAACGGAAAAAATCGAAAAAAAATCGGGAAAAAAGGGAAAAAAGCTAAAAAAAAGAGCTGGCTAGATCTTCCGATACCGGGAATCGAACCCGGGGCTGTCCGGTGCTCTCTCTGATTGGGGTTCGATTCCCAGTATCGGAGATGAAAGCGGACGATGTTAGCCACTACACCATATCGGATGTGCTTTGATGTTGTAATGATGCGGAAAAGGTTAGTATAAGCCACTCTAAATGCCTGACTGTACAATTTAAGTGCATCGGCAAGACCTGATACACTAAATTCTGCTATAGCTAGAGCCAAATCAAAATGTATTGTTATTCTCGAAGACTTTATACAGTCAGATAGGTCTGGGATTGCTACTAGACATACAAGCGACTCTTCTTTCCAATCGATAGTCCTAATTTTAAGTATGTTATGAAAAGTACAGTAAAATTGGGATTGTCAACTGAGAAATAAGTATAAAGCTACGGAATGTTAGAGATGAGGTACCCTCGTCGGGCTTAAGTGCTGCATCGCAGCCTCCTAGTTGTGGGATTGCAGGCGGGCTTGGCAATGTGTTGTTTGCAGTCGCGTGTTACACACGCCAAATCAAACACTCTAGCGTCGCAAAACCTGCAAGGCTCTGCAAAGTCGTTTATAAAATTCTACTTCGCAGCCCTAAGGATGGCCATGGCCGACTGGTCCATGAGGAACAGGTGCCTCCTTACGAGCTTACTTGCATCATGTTAATGGAAGTTAATATTAATCGTACGCATTACAACAGCTCATGAGCAGATAGATACAAATACGCGTCTTAAACGGTAGAAAATGTCATCGCAGCCTCGCCGTGTCTTCTAAATTTCCTTCTCATTGTAGACAGAGGCGGTCTTGTCGACCGGCGCCTCTTCGTCGGATGCGACGACCTCGCCAATCTGGGGCGGGAGCACTGCAGCATCCAGCAGAGTCGGCGGATGGGGTGAAATGTAGGTGTTGATGACATAGTGCGTGAGGGTGGAAACGCTGAAGCCGAAGAGCCATGCAAAGGTGTCTGTCGGAAGGTTAGCGTTTGATCAAAGAGGTTCATCACGGGGCACTTACAGATCTTCCAGGCACCGCCAACGTTCAGGTTATTTTGGATCGATTTGGCAAAGCCGGGGATGCTATACCGGTTAGCGCGGAAACCGAATTCAAGGGACTGCGACGCTTACGTTGGGGCAAAGCCAACCATAAAACTCGTCCATGCTCTCCAGTTGACGCCGTGCGAATAATAGTAGATGCCGTCGCCTTTGTACATCTGACGGATGTCGAAACGCTGTTTCTTGATAATCCAATAGTCGCAGACGATAACACCAGCGAGGGGCCCCATCATGCACGAATACCCACTGAGGAAAGCTAGCAGGCCGGCGGCGTTCTTGATGATCAACCACGGCTGGCAAATTACGCAAAAGATGCCGGCGAGGAGGGTCGCTCTGAAGATGTTGATGTACTTCGGAGCTAGCCCAGAGACATCGTTGGAGAATGGGAACGTTCCGGCTGCGGAATTCATTAGCATCAGCTATATCTCTGACTGGATGTCTTCATACCTGCAATCTGGTTTCCAATGGTGGCCAAGATGAAGCTGAGTCCAGTGAAGAATTTGGCAGCGCGGCTGTCAAACTTGGCGATGATGGCGGGCATATACCACTGGAATTCGCCATGCTGAGCCTGGTAGGCCGACGTCACAAAAATGGGTGTTAGGGCGCCGAGGGTGCCGATAACTGGGAGGGCGAAGAATTGGTTGTACCCGGCCAAATTGTTCTTTGAAAACCGACCAAAATCAGGCATGTTGACGGCCATGGAGCTGAATAGACCAATGATAACGTTCAGCCCGGTTAAAGCGCTGTAGGCAGTGTTCATGTAAGTGCTAGTGATTTTGGTGGGACCCTTGACCAAAGGACCGCCTCCGTGGGTAACTATTGCTCCCCACAAAAACAGTGCAAGAAAAGTCGGCGGAACAACCACCGCCTTGATAAGGAAGAGAATCCTCAGCTTCTCAATGGGCATCAGGGACAGGATTGTCTGAACGATCCAGTAGAGGAAGAAACAGAGCAACCCTGCCGAGTCAATACCCATCGACTCGGGCAGAGTGTTCTTGAAGTTAGCAAAGCTTGGCCAAATAGCCGTGATGCAGTTTCGAAGAAAGTCGCCAGCTTGGACGCTATGGATTTATTAGCATGCAACGTTAATAACATCTAATTCCTAGTGCTTACCAGAGGATGGCGGTCCACATGAGCGCGACGAAGCCGCGGATCAAGATCGCGGGAATGGACCCGTACATGCCAAAGATACCACGAACCACCACCGGGTAAGGAATCGAGCTGGACGTTCAGTTAGCCACCAACACGCGCCTCCGGGGTGAAGCATTCACATACTAACGGGCACCAATCTTGCCGGTGAGCGTAATAACGACGGAACAGATCAGAAATCCGCAGAAGACAATGGGCAAAGTGGCTCTGGAGCATCGTTAGCATTTTTCCATCACCAAATAGGAACGATTGCATACTTGGCAGTGAACCCCAACGACATGACGACCGATACCGTAGATGCGAGCTAACAACACCGTCAAAACCATAATCGTACGCTTTGATGAACCGTATGCTTACTGGAGGTGCAAGCATATCGGACGTCCAGTATGCCCAGTAGTCGGCGGCGCCCCATGTCCGCTTCTCTGGAGGAACAGGGTCCAAATCTACAAGATTCAGCGTTAGCTCGAGCTTCGCCTGGGATCGCTCCGACCATACCTGGATTGCTCCATCGCTCATTGCCATAAGAGCCAGGGTTTTTGGGGACCTCAAGGTGCAGATGAGGTCCGACCTTGGCCTTGATTTGCGAAGGCGAGGGAAACTTGGGCACGGAAAGAGAAACCATGTTGGACGTTATTTTTAGTTTCCGTGATGAGCCAGAGAAGCTAAAGTCGATGCTGAAGAGTCAAGACCACGAAGGCGAGAGATATAACCTGGATTTATACACAAATTCTCGCCATCCCACGTCTCATGTGTCGTACCGAGCCAACCCCCCAAGTGGAGCCGTTGGATGGGTTTGCGCGACTCAGCTCGCGTGGGTATCGCCGTGCTGCAGGCGGGAGGGGAAACATTTTTGCCATTTGAAAGAAAAATGACTTTGCATCTCGCGTGCATGCGCTTGAAACCGATGGTGGTTTGGTCCAGCCCAGGTTTTCGGATGTGCAATCGATAAATCGGCGCTGCAGATGCAAGGATATGGGCTGCATCTCATTCACTCGGGAACCAGAAAAGATAACGGTGGATTCGCCTGAGGGCCTGTCACACCGCAGGCCAAACCCCGCTCACGGTCCCAACCTTTCGAATAAGGTTATTAAGCTGTGTTTATTGGTAGAGGCAGGGGTGCTTGTTCTGCCCTGTGGCCCGCCGGCGAGAACACCCAAGCCGTGAAGTCTGCGTGTGCATATGTGATTGATAATAGAAAATCCAGTTTGCGGCACAAGAGGTCGCTTGAAAGCCGTTCGAATCGACGTCCGAAACTGCGAACAGATGTGGCAGACGCTAGTTTCAGATTCCCCCACGGAGTTCATGAGAACTCGCGTAGCTTCGAGGTGACTGTCGCCTGAAGGAAGCCAACATGATGTCACGTCGTTGCGACAGCTCTCATCTACAGGCCGCATGCATACAAGCTTTGCGCGTGCTTTAAGACCCAAACGGCACGTATTTCCGGCACGCGTATTCGGGCCATCTGCAGTCTGTCGCGAAACTCAAGGCCGTGAACGTGCCAGGAGCACGTGTCGGGCGTGGGGATGCGTTGAGGTTTGACGGGCGGCCGTCGGGCGCCGCGGCCAGTCCGCCGGCCATATCTTCGCTCTATCGCCTCAAAACGCCACCAAACCAATCGCATCATGTGGGCAAGGAAGAGCAAGCGGGTCGCATGCTGCAGCTGGGCGCGGGCGAACCAGAGTGACGGCTTCGGCCAGCACGTAGGCGAGGTCTGCCCCCGGCCATTCGCCAACTGGCCACAGGCGGATGCATCAAGCATCAGCTCGTACGGCAGGCTCACGAAGCTCTGCCGTGAAAGGAATCCGCTGTGATACAGACAGCACTGGGAGAAGAAAGTGGGACTCCCCGCAGGCACGATATATCGGCCTGGGCGAAAACCATCGGATCGAAGAGCTACCTCGAAATGTGATACGCCTCCCACTAGCCTGGCCGGCGCCCCACCGCATGCACCGTCGCTGGGACAAGAGGGCTAATCCCTCGCGTGGGGATCCATCGATATTGCCCCTCCCCTCGAGGCTCTTTCAAACCCAATCCGGGTTTCCAAGGCAAGCTTAGCAAATGTGCAGTTCTCGGGGACGCTGCCCTTCACAAATGTGACACTGGTATCTTTGTATCCACCCACATCGGGTTTCCGCGTCCCTGCTGTTGCGGAGGACAATCGAATTAGTAAACCTTAACCTTGGTTTGATATCAATTAGTCGATTAATTGGTGCTTACCTATTCGTTATTCGGAGTGAGAAATCGCGGGATCCCTTGAGCGACTCAGGCGCCTGCTTGATGATCGATCTGGTGCAGGGCTTCGAATGCAGCTATCAGGCCACCGCCTTCCCTTATATAGGGCCTCCTGCTCCCTTCCTACCTTAAGATTGAATCGAGGTCTTGAAGTGTCGACTCTTCTTTGTCCATCGTACAATTTGCCAGCTCGTCGGCTGGGTTCTCAACACACGCTGCCAAACATCCAACAAGACCCACCAATTCGCTCGCCATGGCCATATCAAAGTCCCTGCCGGAGAAGGTTTCCTTCTCCGCGAAACCATATGCTTTTACTTTCCCGTCGGCTGCAACTGCTTTGCTTATCATTGACATGCAACGTGATTTCCTTCTCGAAAACGGTTTCGGCCATATTCAAGTAAGTAATGTGCATCCTCGTCCCCACTCATAGGCGCAATCCGAAATAACACCTGCCCAGGGAGGGAATCTTACAAATGTCCAAGCTGCGATCAAGCCGACGGCAAGGCTGCTGGAAGTCTGGAGAAACCTCGGGCTGCCGGTAGTCCACACAAGAGGTATCTCAGATCTTCACACTCGCACGAGGTGTATTGTTTCCGCCGACTAAACGCTTTATATATGCAGAGGGCCACGTTCCGGATTTATCCGACTGTCCTTCTTCCAAGCTAGTTCGTCAAGCTGCTGCTCCTGGCAATAAGCAGCATGCGCAAGTCATTGGAGACAAAGGCCCAATGGGTCGGCTTTTGGTGCGCGGAGAGTACGGTCATGATTTCGTTGACGAGCTTCAGCCATATGAATCCGAAATTGTTGTCGACAAGCCCGGAAAAGGCGCCTTCTACAACACCAGACTGATGGAAATTCTGAAAAAGAACGCCATTACGCATCTCATCATTGGTGGTAAGTGACAGATGTTGATTCTAGTAATGCCACATTTGCTAAAGTGAAATCGTGCGTAGGCGTCGTGAGTGACCATACAACTTGGAATCAATCTGTAATTATACTAACCAGCATCCTCACCACAAGACAACAGAATGCTGTGTTACCACAACTCTTCGGGAAGCGAACGACCGTGGGTTCGAATGCTGTTAGTCTAACTCTGCAGAACGCTCGCTAGAGATCAATATTAATTCTCTCAAAAATAGGTGCGCTCACAGAAATAACGGATGGATATAATCCCCCGTACAAAACCGCGTCGTTGGACATGGTATATTGGTCGCAAGGGCTGTTCGGCTACGTTGGCTCCATGGACCCTCTCATCGACTCATTGAAGGAATACCTCACAGGTGGCGCATCGTCCGAGACATCTGAGAACTCAAAATCGGACTTAGCATACGTCTCTTCGGACGGCTCAGAAGTGAAATCACCGCCCCAAACTCCACCGGCCTGGGATGAGTCGCTGCTCATAGACGACTTGCAAAGATCTTATAAGGCTGGCGTCTCGCCCATAACGGTTTTGGAAGCCGTTTATAAAAAGATCGAAGAGTATTCTAAGATAGACCCAGCAGTCTTCATACACGTGATTGAGAGGAAAGTAGCATTTGCTCGCGCAGAGGAGCTCATCAAGGCACATCCGGATAGACGCAATTTACCTCCACTTTGGGGTGTACCGTTTAGCGTCAAGGACTCCATAGATGTTGCAGGTGTGCCTACCACCACAGCATGCCCGCCGCTTGCATTTGTGCCCACCCGATCTGCGGCCGTATATGACAAAGTCGTAGCTCAGGGTGCCATCCACATTGGAAAAACGAACCTTGATCAATACGCAACCGGGCTTAACGGGACGAGAACTCCTTACGGTATCCCCCGCAGCGTCTTCAACAAAGATTACATTAGCGGCGGGTCGTCATCCGGCAGCGCTGTATCGGTTGGTGCAAAGCTTGTCTCGTTCAGTTTAGCAACGGATACTGCCGGGTCTGGCCGTGTCCCTGCACTCTTCAATGGTGTCGTTGGATTTAAACCCACTCGGGGTACTGTATCGTTCACTGGAGTAACTCCCGCTTGTCTTTCGCTGGATTGCTGCTCTTTTATGACCTCCAACGCCCAAGATGCCCGGATAGTTTGGTCGCTCGTCGAGGGCTATGATCCTGCCGATCGCTATGCTAAAGCGACGCCGCCAATTTTGAGATCGGTGGATGCCCATTTCACAAAATTCAAGTTTGGGATTCCGCCACCGGAGGCATTGTCGGTGTGTACATTCACCTTCCGACAGATGTTCAACGACACAGTAAAGAAGTTACAGGAGATTGGCGGCCAATTGGTCCCCGTTGACTGGACGCCATTCGACAATGCCGGAAAACTTCTTTACGACGGTACATTTGTCATGGAGCGATTGGCTAGTTTACCAGACGACTTTATGGAGAAGAATAGGGATGCTTTGCATCCAGTAATTAGGGAACTTTTTGAACAGGTGATTGCAAGAAAGAGCAACGCCGTTGACGTTTTCAGGGATTTGCACAAGCAGGCACTGTAAGTATCTTGCGCCATGACATTGATCAGTGCGTCGCATCTCCATTTACTGACACGCCTAATAGTTACATCCGCCAAATGATGGATATCTTTTCGCCATCGGGAATATCCGTACTCATGGTCCCTACCTCTCCACTACACCCTACCGTCGAGCAGATGTTAGCGGAGCCGATCTCTCTGAATTCAACGTTGGGAACATTTACGCACTTTGGGAACGTCAATGACCTATGCGCAATTGCAGTTCCCGCTGGAACGTACTCACTGCCTGGAGCGGAGGCCGCTCAGACATCGGATGGTAAATCCGCTCTCCCTTTCGGTGTGACCTTCCTTGGCGGGTCTAGAACAGACTCTGAGGTCTTAGATATTGCATCGAGGTTCGAGGCATACATGAAACACACAAGCAGCTAAAATATTCAGTGGGGCTTTTGGGTTTGTCTATACTTTCACGTTTTGGCGTTAGGCTTGTTTCTTGCCAGAGGCATAAAATCTGTGGCGGTCGCCGTTTCTCACCACAGAAAACTCGATCTCAAAGAAATCGAATGAGAAAACTTTTTAGTTTGCATAGCCTCTTTGTACATACAATGTATTGGATTTACTTTATTCTAGCGATGATCTTGATAACATCGGATAAGACACCCATGGCAGTGCTTTCGGCGCCCGCACCCGCGCCCTGCACGATTAAGGCACGATCGCCATAGCGCTTTGTATAGAAAGCGATTATATTATCGCTCCCCTTCAAGCCGGCAATTGGATGCGACGTATCAAATTTTTCTAATCCAACCTTAACCGCCCTTGATGGCACGTCGATACTGCCAACGAAACGGATAACCTTGCCCTCTTTCTTAGCCTCTTCAGCCAATGCTCCTATATCCGCGTCGTAATTAGGTAGGCCTTCCATAAACTCCTGAGAGGATGATGCAGACTCTAAGGGTTTGGGGATGAGCGACTGGACTGGAAACGAGGTCGGTGACGGTATTGGAAGGCCGGAGAGACGTGCGAGAATGGTTAATTTCCGGGCGACGTCTAGTCCGTTAAGGTCGTCTCTCGGATCCGGCTCCTGGGAAATATTTAGCAAAGAGAAAGTACCTAATATTTAAGCACTGGGAATGCATAACGTACAGTGAACCCTGCATCTTTTGCAATCTTGACAACGTCGGAGAAGGCTCTTGGGGCGCCGCTGCCGCCCACTGGTGCAAATTCGTTGAATATGAAGCTCATGGTGCCAGAGAAGACACCTTCGACTTTTGTAACTTCGTCACCTGTGTCTACCAGATCCTTGATGGTACTGATGACGGGTAGCCCGGCCCCAACGGTAGCTTCGTGGAAGACATAGCCACCGCTGCCATCATTGTAGCCCGCTGCCGCAAATATCTCATCCCAGAGCTTTTGCTCCGAGGAAAACCCCTTCTTGTTAGGAGTTGCGATGTGTATACCGGCTTGGAGAAAGTCGGGATATTGGTTTGCAAGCTCAACCGATGAAGTATTGTCTATTAGGATGGCCTCATTGCCAGAGTTCTTGAGAAACTGGATTAGGTCTGGTACAGACAAAGGCGTCACACCAGCCGCATCTAACTGCTCGGGAACAAATGCCGTCAACAGCAACGGCGAGTAGTCCTTAGAGATGAGAGCCTTGCTGGAGCGGGATATGTAGACGACGGAGATCGAGACAGTTGATTGGTTCCTTTTGATAAAGTTGGCGAGCTGACTGATGAAGGCTTTGCCAACCCCGCCGACACCTGCCAACCACCAAGTCAGTTGACGAGCAGGAAGATTCAAGGGACTTGGAGACTGGTGACGCACCTATGATGGCGATTTTGATAACCTTGGTCATTTTGCGGGTGTGCTGCTACGCATGCTTAGACGGAGAAGCCAGAATCTGCCGTTAACGGTGGGCCAAACAATCCAACAGCGGCTCCGTCATCGGCACCGCGGCGGCGGCGGCGTCTTTTTTGCCTGTGCAACCTTGCACAACACAGCCGACAACACAGCAGCATAAATCATATTTCACAAAGCAGAGTTCATGATGAAGTCCAACATCGCGGTTCGAAACCCTCCGAGATACCCAATCCCGCGCGGAGACAGCCACGGATCATTACTCGTGTTCTAGTTGAGCTATCGGTCAGCTGCGTCAGCTGAAGATGGACCCAACCAATAACGTAAGCTACGTAAGCAGCTGCTTCGCGGTGTCTTTCGTCCGGAGTCTAGATCATGCCCGATTAGGTAATTTTGACCAGCTACTCTCTGCGCGCAGCCCAAATCATGGTTTTGGAATAACTGGGCGGAAGTAGTTAAAAAGCCCCAGATGTTCGCTGTCAGACTGCGCACATTGAAATTTCATCCGTCTCACAGGAGTAATAAACATCTAAACACCTTTCAGCGCATTCTCCGCTCTAGAAAGCTTCGAAAGTGCATAACTATAAATAATCACAAAAATATCATTCTTTACCAAGAAAAAAGGGGGGGCATTTTAACGACTGTTTAACGACCGTTTCGAATCCCACGATAACCAATTCATCGCTGTCATAAGCGTATATAATCGATATCCTCCCTATCGTATCTGGATCTGCCCCAGAATTACATAACACGTATTCGAGAAATATGGCAAGCTTGCTAGGGCTACCTACGGAAATCCGCCTAATGATCCTGGAGAACCTCCTGGTCTCCAAGTTCAGATCCGAAGAAAGCGGGAGGCCGGAAGTCTGGCCGTACGCGGCTGATGACGCTTTCAAGTCCCAGGACGAACAACATCCACTGTATCCACAAATCCTCAGAACCTGCAAAAAACTCTACAGCGAAGGAATTGTGCTCCTATATTCTAAGAATAGTTTCTGCATCCACACACTCAACATTGTTGGTGAGAACGGTGAATTTGATGGGCTCGGCCAAGCCCAGCGGTTTTTGCGGGGAATAGGGCCGTTCAACGCCGGCCTCGTGCGCAAGATGGCAGTTGGCGAAGGGTCGGGCATTCTCAAAACCGAACAGCTGCAGGAGTCCTTCCGGCTTGCCACTGGCCTGACCGAACTGGCCCTGTTTGCGCTTGGCCCGCGTTGCAATGCACCCTACAGTTACATGCTGCAGTACTATCTAAATATCCAGGGTGCGGTCAAAGCGTCGGCGACACCATTGACGGAAATCTCGAGCACTATCCCGCACGGGTTTGCGCCGGAAGGCCTTTGTACCATAAATCTCAAGTTCTCTCGGGAGAGCCGTACGCGTTGGAATGGTGAGCTGGAGGTCAGCCTGGATGAGACTATCGTGCATTTTCGGAGTAAGGTTCATGAACAGGAACGGGAGTGGAAGAAGCTTGGCTGGAACCGTAAGTTTATCCGATCCGTTGCTTCTTTACGAAAGGGTATGATTAGAAAAGCTAAGTGAGTGTATGGTTTAGTGCCAATGATGGTGGAGTCGGTTAGTGGTGCGGTGACATTTGTGTAGAGATATAGGTTTCCTTCGGAGCCGAGTCCGCTGGAGCTTGTGTGAATTTGTACGGATTTCATGTGGGAGTTTTCGGCCCGTCGACAGAAGTTCCGGTTTGTCCTTGGATTTTGGATCGTAATGCCGATGGAATGAGTATATGTATATATGTATAAGTAACTGCGTGTAGTTCCGTGAAGAGAACCTCGTCGTGGTAGTTATTAATATTAATGATGCTCTGCATTCAGCCTCTCTCCACCCGCGACTGGCTGGCGATTTGTGAAGAGCTTCGCAAGCCGTTTTACGTTTCCCGCCTTTCGCGAGGCTAATTATTATAATAGGCATACCCTGTCTAGGTATCCATTATTATATCCATCGGTGACCTCCAGGTACAAGCTGAATCGGCTTGTCGACATGTGTGAAATCACATTTTCCCATGGGCCGATAGATACCGCAAAAGATTAATTTTGGTCTCCCGCCCCCACAGTTTTCGAGCCCTGCGAAACCTCCTTTCATCCTAGCCGACCCCACCAGCGCCTCCATCACTGACTTCCTCCCACGCCGGACCTCCCAATGCAGGCCAGCATGGGGGTTTCCTATTATCATCATTTATTTGCAGATTCGGTCTAGCGTCTGGTGGGACGACAGTGCTCTTCGCGCTACCATCAGCTAAACATCTTTCGTATTATTGGCCCTTCCGGTCTCTTATCTATCATGTCTCGATTCTCTTCTGCCTCAAACTTTGGATTAACCCGACTCGGATGCATTATCCAGCAGATAGGAATAATCTTTATCGTTCTGCGTGCGTCAGGGCGGCTCGTGCATATGGGAGCGTAACAAAAAATAAAAATCACGCTAGCTTGCGCGTTTTTTCTACGTTTGAATTTCTTCGAGGCCGCCCTCCACCCCTAGCGTGTGTACCGGTTGGCTTTTTCAGATGGTTCTGCAACCGGTTCGCTGACAAGCATTGCATTTGCAGTTTGCACAAAGGCGACAGATTTCCCCTGCTTGGGGGGGGTCATAAAATCAAGCATTTTATGTTGGCTTTGCAGGATGATGCCGTGCCTTTTTTTTT
>JAJTUH010000002.1:288513-348926 GCA_036971555.1 Drechslerella coelobrocha
TCCTTTTTTTTTTAAAAGAAAAAAAAAAAAGGGAAGCTGGAGTAGAGACCCGCTTGCTTACCTCGAAGGCACGCGATGGTTCCAAGGATTTTGGGTACCCTGGGCCATGGCTGCTTGGGGCTCTCCCCACAGATGGTTGCGATAGGCATCTGAAGCTGGCTAGTTAGTCAACATGCAGAGCATATCCGCTGGTCATTTGGTCCGTTGGGACCAAGGCCAGGCCTCGTAAGGGAAAACTGAAAGATTTGGTTCAAAATCAGAACAGGAATGTGACTTTAGAACTCTTGGTCGCTTCTTTCTCATGATTCCTGTTACTTTCCTCCCTAAAGCAAGTACCGCTTTCACATTGGCTCTCGTGGCTTTGCATGTACCTAACGCTTCATCGTTATTGGCATTTCCATTGCCCAATTTTTCTTAAAATTTTTCCTATATTTTATTTTTCCTAGGTCAGCACTTCGGGCTTGTGGACCCTGGAACGGATCTGACCTTCGGCGACTGCAGCCTCGCCAAAGAAGCACCCCCCTTCAAGATCACAACTTTGAATCCCGGGCTTTGGCCATTGTATTTGCGAAAAGACCACCAATACCCGCCCGGAACCTGAACTAAAGCAAGGAACTAGAAGTGTGAATCGCAGTAGTTGCCGCGCCGCTATCACTTACCTACTTCACTCACTTATCTTTTTCGGTGGGTTGATTGGATCGCTGTTCAACCTCGAAAAATATAATAATATTAATAAGTTCTGCTAAAGGAACAGGTCGTGTGCAACACCACCCAGATCAGATTAGACGGAAGCCCGCCGCCCACCCTCAGTGGGTAATTAATATATGAATCGTATCGATATCGCAAGGCGAGATTAATAAAAACTGTATTCTTGGTTTCCGTGCATGGCAAAGCACTCGCATACGCCCATTCAGTTGATATTCTCTTGCAAAGACTTGCTGAGCCCTCTCTGGGCCTTTTCTGTCCGTTGGGCGCCGTAAGCACGTATTGATATCGAAAAAGAAGCTGCCCTGGTTTTGCTGGCCGTGTCGCACCGAGCAAGCGAAGCCAGCTACCCAGGTGTTTCATAATTCGATTCCTGACCGCTGGATAGCCTGCCACGGTCTGTTAATAGTAAGTGTGTCACTCAACATAATTCTATAACATTGGCGTGCGGTTCACTCGACCGAGATGCCAGTGTTACCTTGTTCGATTTTTTTACCTGTTGTTCTGTCCCAGCACAAACCCGTGGCCATGGTACCCTGCTAACTGCTGCCCCAGGCTGCGGCCCATTGCTTGGATCCGCTTTTTATAAACCTACGACTTTTTGGCGAACTCCGTTTAGAGCAAATATCAATTATTTAACTTTCACTCGAGAGGCTCTTTCTAGTGAGTTCTTGTCTTTCCTCCTAAATAATCCTTCTTTCTGTTGTTCGTGTTCATTCAAATGCCCTCCCGCCCCTGGCCCGAGATATCTGGCATGTCTTGGAAAGTTGTCCATCTTAATTAACCCCAGCGCTTCATGTTAAATCGGCGACAAGAAGCAGGCGCACGTACGCGCATAGTATTCTTAGTACCGTCCTATTTTGTGCCCCCCATCTTATAAATCGATACAATAATCGTATTGTCATGGCCGAATCTTCGAATTCGAATGCTTCTGCGGTCGTGGCTTCTCAGCCCTCTCAGTCAATCATTGCCCCGAATCCGAATGCAAATCCCGGACGGAATTCGCCTTCTGGTGCCCCTCCCTCTGTCTCCTCTCAACCAACCTCTGCCACAACCTCGACAAACACGAGGAGTCGGAAGGACCGGCCTTGTGATGCATGTCGAAGAAGAAAATCAAGATGTGTCATGAACGAGGACAGCTCTGTTTGTGTTTTGTGTAAATTCCACAATCAAGATTGCACCTTCCTGCAAAGTCCTCAGCCCAGGAAGAGGAGGCTTCCTGTTGCTATCACTGGTTCAGACGACGAGAAACACTCGACTTCAAATAAAAAAAGGTACGTAAGGGTGGGCGAAGACGATGATGATGCATATGGCCTTGTAGGCCACCTTGCATTACAGTGTGACACAAACTAACATTTGCCTTCTCACCCTCCTTTGGTGTTGAAGAAGTATGGATGAACCTGATTCCCCCCGTCAGCAGGGGAAAAAGGGACCTAGTAATGAAGAAACCAAGGACTCTCTCCGTCGCACGCTACCACCGGATGACTACGCCAATTTGCAAGGGCCGACTCTCTTGAAGAAGACGCTGGGCTTACAAACTCACCGACATAGCGCTTATCTTGGTCCAACGTCTGAATACGAACCCGCTTTGATCGACCTTTGTCCTTTCGATCCGCGAGATGAATATAGACCAACTATCAGTTCGAATGGAGGAAGTTTTCGACGGGTTGCGGATTCAACAACTTTTCTCATGTTGCCTGACAAGGATACACTGAACTCATCCGGTGAACTCGATGACCTTGATGCAATAGAAAGGGTCGTAAATCCACATGGACAGTCGTTGATCAACCTGTATTTCAGAATTATCCACCCTTCGTTTCCAATTCTCCATAAGAATGTCTTCCTGGAAAAGTACGCCCGAACACATCGAGAATTCTCGCCACCATTATTAGCTGCCGTATACATCCTGGCCCTCAACTGGTGGAGCTACGACAGAGAGCTTTCAGTACAGAAGAAACCCGACGTCGAAGCGTTAGAGAAGCTTGCGTGGAAGACCATGTCAGATGTAATACATCGTCCCAAGCTGTCATCTGTTCAAGCTGGGCTATTGTTACTACAACGACCGGAAGGCGATTCCTGGATCCTCACTTGCCAGATTGTAGCCATAGCTCAAGAACTTGGACTGCATCTAGATTGTACTGGCTGGAAGATCCCAAACTGGGAGCGGGGGCTTCGAAAACGATTAGCATGGGCGGTCTTCATGCAGGATAAATGGGCGGCACTGACCCATGGACGACCTTCACATATCAACTTACCGAACTGGGCGGTACAACCAGTCACCGCAAACGATTTCCCTGAAAGCTCCTTAGACGAGGACGATGAAGAGGCTGGTGCAGAAGTTGACAAAGGAAGGATGCTGTTTACTGAGATGATCGAGCTTACGAAGCTCACAGCCGAAGTTCTAGATGGCTTCTTCACTGTGGAGAATCAGGCTTCGATTCTACACGAGGCGGAACAGAGGGGGATCGAAAGCGTCCTAGAGAGGGCAAAGCCCGTTCAGATCAGACTCAAAGAATGGTATTCGCGGCTGCCGGAATGCCTTCGCATGGACTCATCGAAAGTCAGAAAATTGAGTTCGAATGGTGAGCTAAGAGCACCAAACTAATGCACTCATTATCTCAGTACAGTCCTAACTTTTCCTGCGTTTTAGGCTACTTGCATTTGGCTTATTTCGCAACCGAGATAACCCTCCACCGATCAATCATCAGGGCTCTCTCACCCGCAACCAGCCTGTACTTAGTTCACATATGCCGCACAGCGGCAAAGACCCGACTGATATCAGCCATAGAATTTGTCAATCGCCTCAAGCCTGATCAGCTGCAATCATTTTGGTACTTCGCCTCGCGAGTAAACTTTGCGCTAATTGGCACCTTCGGATCGCTTCTTTGGGCTACATCGCAGGTATCAATTGAAAGCGAATTCTATAAAGCGCGGCTAGACGAGTACCGATGGACGCTGAAGGTCAGCAGCAAAGGCGCCACTTTTATGGATTTTGCGTTGAAAGCGTTGGACGCAAGCGCGGGATACTGTATTGAAGGCGTCGCCGCAGGTAACAACAATTCTGCTGCGGCAGCTGGTAATGGCAACAGCCAAGGTGTGAACGGTCTCGCTTTCCAGAAGGAGTACGAAGACGAGGTTATGGCGGAACAAGAGGAGTATGATGACAACGGCGGCGGCGGCGGCGGCCAAGCATCTGTATCTGTTCCACGACAAAACACCCAGATTCCGGATAGCAACCGATTTCCCAACTACAGCTATAGCACGCCGATAGAGCAGCTGCAGAATTATGGACATGCTACCCCATCGTCGAATTACAGTGCAGGGCAAGGAAGCATACAGGATAGAAGAGGGTCTTTGATTTCGAATAGCACATCCATGGATTTGACAGGAGGAGCGGCGGGAACATCGGCGTTAGGATACTATATGATGCAACATCAGCAGCAAGCGGGAAGTTCGGAAGAATATGGCAGCGCGGATAACTGGGCTGCAAATATGGGGCGAATGCATGTTGAAACAGACGATGCAAATGCCAGAGGATATGAGATTGGGACGTGATGACATTTGTTCTGCAAATGCATATATGTAGATTCTAGACAGGTTTATATTAGCGGGGTAACGCACATTGTCTTGACATTTATGTAGTTTCGAAGAATCGAAATATTTCAGGAGTGGAAAAAAAAGTTGGTCTCGTGCCCAATTCCTCTGTCCGAGGCTTAGTTTAAATGTTCAAACGGACCCGCACGGGCACGCCTTACAATTGCGCAACCGCGTCTCTATCTTGCATCAACTCTGTGGATCGCGTGATATTTTTTGCGTTGTTTTTGAATGTCCATTCAACCGGGAACTTTGGTTGGTGTCTGTACAGAGCCTGGATGATTTCAGGTTGGAAGCTTCTTTAGAGTAATCTGGTGTCGAATATGGTAACTACCTAGGTAGAGATGTATATTGCGGGTCGATGGTAATACAACGACCGGCTGAGCAAGCATTTTGGATCCATGTTATCGATGTACTGTGATCGAACAATACAATGAGATTCATGGGGATGTTACCCTATGAAGAATGGACTTGGACTCCTAGATGCATGTGTATGGTTACCGGTAGTTTGAGGGTCGTTCGTTGACCGAGGGGATACGACAGCATCATGACGACTCCAGATTCTCCACGCTCCCATTCTCGATCGATTATCCGCCAGTACGTTCTTCATCGCTGAATTGGTGATCTTAAGTAATGCCACCAAATCAAATCTGCTTCGTGAATCGAATCGACGTCTTGGAGGATTCAAGTATTAGAATGCAAGTATACGCATATGTAACAATGCTCTCGAAAATGAACAGTAGATGCCCTGCCTCGTAGCATAGAGACCGTAGTCAAGCTGGTGGTAGATAGCAAACCCCAGTAACAATGAATTGAGCCTCGGAGTAGAGGGTAGCGTATGTAGGTCTCGATGGTGAAGAGTTACCTTTAATAAAATAGTCAATTGCTATCAATTCCTACCCAGATAACGGTAGGCCACCTGGTGGTGATGGACGTACAATAGGCGATGGAATCAATGCACTGTTGCAGGTTGATTAGTTTCAATGTGGACACATCTGGTGTTTCGAGCCAGCCGATGTACTATCTAGTAGATATACGTGAGAACTGTTAGCAATTTTTTGAACTATTTTGAACAGAGTTGATTCTTCAGGTGCTGGTGTAGATGTGTAGATGAGGCTCTGCTGTTTCCGTGGTAGTTTGTTGAGGCATGCGTTGGAAAGACCCAATGGAAGATTTGCTAGGACCAAGACCGAGAGACACTGCCAACCAACCGGAGAACGAGAATGTGTCGACAACTATGCAGCGGCCTGTACTTCACTTGCCGCTAAAGCGTTCAGCGTGGACCTTTCGCGCTTCCAAAATCGCCCGGATTGCTACCATTAGAAGGTCCTACGCTTCGGAGGCGGCGCCCAATCCGGAAATCTACGATGTAGTTGTCGTCGGCGGAGGGCCTGTCGGGCTAACGCTCGCGGCATCGCTCGGTTAGTACTAAATCTGACGGGATACAAGATAGCTTCTATCCCATTGCCCCGTGAGTTTGAGCTGACCTGCCATTGATGTTAAACAGGTGCTGCACCAACAACGAGGCACCTTAAAGTCGCGCTAATTGAGGGCATGGACCTCACCCTGACCCGAAACTGGAGTCCCAAGCCAGACTACTTTGCAAACCGCATCGTATCTCTAATTCCAAGCACCGTCAGGTTGCTCAAGGAGATCGGGGCTTGGAATCACATCCGGCAAGACAGAGTTCAGTCATACGATGGGATGCAAGTATGGGACGGGATGTCTGACGCCCGCGTTGAGTTCGATTGGAACAAGCTGTGGGGCCAAAGGGACGCACAGGCGGATACAACGATAGCACATATGGTTGAGAACATACACCTCAGCCATGGACTTTTGAAGGCTATCGGAGATCTCACGATCAAACCAACTATGATTGACAAGACTAAGGTCGAGAAGATTGAGTATGGACAAATGACAGAGAAGGTAGATATGCGAGATTGGCCAATTGTAACTTTGAATACCGGACAACGACTGGCAGCGAGGCTTCTGATAGGTGCGGATGGAGGAAACAGTCCAGTCAGAACTTTCGCAGGTATTGAGAGTAGGGGATGGGATTACGGCAGGCACAGTATGGTGGCGACGTTCAAAATTGAAGATGATAGCGCCTTTCCAAAGTTTGCATACCAGCGCTTCCTCCCCTCAGGGCCGGTTGCCATTCTGCCGGTATGTCCAGGCTTTACGACAATACTTTCTCTCAGGTTCTAACGTGATACCGCTTCTAGCTGCCTGGAAACTTCGCGAACCTCGCCTGGTCCACTACTCCAGAGAAAGTCGCTCATCTGAAATCTTTAGCACCCGAAGATTTTGTGGCTATGGTCAATGCAGCCTTTAGGCTTTCCTACACCGATATAGATTATCTCCACAATCTAAAGAGTGCCGTAGCTGAAGAAACGCTGTGGAGGGAGAGCGTAACTAAATATTCCGACCCTCCACAGGTACCAGTGCGCATCACAGAAGTCCTCGAAGGCACTCGAGCTTCTTTCCCACTGAAAATGAAACACGCCGACAGATACATTGGAGAGAGAATAGCTCTCGTTGGGTATGTACGCAGGATCTAAATCTCAAAGGACATGAGCTTACCAGTGTCTTAGTGATGCCGCACATACAATACATCCAATGGCTGGGCAAGGACTAAACTCTGGTATTGGGGATGTCTATTCTTTGGTAAAGTCGTTGGCCGAAGGGATCAGGCATGGCCAAGATATTGGATCTTCATTTACACTCGAACCGTACCAGGCAGAGAGGTATCTGCCCAACAATGCCTTGCTTGGGTTTGTTGACAAACTCCACACACTGTACGGCTTTGAATCTGGTCCTCTTGTTCCTCTACGGAGCTTGGGTGTGGAAATTATAAACAAGGATTGGTTCGGCCTGAAGCGATTCTTGATGAGCCAGGCCGCAAAATCGTAACCCATATCAACGACAGGTTAGACCTGCTGCCCGTCTTGTACATGTATATATCTAGAAATGATAGGCAGCAAAGCCATAGTATAGTATTGTGCTGAGCCCGCTGCCTTAGAGTACAGTCGTAAATATCTTTCGAAGATCAATAAAAAGTTCAGCCGCGTTCCAGTATGATAATTCTGGCAGCGATGTTGCATACCGTTTCATGCCATCAAGTGTTTATAATCAAAATCCAAGCTCCTCCACAGAGTAACAGATTACATTACTGCTTCTCACACCGTGGCGATGCTAGTGAACAAATCTAGACGGAATACTGAGGACTTGATGGTATATGTTCGTGTTGATCTTATATGCGTTCAAGAGCCTATCATAGGGATTAGAATCTGACTTTTTCTTGAAAGGGAGATTCTACTGACTTCAAGCATTACCACGGAATTTCCGCGGATAACCACTGTCCCAATTCTCTCCTTCTCACCACCAGCCTTCTCCTCGATGCAATCGTCCATACATAAGTTCAAAAAGATCTATTTTGGCTTCGTTAGTCCACCGTAATGCAAAGTAGAGCGACTATAGGATGTCCTTCTTCAGGTAGTGGGACCATACATCATATCCTCGTAGTACTCCGATAATCTTTCTCGATCCATTGAGCTGGACGAACAGTCGCTTTTCGAGGTACTACACAAGCATCGTGTATTTGTCAGAAACGGCTTGCTGTCGGTAGCGGCGATAGGAGGTGTACAATACCTTCTTGAGTTCGGGTTGAGCTTGCGGCATCCTGACGAGCTGTTATATGAATTTGTCTGTTCGGTGTGAGGAGGAGACTGAATCGGTGATTTGAGTAGGCGGCTGTCGATGACAAGTTGGAGACGCGATTTTTCAAAGTCTTGGCACGAGCACCTTCGCAACGACCACAAGTGCGCGTCCACCAGTTCTCCAGCTCCCACACTTTTTAACCGATAACATCAGACCGACAGGCTTTCAGGCCTCGTGAAGAACCACAGTACTGCTCCTAGACTGACAAGGCGCCGCTGGAAGGTCCGTAACAACATTCTAGCCCCAAACTTGTATAAGTTATTTCTCCCGCAGGTGTATACGGCATTCACTAAATACTATAAACGGACTTATAGGCGAAGCTGGGCTACAGAAGGGTCTCTGCAAACTCAAGCAATATGGTCACCGAACGAGCCACCGAATTTGATGCCTCGAGAATCAAGGATCAGGCATTACGGGACCTTTGCAATGTCTTAGAAGGCGTATTACCAAATATCTTCATCGGTCGCTGAAGAGGTATTCGGAGCATATCTAACGACCCATTATAACAGGTTCGGGGAAAAAAATCTCTGGTAGTTGACAAGGCTTTGTCCGGACCGTTAGGCCTAATAGCCCAATTTTCGTTACTTCAGGCAGGTTGCGAATTCTCTAAAGCCATCCTTGCTTGAGTGACCTCCTTGCTAATATATCTATTCACTAACAATAGGACTATGGCGTCGTCGAGCTTCATTGGATTGAGGATAACAACATCGACTACACCGCCTCGAAAAATATTTTGTATATCGCAAGATGTACTGCAAAAAATGCATACTCAGTAGCATGTCAGTAAGTTGCTATCTAGACGAAAGGACATTCCAGGCCTCTGCCCCTATCTTGTCTTGGTATTTCTAGAAAACATCGGGATCTCATAAGTAGGCTATGCCAATCTCATGCTCCTCCTTGACCTAGCCAGTCTTGATCCCAAGATAAATAAAGTCGCAAAAATATGCCGTGATGGTGGATCAGTGCCTCTTTACTCGCAGTTGCAATCGATTCTCCGGACTGCTAAAGAATTCGCATTTCTTGGTTAAATAATGGCTGACATTTTCGAATAGCCCAGATTAAGAACGCCCCTAGAATACCGGGGCAAGACTTCGAGCATTCATTATTCTTTGTTCCGAGGCGAACGCCGTTGTGCGACCGAATTCTAGAGGACGAGGGCGTGTTTGGAGATGTTACAATTAATGAATACCCTCTCTATTTCATACCTCTGGAACCGGACGTCTTATCCTTAGAGTTAGATGACGCCTTCGAAGATTTATACTTGGTAACGCCAAGCCTTCTTGAACTATGCAGACTAGTAGCAACAGACTGATACTTGAGCTCAGCATAAAACCTACACCTCGATCTTCAACTCTGCTAAAGCCCTGATGCTTTTGCAACAACAATATGGCTTGTTTCCTCGGATCACTGGTCAAGGCGACAAAGGAAAACGACTCCTAGATGCCTTGGTACGGATGAGAAATGAAGCTGCTGCAGAGGATGCATCAACATCCATGGCGCTGGCTCCAAGTTCGATAATAGAGAATCTCGTCATTATAGATCGAGAAACGGACCTCGTGACTCCCCTTCTAACCCAACTGACATACGAAGGTCTAATTGATGAAATATTCGGAATCAATAACTGCAAGTCAATTCTTTGCCCATATAAAGCTTCATTGGATTTATACTCATAGACCCCGTACTAGCCCATGTAGAACTAGAGGCAAGTCTCATTGGCAGTGCCATGCAAACTCCGGCAGATTCAACAGGAAGGAGTGTAGGGGTTCCAGCCGTTCCCCAGGCAAAGAAGCGAAAGGTCTTATTGGAGGGTAGTGATAGAGTTTTCAGTGAATTACGGAACGTAAACTTCTCTGCTGTGCCGGCAATACTAAAGAAGACCGCTTTACGGATTGATGCCGATTTCAAGAAGAAAGACGACTGCAAGACTGTGTCGGAAATGAAAACTTATGTCTCGAAAATCCTGGGCCCCGCGCAAAAGGATCGGACTTCGCTGTCTATGCGTACGTTGAAAAGATCACTGCCTCTGTTCCTATTCCAGATCACGATTTAACACATATATTGCTTTAGACTTCAATGTTGCCGAAGTAATCCAGAAGCATATCAACACAGAACTCTTCGAAAAGACTCTTGAAGTCCAGCAGTCTCTTATGGCGGGGTACTCTTCAACCCAGCAACATGAACTCCTTATAGAACTGATAGCTCGTGGGGCATCACTGGAGACAGTCTTGCGTCTTCTTTGTCTCTACAGCTGTGTTAACACCGGTTTCAAACCAAAGGATTTCGATCTCTTTCGGCGCGAGATCCTGCAGGGTTACGGCTATGAACACGTGTTGACACTCACTGCGCTGGATAAAGTAGCTTTGTTGCAATCGCGCATTGTGGCAGGATCAGCTGCGGCGGCAGCGACGCGAACAAACTACGACTATCTGCGGAAGCCGCTGAAATTGTTTAGTGAAACCGTAAACGAAAGTGAGCCGGATGACATTGTGTATGTTTACAGCGTATATGCGCCACTGAGTGTCAGGCTTGTGCAGTGCATAATACAGAAGTCTGCGATGGCACAAGCGGCGAGGGGCGGTGGAAGTTTGAATCCGAATTCATCAGGGTGGAAAGGATTTGAAGATGTAGTCAAGAATGTCAGCGGCAAAACATTCGACGAAGTCCAGAAAGGGGAAGACAAAGCTGTTCGAGCCAGACGTAAGTGCTTATCCGGATACAGAACGCAAAGTGATAGAATAGTTGACAGCTGTGGTAGTGATTCTCGACGGTCAAAGTGAGAAGAAAGTCACAGTTGTCTTCTTCCTTGGTGGTATTACTTATACGGAGATTGCTGCCCTAAGATGGATTGCGAAGAAGGAAGAAGGTGAGCTTTGGTTCGTCATATACCTGTCACAGCCATTCTCATTCTAACCAGATAATATTATAGGGCGACGCCAAATAATCATCGCAACAACTGGTATAATTAATGGTAATAAGATTATCCGCGCTGCAACATCTGACGCGCAGAGTAAATCTGCATCATAGCATAGTCTCGTCCATTGCACGGTTTACATCCTAGTTTTTGTAAATTAATTGTGCGAACCCAGCGGGCTTTTTACACACGTTTCTCTTTTGCTAGCCTAACGGGTTCTTTCGGGTATAATATGTTGTAGCGAAATCACCAAGTATTTGATGGTCATGATAGATTCAATTTATCCGCTGTGCTACAATTTCCACGTAAACCTGTGATATATCTTGCCTAGTACAAGTCACAGTTGACTTGATCCTTTGATTGTCTGTTCGCAAACCTAGCTAGAGTAACTGATAATAAGGCGCAAATTGAACGGCATTCCAGGGTCCGAGATCGACAGCTCGTCCCCAACTTCCATCAGCTCCTTGAGCTTCTTCTTAAGATTTGGTCTGGTTTGTTCCTCTAATTGTTTCGGCGCTTGTAAATACAAGCTCTTTGAGGCTGTTCTGAGCGATGGTTTTCGTAATGTCCTATAAGTATATCGTACGTTCGTTAGCATTTCGTAGAATAAGGTAGGGGACTTATTTATCCACTTTGAGTGTTGACTCACGTCTCCGGTCTCTCCTGCAAACGTTCCATGAGCTCTTCTAGTGTCCATTCAGAATTGACTTCAAGGTTCTGCGGTAAGTTGCCGCAAACAGGGCAGTCATCCTTTTTTTCATGGGTGAATGTATAGGTATAAACGCTTTCGTTGCCAGTGTACATCATATAGTTGTCGAGATATGGCGCAGCGGTCGTCGCAATCTTTACCGCCTCATTGCAACATGACGCTGCAACGATGGCGTTAGTGGATGCGATAGCTGGAATGATATTTTTGACGACGCCTTGGGTCATTGAGTACGTAACACCCGGGATGTTGAATTCCTTGGCACGCTCGAGTGCCTGTGTGTACAGCCAGCTGATGTGTTCTGGGTCGTCAGTGTCGAGCTTTAGGTCTCCCTTTTCTTTAGGCCACTGGATTACGCTTGCCCACTCGATGCAGTGAGCGGGCTGACGCGGTATGGAAGCGAGGGTACAGAGTGGTACGGCTGCCCGTGGAGTGTGCATGTCGAGAGAACATTCGTAGCAGGACGAGATAGTAGGGAGGATAACACGAGCTTGGCCTTTGAAACCTTCAGTTCCACCATCGATAAGGGGGATTAATGTTTCGTCGTCGACAAGGTTGATGAGAGTAGCGTTTATCCATCTCCTGGCCTCGACAGAGTCCAGACCACATACAATGATCTTGAACTGTTTGTAATACTCGTCATCTTTATCCTGTATGGCACAGTTGAAGGGGGTGATCTTGACACCACGAACCCGCTTCATTACAAATGCCGCCGCTACTTCAGCCTTCGATTTACCAACATCAGCTTCTCGGAATAGAAACTGGCGATTGAGATTTGAGATATCGATAGTATCTATTATCGAAGGTATATGTTAGCCGTATGTTTTCTTTGCCCTGTAGAGCCAGAGACGAGGTTACACACCCATGTCAATAACATGAATATCTTTGAAGCCCGAAAGGGCCAGGTTCTTGAGAATCTCGCATCCCAGTCCTCCAGCGCCACTACAGTGTTCTCGAATTAGGCCCAACCGCTTTGCGAACCGTGAGGAGGAGGATGTACATACATAACTCTAACACATACTTGGTTGTTAGCTAGCAGCTGCGAGTTGACTCAGGAACGGCAGGAACCATACAGAATCTTTGCATCCGCAAGAAAAGCTCTGGGCTCGTCTCCCGGCGTGAAGGCCTCGTCAGTGTAGGGGCCTCTCCTATTCAGGATGTTGTTTAAATATCTCCTGTTGGTTATAGGTTAACATGTTTCCCCTTGGCTACTCCCATGCGCAGAGACAAGCTAAGCGGAGGGCCGGGGTGGGGCAGACGACGCACCATCGATCAGGTGACTCGGTTCTCAGGATGGTCGCGGTCGCCATGCTCACAGGGTTCGAGAGAGGTTGTATATCGAGTACTGAGGATTGCTATACTTGTGGCGTAGCCGTTGAATTGAGTAAAGACGGTGGGATATATTTAAAGCTGGACAGGTTGCGAGCAGAAGTGCAAAGAGGATGGCACTGTTTTCTCTCAGCTAAGGTGGGAACACGCGAGACCAAATGGCAGCCTGGTGGACGCGCCCCGCCCCCACTACCAGAACTGAACAGAATCTCAACTATCCTGAAAGGCGTCCCGGCCAACCCTGTGCAGGTCGTCGAGCGACGAATGGACGGGGCCTTTCTCGCGGGCGGTCGCGATTGTCTTCTCCAGCGAGGCGTTTCTATCGGATCATATCCGCATCCGTTGTTTAGCTAGCTGCATGCTCCATATCTCGTCCGTTAAACTACTTACATGCGGTTAAGAGTGAGGAGGATCTTTTGATACTCGACGAGCACAGCTTTCTCCGTGTCTGTAAGAGACCTGCACTAAATTAATACCTGTGTGGACAAGGATGTGCCCAGCAGTGCAGTGCTCTGAATCTGGCAGTGCTTGTAAGGACTAATAGGACGGTGCTTGCTTTTCTGGTTCCCTTAAACTGCTCCCCCAGCCGTCCATCCCAGTTATCTTTTCGCCTTAAGAGAATGTGAAAATCTGGTGGTCGCGATACTTGTGATGCTGAGGGTTTAATGTTGGAGAGTAGGACTGGATAAGAAGCTGTGGATGCTGCTGCTTCGCTAAGTGCACTTACATTCTCTCATGAACATCCTCCTCGAGACTCAGATATATCCAACGACGAGATTCGAAAAGTACACTCCACGGCGAAACAAATTGAACCACCATCAGAAAGAGAACAAAAACATGTCACTCCTCCGTCGCCCGCCAACAAAGATACTGCTTACTGCAGATGAAGTCCGCCTCTCACTCGAACAAGCTGCAAAGGAAGAGGAACTTCGTAACATCGAGAATGAGCGCCAACGCCAAATTGAAGAGCACAAGCAAAAAGAAGTAGCTCTATATGCCCTGCAGCAAGAGGAGGAAGCCGCTGCTGCTGCTGCGGAGGGTGGTAAAAAATTCACTAGAGCGCGTACACGCGATGAACGTATCGGTGTTGGCAGCTCGAGGGCTGGTGCTGGATCTGGTAGGATGACAGAGCACACAAGGAACGCGAGATGATGGATATTGGCTGTTCATGGAAGGGAGCTGTAGAATAAAGCCCGTATTGTGGAAGCCGGTCTGGATAATACTACTACCGGGCTGCCTAAGATGCGTCAGTATATATGTTTTTGTACGTTTTGAGCGCGCCATTGAAATGCTAACATGTCACGTTTAACTTTAGGCATGCTACCTTGCCTCGTTCCTCTCCGCGTTATCGGTGTGTCTTGACGCTATTGTTAAGGTACTTTACGTACAATTTCTAGCGTACTTAGAACTCTTACCGAGGGTTTGATCTTTCTTTTTTTGATGAAGTCCCATGTCCTAACGATCCAATATGAGCTCTTCGCCAGCCCGTTGGCCCTTCTATAGACCTATAGACGATGTTCCAAGAAACACAACAAGTACTTAAGTAGTTATGTAGAAGCATAAGTCCTGGTTCAATAGCTCTGCTCTGGGATAGAATGTAGTATATTATTGGTATCTTAGGGGCCATGTAGGGTAAACCATTAAGTTGGAATGACCCTAGGTATCAAACATCGGGAATGATATGCGTATGCACAAGATTCTTCAGGTCGAAACAAAAGATATGGACAGGCGAAGTATGTATTTTCTGAAAGAAACAATAATATGATATTCGGAACGAAGCCTGATTTTGAGAATGCTATCCAGGTACACTCACCCTTTCAGGTGTTACAAATCTTGTGGATTAACAATAGTGATGACTATTTGCATTAAAACTGCACATCTGCAATGGGAAACTGGATAGTGTTTCTAAAAAACGGTGAGATATCAGCAAATAACGAGGATCCTTTTGACTTCCGATGGAAATTGATACAGCAAAGTCAAACTCCTGGAACGCCTCAGAAATATGAGTAATAAAATAATAAACCATTCGGAAACTAAAGCAGCCTGTGGAAAGGGATGGCGGAGAGAAGCTCTAGTATACAGAACTATAAAAATATCAATGGTGTGACTATTTAATTGTATAATTTTGGGCATATGGGAAGGTACAATAAAATGAAAGGTGTGAGCTGTTGAACGTGTGAGAGGGTATAATTTTCCGAGTACACGGAATTCCAAAAATATTTTGTGGGTAGAAGAAGATCAGTTTGGGAGGCCACAAGGAGAGACTTATGTTGCTCCGCCCTTCGTAAATTTGAGTTTAATTGATAGTTTTTGGGCTGGCTGCGTGGGTGGCGGCATTGGAGATGTTGGGGTGGTTGTCGGTGTAGGCGCCTTGAGTTTGAGAATGGTTCTAGGCTGACCAGAATTAGTGGAGACAGCTGAGACTGGTGTAGGAAGCGATTGTGGTGACGGTTTCCGGGGCGGAGGTGGAGAAGCCTTTGCTGTGGTAGGATTTGTAGGCGGTTTCAGCACTAGTTTCGTAGGACCAGAAGCAGGAGGAGGAGGGGCAGGCGTGGGCGTATGGGCCGGGCCGGCTTGCTGTTGTGACTGCGCTGGCGGTGCTTTTAAGTGAGGCCAATCAATAGGATATAGCCTGGCGAGAGTCTCTGTTGTTGGGTTGATGATGAACTTGAGCTTGCCCTACGTATTGCCGCGAATGTTAGCTTCCACAACGAAATTTTTATGCCTGAAATCTACTTAAACGAAACTTACTCTTCCTTCATGAGAGACCGCTATCAGTCGTCTCTTCCTCATAGGCAGGCGGACAACGAGCGACACGACATCCTCATAAAGGAGAGCGCAAAGGTTAATAATCGTTCTAGTTTCTAAGAAACCGGTTATTGTTGATCTAATGAACCCACATTAGTTGCTTGATATGTCACATAAAGTTGGAGACAATAGAGACAAACCTGAGGACGGGAGCTATAGCGTCTTGAAAGAACTCTTTATCTGCAATTTCTGTTTTCAAGTTTGCTATTGCGGTGTCGGTATTCTGCTTCGCTTCCTGTTGGCGTTTCAATGCGCTTCCCTCTTCAAGGATCGTAAGGTCCCCTGTAGCGGCATTATCATTAGAAGTTACCACGTCGTCACCAACAGCGATAGCTCCAATTCCTCTCATCAATGACCTCAGAACTTCTCGCCTAATTCGAGGGGAGGGATCCAATGCGACAATGTAGCAAATATACTGCAAGATATTCGGATCCTTGACAGCGCCGTTCAATATCATACAATCAACTGCTTTTATTCGCAACTGCTCCGATGTTCCCTCTTTAGAGTAGGCGAGAAATTCTATGGTTGGAAAGCTGTGCACCTTTGCGGCAACCAAGTCTTTCTTAACGTCGAGGCAAGTGACAGATATGATGTTGTGGTATGAAGACATCCATTGGTCCATACGTTGCAAACGTTCGATTTCGGATATAATATCGTTTTTGCTAGTTGCACGCTCCTCTGCATCGTTTTCGTCCACCTCCATATCCATTAAACCGCGCTGGCCTGCGCCAGCAAGCAGGCAATTTCCGAGGCTGCGAACCAGTGTCGCCATGTGGAAGCTATCAGAAAAGCTGTTGTTGGAGTTGTCATTGTATCTGATGATGTCTAGTAGATACCTCTGAACGGAGAGTGGACATTTCCCATCCTGGTTCCTCACTTCACTTAGTCCAGTGAGGATCGCTTGTTGAACCAAGTAGGACGTGAAATCCGAAAAATCATTCGCACGGGGTATTAGTGAGTCAGGGAAACAATAGAATTCCTGAAAGGCTTTCTGCAAATGGAACTCGCCAACCCAATTAAGATCTGCTGCTGCACATCTACCCAGCGCCTTTGCGGCCTCGCAGCGAATACCATAGTAATAGCGGCGGTCCATAACCGTTCTCACAAGAATCGTTGATATCAGGTGTGAAGGTTTCACAGTCTTAAAATGTAGCACCGACTCATACTGAGCAGCAACATCTCTGTCTTGTTGTAGCTGGGACAGATACATATGATCCGGTTGATTGAGCCTCATGCTGCATATCCACTCAAAATCTGCATCAACACGGATCCATTCGAATGCCTCCTGGGCCATCTTATCCTCTTCCTCTTTGGTGAAGTCAGAGAGTCTCCAGTCAGTAATATCCTCATCACTCTGCAACACGTCTCCAAGACAATAGAGCAAAACGTCTTCAGCTTGAGCTTCAGCATTGATATCCATCCCGGCAGAAGCGGCTAGCCGTTCTTTCTGTCTTCTCGTTCGTTTCAAACGTTTGTACTTGGTGTTATAAGGAATTTCCAGCCTCGATTGGGTTTCGTGAATCTGAACCACATGCTCGTACGGCGTACCATCAGCTTCGTGTATTCGAATTGTCATTGGGCCTGTAAAAATTTGAGTGGGAGCCTCCTTCAAAGTGTCATCGTTTCGTCTGCCCATGACGTCCTTTATAAAACTCTGAGCAGTCACGCCCAGCTGAACCACTTCAGACGCCTGAGTCTGCCGAATGATCATCTCCACGATCATTTTTTTCTTGTTGAACCGCTGAGAAATCTCAAAGCGGGGATAGCCGCTCCGGAATACCCATTGATTGAAAAATGAATCGAGTTTCTGATGGCCTACTTTCTCGCATTGCTTGATAAACTGCGTGGTACTCAGATTGAGTGAGCTTACGTCCCCGGTAAACGCGTTTAGGAAGAGTTTGGATATCACTCGAGATACCCCCATCGAGCTGCTAGCTTTCGTGAGTCGTCTATCCAGAATGAATAAGACCACAGGAGCTTTCAACGCAATGAAGTCAAGCTCCGAAGAGTCTAGTGGAATTTGCTGCGGCGGACTAGCAAGAGCCTGTTTTCCAACATCTTGCCTACAGACTTCCTCTGCATCTTTCTTCATCCTAAATCGGTACTCGTTGTGGCCAGTGAGGTTCTTCAAAAACTGGCCGGCCAAGAAATGTGCCAGGCCAATCGTGAGCCACAGGTCTTCCCAAGTTTTCGGGATAATCTGGACACCACACCATTGGGATGCCAGGGCAACGGTTAGCAGTTTCGTCGTTGTGTAGATGGGGTCAATGACATCCTGTTTAAACAATAGGCGACTGCTGCAAACTGCCAATCCAGCAGAGGAGATAACATCCGAAGGGAAATCGTCAACAAAGGCGAGGGAAAAGGACGGGTAGGGATAATGTCCAGCATTTCTAACCATATAGTCAATAGCCTGTTGCTATCGGTTAGCATCATTCAATGTCTTCGTCCTAGGAATAGAGGGAGAAAATGTACTTTCTGCATGAACAAACAGGTGTTCTCGACCTCCTCTTTTCGCCCCGGCAAACAGTATCCAACAACCTCGACAGCGTTGCGGCCGAGAGCCTCATCTTCTTCTGCAGCCCGGTTTTCGGTCAACACAGCCTTCTCAAAGGGTCCGATAGCGAATGCGATCTGGTGTGGTGCAGTCGGCTTCTCTATCGTGAAATGGAAAACCTTTTTACGGACATCCTTCGCATCCGTAAACTATTTCCAATTCGTCAATATCAGGGCTTCCGACGTTCGGACGAGACTTAACGTACCTCGTTCACGCAACTACCAGAGCAGACAACCTGCATTTCCAGGTCACTCATTTCGCCTTGATATTGGAAGGCAAAATCAGAGTCTTCTTTTTTCGGTGGCCTTCGTCTCAAGACGGAGTTCGTGCCGTTAATCAGAGGCTCTTCATGAGGTTCGATATCCGCGCCAATATCGCCTAAGGTGCGTGGGCACGTGATCTCGATATCCCAAATCGGTGGTCGTTCCCACAGATCATCAATACACGGAAACAAGCATGACGCTGAACCGGGTAGGAAGCTGTTAGTAGTGAATGCATGAGGATATCTCGGGTCGTCATCTGATCCAACAAAATGCAGTCCGTCTCGGATATTTTGAATCGTGAAATCTATCCGGACATGTAGGGCAGCATAAACAGGGCCATCTGTCGCGTTAGGGCCAGGTGTATCAACTCGGGGGGAATCTAAGCGCCGGGTTAGTGAAGAATTGAGTAGGCAATAGGCTGTACTCACCTCTTGTCGATCCAGCTCTCACATCGCGATTTGGTATCAATGTATTGGCCATGGATGGGTCCTAGAAAATTTAGTCAAAAGAAATTACAGCTTTTATTCCATAATCAGAGTAGCATCTACCTCCAGTTCAATCTTCATTTTTGTAGGCAGCGAAAGATACAGCTCGTCGTCCCCCAGGGTACTCGAGAACAGAGGTTCGATCCTTTGCCGCAGCATCCCCCACTGTTTAACCCCCGCTGTTTCATGTAGCCTCCATTTCGAATAGGGGTCATTGTACTTAAAAGTACCCGCCGCTCGACCATTGATAGTAGCTCGTGTGATATCTAGTTCTAGTCAGAACTGTGATCGAGGTGTCTTCTCCAGAATAACTAAGTTCCGCTACTTACTGCATTGCCGGCAATTAAACCTCAGTATCCTCAACGTCGGATCGAGTGGGACAACGCTTATCTCAGTGTATCCCTAAATTCCCATTGTAAACATTAGCATTTCGCCCGTAGCCTTCCCGTATTCCACCGATTATCGCCAGCATCAAGAAACATAAAAACATACTTTGATACTCCTCGTCGAGAAATCAACATCGAGTCCTACTTTCTGTTTCGATGTGCACCGAATGTCAACACTACTGTTCGTCCGAATATAAACTCTGCTTCCTTTATCCCAGCCTTCTATCCCAGAGGGTACTTATATTGAGTATTGCTTGGCAGGAGGAGATGCCGAAATGGTAATCTCTGGGGCCGACATTAAGGTGAATGCTTGCGGCCCGTGCAATCTCCTCCTCTAAATCCGCGATGGTCCGCCGTGCATATCAGAATGCACGGCTATTTCGATTCCTCCGCTGCCGAGTCGCCCGTGTGAGTTGTACTTTTCAGGGAGGATAGGAGTAACAGCGTTGGGTTGATGAATCGTGAGAAAGTCGCGCGCGAAAAATACGGATGCGAATGTAGCAGCGTAGTTCGGAGGCCCGATGAAGCGGGAAACAAGTGCGTCAAGGTTCGGTTCAGTTCCAATGGTCGTGTCGCGCGAGCTGCGAAGACACCTGATGAGAGGGGATAAGTTACGGATAGCGTCAAGATATGGATTAAAAGATACGATAGGCGTCAGTACAGCGGTCGTTGGAGATGCGATGCGATGGTGCCTTGTGTATTCAAGGCTGAAGGTAGCGCGGGACTTGGGAGTTGGTCATGCTATCGTGAGATGGGAGTTTGGAACGTGGAATAGAACAGAAAGCGCGCTTAGGTTGTTTTATTGCTCGCGTAAATCGCGGCTAACTATGAAAAAGCCGCGCCATAAATAACATGCCAGCCGTCGAAATCAGTAGGACCAGATCAACGTCTGTCTAATTCGATTCGGGCACCGTTATTCTCTAACAATATGCTACTGATGGCATTTGTTTTTGTATAGAATCCCGTATATACAGCCCCTCTCTTCTCCAATAAGCATTTATTTTACAACAAAAATGGCAAAACTTGTCACTCTCTTCAACGCGTCCTGACAGCCAAACCAGCTCCCCATGCATGCACCCTATCATTCACTCAACGGTCGACCTGTGCATAGTTTGTCAAAACTTTGATTTAAATAGAGATTGATTGGGGGTAACTTATCTCCAAACACCAGGTCCATGGTGCCAATAACGGCGACAGCATCCGCAAGTAAGTGACCCCTGCAGATCTGATCGAAGGACCCGAGATGGGCAAACCCGGGTGCTCGGATTTTACATCTATAGGGCCTCTGCGCGTGCAAATGGCGTCAGCAGCTGTAGCTAGCTTCAAGAAAGAAAAGAAGAGAAAAAAAGGTGTGAGAGCCCCTACCTCTGACCCATCGCTGACAAGGTAGACTCCCATCTCTCCTTTGGGTGCTTCAATGGCAGTGTACGTATCTCCAGGCGGAACGGAGTAGCCTTTTGTATACAACAAGAAGTGGTGGATAAGCGCCTCCATATTCTCCTTCATCGCAGCTCTTGGTGGAGGCGTGACTTTGTAGTCCTCTGTCCTCACAGGCCCAGGCGGCATCTTGTTGAGACACTGGTGAATGATCCGTAGCGATTGTCTGAACTCCTCCATCCGGCAAAGGTATCTGTCGTAGCAGTCACCGTTCAATCCGACAGGAACATCAAACTCAACTTGATCATAGGCATCGTATGGTTGCGATTTTCGGATATCCCAAGGAATACCGCTACCTCTCAACATGACACCGGAAAAGCTGTAGTTCAACGCCTCTTGGGCATCAACAACGCCGATGCTGATCGTTCTCGCCTTCCAGATAGGACTGTCCGTCAATAATTCCTCAACCTCGTCAACCCGATCGCCGAATTGAGTAGCCCATTGGTAGATATCGTCTAACAATCCAATGGGTATATCCTGGTGCACGCCACCAGGCCTGACGTAAGCCGAATGCATACGAGCTCCGGACACACGTTCGTAAAACTCCATCAACTTTTCTCTCTCCTCAAATCCCCACAAGAAAGGCGTAAGAGCACCAACATCCATAGCATGTGACAGAACCGACATCAGATGATTCAACACCCTAGTAATCTCACCAAACAGCGTTCGAATCCACTTGGCACGCTCTGGGACCTCAATGTTGAGTAATTTTTCAACAGCGAGTGAGAAAACCTGTTCGTTGGTCATCATGGAGACGTAATCGAGACGGTCAAAGTAGGGCAAAGCTTGCAAATATGTTTTATATTCGATGAGCTTTTCGGTTCCGCGATGTAATAAGCCAACATGAGGATCAGCTCTAACGATCTGTTCTCCGTTTAGTTCGAGAATCAATCGTAACACGCCGTGAGCCGCAGGATGTTGGGGTCCCTACAATTAAATGCCAGTTAGAGCACCAAAATCGAGATAGTGCAAACAGAATGTTGGGTTGAGGGTTGTCCATACAAAATTAACTGTGTAATGCCGTATCTTTCTGCCATCAACTGTCGTTTCCCCTATGGCCTGGTCCGGAGCTATATATCACTCAGTAAATCCATTGCGTAGTAATGGCAGTGTAATATAACGTACACATGACAGTCGTGTCACTGTTATAGGTTGGGGTGCCACCAGGCTCCAGGGGCAGCTTGTCTCCCGTATACCGATTTATTGGGGTGGACGCGGGTGGGTAGTCAGCCCAAGGGTCTTTCTCAGCTTCCGGGGACCCAGCTGCTCGACGAGGCATTGAAGTCGCAAAACATCTCGTCGGGGGGTATTTCGCGATTGGCGTGATATGCCTAAGGTTCAAACATCGGGTTTGCGTACAGAAACGCCGTGTAGCAAGGCGAGTGAGAGGCGCAACCATGGTTGTATCGCGGAGGGGGGTCGCGGGGTGGAGGAGTGGAGAGGCGTCGGTGGATATTTGTAAGGTCCAACGGGATCTCAGGCTGCCATATGTTGCTATCACCAGTGCACAAAAGCGCCGGCGGGTCTCGGCGATGATAAAAGCCGACAGTCGTTCTACCGCTGATATTTCGAAACCCGAATCTCTAGCCGAAAGAGGTCGTGGAAGTTGGTATGATATCAATGGCAGCCGCCAAGGCCAAATTCATTTGCTGGGTCTCTCATTGGCCGTTGTTGGGTCCCTGCAACACCTTATTCTCGGCTCTCGCTCATAAAAAAAAGTTTTGCTTACCATCCTCTACTTCGCCCGGATTATGAACATCGCTATTGCGCGGGACCCGTCTTCGCAATGGCGCCTACAAAAGAAGAGCTAGAGAGACGGCGGGTGAGTGTTTGTATGGCCCTATATTGGAAACTAAAGCTGACGTCGGTGTTCTAGATAGTCCGTGTCGAGGAAGAGCGAGTCTCGAACGTCACATCCACAGACTTCCCGGGCCATTACCCTGGTGAAGACTACGCCTGGAACTTGGACGAATTCCGAAAAGTGTGCTAAATCTACAACCGCTCAATATATGCCCTCGTGGATTCTAATTGATTGGCCTTGCGTTTGTTAGAGTTTTCAAATACAAATACAGAAGGCCAACGATCTTGACTACGAATTTGACCTCATCGGCATCGACGCCGCTGTCGCTAATGCCTTCCGAAGAATTCTTATCGCTGAGGTACCGACTCTGGCTATCGAGACGGTCTTCGTACATAACAACACCTCCATAGTCCAAGACGAAGTGCTGGCGCAGAGACTCGGGCTCGTACCACTACGAGGAGATAAGAAAGGGTTCCAGCAGCTGCGATGGCGAAAAAGTATAGCCCAACTAAACACAACGTATCAAGAAACCGTTCCTCAATTATTAACGTGGAAACATTAATAGAGAACCCAGATGAGCCCGCTGCTGAAGCTACCGATTTCAATACCATCGTTATGACCCTCAAAGTCGCCTGCACACGCAACCACGCCGCTCCAGCGACAGAAACTGACCCTGCAAAACTGTACTTCAACTCCTCAGTCTATGCCCGTGACATCAAATTCGTTCCACAGGGTCGGCAATCCCAATGGTTTTCTGGTGGCGGTGAGATCCGTGCAGTGAATCCGGATATCCTGCTTGCAAAACTGCGTCCCGGTCAGGAAATCGACATAGAAATGCACTGTGTACTAGGACTAGGACAAGACCACGCCAAGTTCAGCCCTGTAGCAACAGCATCATATCGCTTGTTACCGTTGATCAACATCAAGCAGCCAATCACCGGAGAGGAGGCAGAAAAATTCGTCGGCTGCTTTCCGAAAGGTGTAGCAGAGGTGCAGACCGATAGGAGGACTGGATCGAAGAAAGCCGTCGTTGTCAACCCGCGGAAAGACACTGTAAGCCGGGAAGTGCTGAGGCACGACGAGTTCAAGGGCAAGGTAGAGCTAGGACGAGTTAGGGATCACTTCATCTGTAAGTCCTCACATATACGACCAAGCGGAAATGGTTGCTAACACCAATATTCAGTCTCGGTTGAGTCAACCGGAATGTACAACTCCGATGAGCTGTTTCTCCAAGCAGTCCAGATCCTAAAAAAGAAGTGTATAGACTTTCAGGAGAAGCTGTTGGAATCGTAGTACAACTCACATGGAAACCCATGGAGTGAGCGGAAGTCGTCCAAACCCTAATGGCCTCCGGAAAGCGACATACAGGGTATTGTGACCATGCAACCGGTTGACGAAAGGGATATATTTCTTGTACATTATATAGATTTCTACCAGTATGCGATTTCTATGCGATGCATTTGAGGAGTTTGATCCATGCGATTTCTGAGATGGTATATAAAGATTCTTTGGGCTGGTAATGTGAAAAATAGGGAAATTTGAAACAACATAGTATGTCTTGTCTTCAGCTGAAGAAATAAGATAGAAATTCAGCATGGCTAGAGCAATATATCGCAAGCTAGCTCCTCCATTTAATGACAACAAGTTGCGAAAGCAAGAGGTCAATATACTTACGTATGCATAGAATGCCATGTAAGACAGAAGCCGGGAAAATCAAAAGGAGCACAGTTAGTGATATCTCTATAATGGAGCACACCATAGAACCTGCATGGAGAGAGCAAACAAAAAGTCATACAGAACTCCAACCCTGTTAAACTCCGTTGTTGGCGAGAATAAATGAGATGACGAGATATGAAAGAACATAGAAGGCCTCAACATCCGCCGCCTCGACCGGGAAACTGTGTAACGGTTTAAGAATACCAAAACCCTAGTATAACGCCCTGATTGCTTGGCAAATCGTTGCTTGGAACCCAAGCCAAAAGCCTTCAACTAGACCGTAGCATCGTCATATACAAAGTTGATGTTCCGCGGGGACCGGTAGCCGGAACGAACGAAGGTCTCATCGCCAGGTGGGCGTTCTAAAACGTGCGCGCATGAAAAAGTCATTAGCATGAGAAACAGAGCTAACGTGAAAGGCACCAAAAACGTACCATTCTTAGTATTACTTGTCAGCATGCTCTGAATGGACATGCACACCGATTCGACATTTTGGACGGGCGACCAGTTTGTTCCCAAGAGGTCGAGACAGATTACACCGTTTGAGTAGACTGTTTGGAGGTGTTTATGTCAGACGGTTAAGGATCTAGGAACGTAAAAGTATCGATGTCGGGCTTACTGTGGGGATGCATAGGTATCTCGCGGCCGTCTTCTTTGATGAATGTAACTTCAGGGGCCTCTGAATCGTAGAATAAGTGTTAGAGACCCATCTCAAGGAGAAAGAGGTTGTAGTGCAAGAGGCGGCTTCCATACCAATCGGGTAGGAATGAGAGAACTTGAAGTTCAGTCGATATACCTGGTCGACATATAGTGGATTGCTGTCTAGGACCTGGATGTCCATTTTCCAGTTCGTGAAGTCAGGTGTGGAGGCGATAGCAATTCCAGGCGGGAGGGTGGATTTGTGGATCTGGTTTCGGTGCGAGGGGCTCGCTGAGTTAGATTGAGATCAGGAGGTATATGCGGTTCAATCGGGTGGTCTGGACTCACGTTAGACAGCTCCTACAAAGATTACACAGGCATTTGTTAACATCGATCACCACCGGTCGCAGTACGCGGAGAACATACCTTCTGGAGCCTTTTCGTCGCGAACATTTTGGGGGAGATGGAAGGTGAAGTTCAGCTTTGAAGAATCGCAGTTGTCGATTGCCAGGGAGCGATTGACAGTGGGTGGTGGTGGGGCGGGAGCTATTTATTGGCACCAGTTGGCTGCCTTGCTCATGCAACAGCGGACCCTGACGGAGGCTAGAACCACACCAGAACCTCACAGTCAAATCAACAGGATACAAATAGGAAGAGAGTTAAGTTATCTTGACGTTAGGAGCAGCAATACCTATTAATACTATATTATGATTTAGGTAAAATAGCAGGGCGACCGGTTTATATACCAAGTGCTCAACGGCCGAGGGCTGGTTTCAAAATGATTGTGACGAGCAAACAAACAGCTCTCATCCGCCCTTCAACTTCAACACCTAGAAAGATACATGTGCCTCCTGAAGGGATAAAATCTATGTAATACAGCTACAGCTGGACCCACCCGCATTGAAGGACGGGGACGTATGCACAAGCAAGGCCACATGTTGAACTGTCAAGGTAACCTTTTCTCCCAGCCTTAATTAAATCATGCAATGCTGACTGTTGTCCATCAAGCGCATTCTCGGTAATATAAATGTTGCCTTGCATGGAATGGAAATTTAAATGGGACAGGCGGAAGCGCTACTTGTTCTGCATATCAGATCCCAGCCGACGGACGGATGCAGCCAGGCCCCCGAGCCGGCCCTGGTGAGGCTGAGCTGAGTCAGGACGTGGTCATACATATATGACCCGTCTACAACTACGTGGTGAACTGGCGATGTATCGATTGGGAAGCTCTGTAGCCGCACATTCATACGCGAGAGCTAGCGAGGCAAACTTTCTCGCCGCCAATTAATAGCATAATCGATTGACACTTGTATATCATCAATGCTGTTGGTCTTGAAGCTACAACAGAACCAACGCTGTTGCAGCATCTTTCGACGCATTTTTACAAATATACAAGAGGTAATAAGTCGATAAGACCAATGCTCGTTTCAGGTACACAGCATGGTCAGGCTCTAGACCCTCGGAGAACATTTAGAGCCGAACACCTTTTCTTCGCTAGTATACATATGCCAAGTGCAGCTTAGTTTTATTGGAGCACGAATGGTCTCACTCAGTACTCACTACTCGACACCAAAGTTCATTCTAAGTTGATCAACTGGTGTTCGAGGTTCTGCAGGGTAGAAAAATAGGTACGGATTAGACAAAGCTGCATTGTCGTCTCTTAACTATAACTTATAAGATCTGTAATATCATATTATAGGTACCTTTTGGACATCCTCTGTTGACACACTGTGAATTTGTAATTTCTTTCGCGACATGGAATGCAGTAAAAACGGAATGCCATAGCCCGTTTGTACGGTCACTCAATTCATTGATCACCGTAGACTGGAATAGCGCTGTTTCGCGCTATGCTTTGTCCAAATAATTATCTACCTAAGTACTTACCTAGATATATTTTGTGCATTTAAAGCTCTCTCCCTATGTGGACATTCATCCATAGGTTGTTTTCACAGAATCGAACATAGCGGAATATCTTTTGATTGGCTTCAACCAACATTTGCGCCTCAGACAACACGCGGATTGCGCAGTGGGCAACCACTTCGGATTCTCGTCTAGAGTAATCGCAACATTGTAGGATGGTTATTGCTCCGTATACGTAAGCCAAAGCCGCCTAGCTGGATTGTTGCACATGGAGGCTATTAACAAGCTCCTGTTCAGGGACATTGACGGGAAACCAACTAATCGGATGCATTCCTTCCCGATACGACACCGTGGCCGACGTGCTGCGCATGCGGCCGTGATCACTTTCGGTTTGACCTCTTTTAGTAATTTGGCCATGCTGCTTCGCCTTGTTGTAAACGCAGTTCGGCCGGGGAGCTGATCTTGGCCAAAACAAAGATGGGCCAAGTGGGGCTAGCCAACGGCCGCGGGGTCCACTGCATTCATCGGTTGCAGCTTCCAAAAGCTTGCTGACCTCTCTACATATTTGATCAATCGTCTGTGCAGTCAAGGAGTAAAAAGCTATCATTCGAAGCCGCAAGTCGTTCAACCAGGCAGGATCGTGCGCTCGTACGACTTCTAGCGCTTGAGGACTTCTATTGCACACGCGCAAGCCGGCAAATACAATGATTTGACCAACGGGTTTCGGTATTTCTTAGTGCGAAGCGACCTGGTGCACAGCCCAACAAGGCTTAACAAGCCTCTCTTTGTTCCAATTTAAACAGGTCCTTGATTGCAGGATTGGATGGAACAGATCCTGCTCGAGCATGATTACGTGGGATCCTGAGATCCGATCCACGAATATCCCATATGATATCGGTTGCGATCGAACCTGTGAAGCTCGGCGAGCAAAACGGTGACGTCCACTGAAGAAACCCGCGAGCCGCTGGTCCCTGTAATTAATCGGTATACCCGGCCGTCAGCAGAGCAATCGAGAGTGGTACAGTAATGGTGGTGGTGGTGGTGGTGGTGGTTATTTTTGGTAGCAGGCGCGAAGGGCCCTGCGAAGGCCACGGGCTATTGAAGTATCGAACGGCCATACCGTGATGGACGAGCCAAGAAAGGACTAATATAAATGCCCTCGGGTGGTTTCTTTTTTTTTTGGAAATAGAGTAATAACAATAGGAATATAAGTATAGATTCGAGTGCAATAGATTAAATACCCTTGGTTACTCTTAGTTAAAAGTTTATGCGCCGTATATCTACTCGACTCGTTCCAGCTCAGCTCAGTCGGCGGGTCAGTCAGCCTGTTTTACTCCTTCCAACGGCCGCTCCACCACACCGCACTGCACTTCTGCCTCAACCAGCTTTCCTTAAAAGAGTCGCTCGAGCCGTTCACGCAAACCTCCTCTTTCTCTTTCCCTCATTCTTTTCATCCCCTCTCCTTTCACCGGTATTACCATCGATCGTATCATATCACCTCAGCAGCTCTGCCCCTCTCGAACTGCAACCCCTCAATATACGTCACCGTCTGCCCGCTGTCTGACGGCGAAAATGTCTTGTGAGTGTTCGGCTGCGTCGCCGATGACCCCACCATTGTATCACCTGCAAAACCTGCATATGTCGAACCGGTGATTGACCCGTGGTACTTGGTATCCGGATAGCTCTTCTCAACAGATTCAGTGGGCAACCGGCAAGCTATGACAAGAAGTTCGTATCTTCTCGCCTTCTGTGGTCATTGATCTCAACTGCTAATCTCAATGCCTGGCAGAGGACTGTACAAGATGGGTCGCACCTTAGTATGCACACCTCCGCTTTACCTGGCAACATTTCTCAACGTCGCCACTTAAACGAAACTTCAAAGGGATTTAGCTGACTCGTTTGTACATTAAAGGGTGCTGGGACCTACGGTATCGTACGAGAAGCCGACACAACCCAAGGCCACAAAGTCGCCGTCAAGATCATCCTCAAGAAAAACGTCAAGGGGAATGAGCAGATGGTCTACGATGAATTGGACCTGCTACAAAGACTAAAGCACCCTCACATCGTTCGGTTCGTCGATTGGTTTGAATCGAAGGTAGTCCAGCCCGCCTCATCGCTGGCTTTATTGAAATCAAGCGCTTATGATGAGAGGTTAGGATAAATACTACATTGTCACTCAGCTTGCAACCGGTGGGGAGTTGTTTGATCGTATCTGCGAATATGGGAAGTTCACCGAAAAGGACGCTGTGCAGGTAGTCAGAGAGGTGCTGGGTGCCGTTGACTACCTGCATAAACAAAATATCGTCCATCGAGGTACCTCCATTATCCTATACATCACACTGTCTGTGACTACCCTGACAAGACTTCTAGACTTAAAACCCGAAAATCTCCTCTACTTAACTCCGGACCACAATTCTTCCCTCGTCCTGGCTGACTTTGGCATTGCAAAAATGCTAGATAGCAAGGATGAGATGCTTACAACAATGGCAGGGTCTTTTGGCTACGCTGCTCCGGAGGTTATGTTAAAGAGAGGGCATGGCAAGCCGGTCGACATGTGGTCTCTCGGCGTCATTACTTATACCCTATTATGTGGCTACTCGCCGTTCCGTAGTGAGAATTTACCAGACTTGATTAATGAGTGCAGCAACGGCCGCGTTATTTTCCATGAACGCTACTGGAAGGGCGTTAGCTCTGATGCAAAGATATTTATTGGGGAGTTGTTACAACCTAACCCTAGCGACCGTCTCACCAGCGAGGTATGATATATCTTTTTATTTGTTTTCTGCGAGAGTAATTCTTTATGACAAAGGCTAACAGATGTCATGTTGTTGTAGGAAGCGTTGAAGCACGTATGGCTCAAGGGAGAAACAGCCACCGAACACGATATTCTTCCCGAGCTTAAACAATTCCTCGCCAGAGCCCGCCTTAAGCGCGGTGTTGAATTGGTCCGTCTTTCAAATCGTATTCAGGCTCTGCGGCTACAGCAGGATGAGAACTCCGCAGACAGGGACGATGTCCCTGAGCACCCTGGTGAAGCTGCAGCCGATGCCACAGGCGCACAGTCTCTGCCCACTGGAGCTACTAGAAGGCTCTCTAGAGCGGCTAGGTCCGCTATATTCAGGGAAGTTGTGCTTGCGAAGGTCAGGGATATGAAGGCGCAGCAACAAACAGAAGAGGCTGAGAAGACCGTAACCTCGCTTTCTACCCCAAAATGAAATCACTTTGACGGGAAATTGAAAGTATAACACAAAAGCGAAAGGTTCCTCTATACTCGTTGCTGTTTTCTTTTCTTTTCTTTTGGGGGTTTCTTACAGACGGACGGCAAATATACAGGCCAGGCCGTCTGGCAGGCTCTACGTTTCTCTTCCTTTCGAATTTCCTTTTCCTCTTCTTTCGATTCCGTCTCCTTGTTACTCAGTTGGAAATTTAGCTTTACGGAAAACATACCTCGACGTCCGTTCAATTTTTGAGCTTCGTCTGCCCGAGTACTCCATTTTGCATCGCAAGTTTAGTAAAATCGTGATGGCAGGTTCCGGCGCTTTGGGCGTAAACGTTTCATGACTTGCGCATGCTAATGTTCGATGTACTATTTGCCCTCAATCAAGGGCGTAGTGGAGCGCAACCGATAAAAATTGTGGCTTTGAAACCATTCCATTGGCATCAACACTGATCGCAGGCTGTACAGAAAAACTAGAAGCATCCCCATGCAGGAATGTCTTCAATGAGTGCTATCTACAGACGATACACCTGGTCCCCACGTCCTCCACATTAGTCTCATGCCGAGATACTGGCGAAAGCAGCGCCTCTTCAGCAACTTGTTGGTCCCCCGTCTTCCCTTCCTCGCTATCCTTGTGTAGACTTTCTAGACACGTCCGATGGTAGACGTGTCCACAGTGAAATACTATGATTGGGCTCGCCGTTTCCGTCCCCTTACTCCCATGCTGCTGGACTCCTTCTTCAATACCTTTATCTGCCTCCTTCGCCGTACTTGTTGCCGTCGTCTGGTGCCCCTCTAAAATCGCCATCGCCATCGCCCTCCCCTTCCCCTTCGATATACTCCCATACCGCTCCCTCTCCCGCCGTGCCTCACTCTCTTCTCGTCTATTTTGTGACCGCTCAAAAGCTTCAACACGCTTCTGCTCCCAAGCTGCGTATATTCCACTTGCAGCGCCAGCGCCCCACAACTTTCGCCCACACGCCTCGCACATTTGGCTTCGCGGTTTCCAGCCATGCAGGCGGCGGGTGGCAGCGTCATCGACCTGCATGAACAAGTCCTTATCCAACAATTTACCCGCAAGCTCAAGCAACCTTTCTTCGTATGTATATGTATCGAAAATACTGGCGAGAACGTTGCGTAGGTCAGCCAGCGATGGCGACGTGATCGCTGCGCGGTTGAGGAACGCACGGAGAATGCGCAGGAAAGAGGTGGTGTTCTGCCCGCCAGTGGCAGATGTCGCTGACAGCAATGCTGTAAAGACGTCGTGGACGAGCCGGTGTGTCGCAGAAAGCAGCCGCCTTTCGCTCATAATGGAGTAATGCGAGCGCTGGCTCTTGTTGCTAGCGCGGGATGCTGGGCGTGAGGGAAAGGACTCTAGTCCGCTAAGAGGGGTGGTAGGGGTGCTCGGGCTTACGGCTGTCGATGAGGCAGCGGCAGCGGTTCGCAGCACTCCACTCGCAGATTTGGAGATGTGGACCACAGCATCAATCAAGTCCAGCCATAAATCCTCCTCTGGCGTCAAGGTTGCGCTCAGTTTATTACCTAGAGCCTTCTTTAATGCAAGGCGTCCAGACCCCTTAAGTTTAGTCTCCAGCGCCGCCATTTGGCCCTGGCACAGCCAGATCCCCACTTTGGAAAACTTTTGTAGTGTGATCAACATCTCACCGATGCTGATGTTCTCCTGGTATCCGCCCTCATCATCCATGCAGCCGCGGAGCAACCCTAAGAATGCAGCCTCTAGTACACCCAAGTGATACACCAGCTTGGCCATTGCCTCTTTGATCAGGCCTTCCCTTGCCATCAGTAGCACGACACCATCTATTGCACCCTTTTCTTCAAGAGCAGGTATGACTTTATCCAACTTCAGGTCACCGGGGCTCAGGGCTTCAAGGAAGCGAGATACACGCTCGAAGTCATATAAACACATGAGGCGAATATATAACTCTAAGAGTGTGTTGTACTCCAGAATCTTTTCACGGTCAACAACGCCTCTTGGGCCACCTTTTCCTTTTGCCGGTTTCTCTGGAGTAGGATCTAGCACTATCTTGAGGTATCGGTACTGCCTCTCCGGATATTCCTCGCTTGCGGTAACGATGATATGGTGCATCTCTGGCGCGACAGCACTCAACGTGATCGCAGACCTCTCATCATCGATTTCTGGTAACCGTGCAGCATGCTCCTGAATTACAGCCTTGACGTCTTCCTGCTGCTTCGCCGTCAGCGCGCTGCTTGGCCTCAGCAATTCTTGGATGCAATCGAACACTGTATCCGGCGCATCTGTATCTTCGAAATACATCTCCAGGAGCCGGGGGTAGTCCTTTTCGTTCCTGAAAACCGATTTAAGGACACGGTAGAACCCAGCGGCAGTGAAAGAATCAATCAACGAGGTGATGTCAGGCGGATGGTAGACAGATAAAAGGTATTCCGCACTGAGCTGGCAGTCTTCCGCAATGTCGCCACCTCCAGGATAATTACATAACCCGATCAGTACCCGCTGTAGAGTGCTTCCAGGGAGTAGTAAATACTGCGGGTACTTTGGCAGGTTGCGAGCAATGAACATGTCTAAGTATACGGTGTCCTGAGAGCTAAAGTCGGTGGGGTTCATCACTTCCAGCAAGATACTAACGATGTACTGCCTGTTCACTGAACGCCCGAAGACCTGGTCCTCGCCGAGTTCAGAGGTGGAAGCATTGACATCCGAACTTGGGTGGTCGTCATTCAGGAAAGGATCTTCGAATGCCTCGTTGAGGCAGCTGAGGAAGCTTGGAGCATCGAATTCAAGAATCGCACGAAGGTATGGGAAGGACGGCTCGTTGTTTTGATTCGAAGTCTTTGTGAGAATGTAGTCTTCACTTCCCTTAGGCCATTGAACAGGACGTCCAAGAAAGAGAAAATAATATAGCATCGCCTTGGCCGCGCTAGCCTCCGCATCGGACATGAAATCGCCTGTTGGATATGATCGACCTGTTAAGACATATGATAAATAAGGGAAGAGTTTTAGAGCATTCGTGCTGTTTAGACTTCGCACTTCAGCGCCCTCTTCGTTTGCTGCTATAAGCGGGATTATGAGAGCTAGCAATTCAATCATCGGAGTGATATAGTCTGAAAGTGCCTGATTCCACACGTAGATTAGCGCATCGTAAAGGCTGTGTTCCTTGCACAGAGAAGTGACTTGGTGGATGTCTATTGCGCGCGGGTCTAGATGACATATTATTTCTTCGAGACGGCTGTCGAGGCTTAGGGACGTGTAGTGCGATATCAGTGATTTGACGACGGTTGGCGGCATATATGTAATTTCGCTATTGAGTATGAGAGGTTCCAGGGTCTCGAGGAATATTCCCTCCGCCGAGCCTTCTTCGAAGGCCTCAAAAGCAGTATCAAAAAGGAAGTCAACTGTATCCATGCTCATACAAGCCGAGACGCAAGCCGATGCGAGTTCTTGGAGTTGTTCTCTCTCCTTGATAGGGATCGATTGAGCTGTTAGCCCAAATGCATATCGCAGAGATGCACCCATCATATCGAGTAACTTGTCTTTCACTAGGATGTGGCGAATATTGTCGTCGTGCGGTAATCCAACAGTTATCATCTCAGCGCCACCTAAATAGAAAGAGGTAGCCAGCTTCAGTGCCCCGATAAAGTCGCCAACTTCCATCAATGCTAGGAGCCTATCGGCCCAATTTGATAGTGCTCCTACAGACATATCGTAGGACCCCTGATTGAATAATATGTATTAAAAACGACATATCCCCCAACCAAGCGACATAAGAATGCCTACTTACTAATAAAAACATCCTGCCCTTAAAAGTCTTGATACTGTTGTAGTATGCTTCCGCTATGCTCGCATGCAATGAGCCCTCTTCGTCCATGCTACCAACAAGAGACCTCAGTTGCCGCGAAAAGTAGTCATGATGCGTGATGTGCTTCGGTATCAGATCAAACCGTTCCGTGGCTCGCATAGTTGGCTCCTCAATGATTATCAGCCGTTGGCTAACTGTAATCACACATAGCATCTGTTATCAGAAATCTCCTTAACTCGACTGCCACACTACAAATATGAAGTAAGGCTATAGAAGCTTACCTGCCGGTTCAGCCACTGCACCGCTACGATAGCCTCGTCACTTTTCCATCTGCTTTTCAACCGGAAGCTTAACGCTGGCGGCTTATATTGATCTGACTCGGATACATCCTTGTCTGCGTGCAGAATCTCCATGACAGTCAAAACGTTTGACCAGCAGTACGCTAGTCGCGGCTGAACGACTTGGTTGGATTTCTCGCCTTTCCGGTTGTCGTTCTTGATCTTGATAGCAGGGAACCAAGCTAAGCATCCACTCAATGCCGTCTCACTAGCCACTTCCTTCGGTCTCGCTAACTTGTGCTGAGTCTGTGCGATGGGTGTCGTTGATACAATTACCAAGAGGTACGGCGTAAGCATTGCGGTGAGACCCATCGAATCCGTGGCTTGAGGGGCGTTCCCCAGTGGTAGCGAGGCAAAAGCGAGCACGGTGCTCGGTTTGCGGGGGCGAGACGCCGTAGCAATATCGAATGGATACCGCCCGAGTATCCGAGTGGTTTTGACTACACGGCCAACTAGGCTCCTGCTGGCGAGATGTGAGAATGCCATACCCTTGTCATCCGCTGAGACTAGGGCCGTATGTCGAGTGCCCAGGAACCCGAGATGAAGAACGGATGTTCCTTGCACATGGCCATCCTCTTTCTTCCCGTCGATCTGACCAAGTGGTATAGGTGGTATTGAGAGAAATGGACGACTAGACTTTCCGATTTCCCAGGTAAAGATATGTCCTTTGGAGTGACCACCAGCGATTGTAGTATAGTCTGCTGAGATAGCCATCGCGGTGATACCGCCGCATTCCACAGCTATCGAATCGTAAGCTCAACGCTTATATTTTGTAGGAAACGAATGAGCCATCAAAAACTTACCTTTTAGATTCTGCCCAATGACTGAAATTAGAGCCTGGTGGTAGTCAAATACGAGGATTAAGCCTTTCGACGTTCCGATAGCGATCAGCGTGAATATGTTTATACAAGTCGGATCGCCATACGTCCGCCTCCCAGTTTCACTATACAGTTGCGCTTTGATCTTCTTTAGTTTTGTCCACCGAATGATATCCCATGGTGTTGACGTCTCATCGACGTCCCCGTCCAACTCATCGCCCTGGTTGGATAGTGACGACGACCTCGAATGCAGGTTTAACAGGGCTGGCGATGCAGGCCTGGGCGATGCCAAGGGCGATGGGGAGAGTGAGAGTCGGCTTTGGAATCTCCGATCGAATGGACGGAGAGAGGGAATAGGTCCGTTCTGTAACGAGGGTCTTCGAGGGATGACATTACTGCCGGGGGAAGATGTTACCGACGCCTATAGGAACCGTTTAATTAAGTTCGATCGTTCCCTAACACCCCCAGTCACGAAACTCATGGAATACATACGGGCACGGAGATATTATCGTCCACGGTCAGAGGAGAGCCAGGTGGGCTCGGAAGCTGTGAGCCTCCATCGCTAAGAAGATCCGTATTATCGGCATGACCGTTCTCACGTTCGTCGTCGCCTTCCACTGTTTGAACGTGTTCCGTGGACTTGGTACGCTTAAAAGTGAAGCCGTTTGTACGTGATGTGCTGCCACCACTCCTTTCGACGTTCTGCAGATGTAGAGTATCGATCTTATCTGCTAAAGTGTCGGGCGGTTCTCCTAAAGCGTCTGCTTCGTCTCCTTCCTCTCCAGGGCCGGCATCTTCTAGAACTGCGGCCGGGCTCAGAGGGTCTGAGAGGTCCTCCTCGAGCGGCTCGAATGCCTTCTTTCCCTTGAGCTTCGGGGTCTCGTGTGCGGCCTCTAGGTCGAAGGCGTCGGCTTCCGGGGAGCTCATCGAAGCGTCGGCTGTGTATCAACAGGCATTTCTACCACAACGGTCCGCAAATCAAGACGAATCCAATACTCTGGTCCCGGCGACAGCAGAGAGGTTGTTTGTGGTTTGCTTTGTCGTTGCTGCTGCTTCACGAAAGGCCAGCTAGTGGGAGGTGGGAGGCGGGTTTGTGGAGTTTGGTTGGGTTACGCAGCGGCCGCACGTTTCGTTTGCTTGGTTTCAATTGATTTTGCGACAGCATCCCATCGTCCTTGCATCCCACAACCACCTGCGACGTCAACCGCAACGCCTACCCGCGATCGTTTCACGTTTCAAACTCACACCAGGCGTCGTCATTGCCCGGCAAGATTCTTCCGGCTGTTCAAAGCTCGCCCAGTCAGAACTACTCGTTATGTCGGACATAGGACCTGCCCTCCCGCCGCACCTCGTTGCGAAGCGGAAGCGCCAGCAAGAAGAAGCTGAGAGAGCTGCTGCTGCTGCTGCTGCAAAACCGGAAGGTAAAGAAGCATCGCGGGCCGAAAACACGCTTGTCATTGCATCGCCAAAGAATGATGTTGACAAGAATCCCGAGAAGCGGCGACGAGTAATCGGGCCTGCCCTGCCTGCACCAATCGACCAGATACCCTCGCAAGACCTTGATGATGAAGACGAATCTTCGGACGATGAGATTGGTCCCTCGTTACCGGGCGTCGGTACAAACGCGGTACGTTACAATCAACTGGTTCTATACGGCCACACGGGATTCACAAGCTCCTAATACATTCTCGGATGACACTACAGGCCGATGAAGAAGCCGCCGCACAGCGGCGTCTAGCATCACATAACAAGAAGGACGACAAACCCACACGTGACGAATGGATGATTGTACCGCCAGAACAGGGAGACTGGACATCACGCGTGGATCCTACAAAGATCAAAAGTCGCAAGTTCCAAACGGGCAAAGGGTCGAAAGCTCCGTCGGCGAAGGGCGGCGATAACAGTCTGTGGACGGAGACTGTGGCGGATAAAGCGAAGCGTGTGGCAGATGAGGTTATGGGGCTGCGGAAACCAGCTACTCAGACGGGCGTTGAAGAGGATCCTAAGGAAAAGGCAGCTCGCCAAGAGGCGGAAGCGACGCAAAGGCGAATCGACGAGTACAATGTAAGTTTTCTGCCTCGGATGCTATTATAGGGAAGCTAGTTAACACGATGCGATTGATAGGCGAAGCACCGCGGCAAGAGTCTGATAGATGAACACAGCAGTTCTAAGGATCGCAAGGAGGAGGACGACCCGAGCAAGAGGGCGTTTGATCGTGAGAAGGATATTGTGGGTGGCAGCAAGCGGATCGGATTACAGCAAAAGAAGCAGCTATTGGCCCGTGCTGCAGATTTCGGGTCGAGATTTTCGAAAGGGAGCTATCTGTAGAAACATCTCATTGATATCGTGATGGCAACCCTTGATATTTTCTGACCATCCGGAAGCCACAAGTTAATTTGGGAACCGCCTCAGAATGTGGCGAAGCACTTGATCTCGATCATATCGTGCACGAGAAATATCGAAATACACGAAGCAGAAAAGGGTTAGAAACGGACCAGAAACGAGCACGCAGATTAAGCAGCGCGCGATCGCTAGATCCGGCGTGACTTTTTTCATTGTTTCCCTTTTATTCCTGACAGCAGACAGGTGCAAAAAGGTTCCTGCTTGAAACAGTGATAGTCTGGGGACCTGTCCCTGTGCCAGATTTGCCCACCTTTCCAGTCTGGCGGTGGTCAAACACCACTGAAACGTCTCCATCTACAACAGCCCTCGCACTGCAGAGGCGTGCATGCGCATGCTTATATTGTCCTTATTAGTCTCTTTTTATAATATACTGCAGGGCGTATCGATAGACAAAATGCAGGCATGGTATTTGCATATATCTCCGCGGCCCGCCTCTCAAGGAGCGGATAGAAGATGCCAAAATGTTCTTGGCCAGATCGACTCGATCTTGATATTTCGAATTGTACGCTCTGCCGGCCAGTTGCTTGGGTTCAACTGGCCAACGTCAGCCTGCCATCCTGTCTTAGGCCTTCGGTTACAGCAGAGGGAGACACTTACACAGCCCGCGAGGACACTTTATATTTATAAGATACTGCTGCTTAGATCACCTTCCCTCTCCCTCTCTGGCTTTTGGCGCCCCTTGCTCCACCCCTCTGCTAATAATATAATACAAAGCTTAAATTTCTGCTGGTCTTTCTGCTGGGCGGTCGACTGGCTTGGAGGCGGCCGCGCCGTTGGACAGAATAACTGATCACCTTCTCATTGGAGACTCGCACCTAACTCTCTCCTTCCGCTATTACCTTAATAGTCTGCTTGGCCCCCCAGACCCCATATCCTTTTCCGCCCTCCTCTCCAGTTTCTGCGCACAAACTTCAAAATCGATCATTTCGCTTCGGTCATTTCCATTTCCTCTCTCCTCGCTTCATTCCACCTCGGCGCGGACTCGCTACAGTGTGGGCGGCCTACAAAAACCACTTTATCGCCCGCAGGAACAAACAGAGCCGGCCTTCCTTGTTCCGGCCTGTCGTCATCTCATCACTCGTCCCCGCAACACAGACTCGAAGTCTGTCGTGAACCGTTCCACCAAAACATTCTTCCGATTCAATCAACTTGCAGACAATGGCGCCGACAGTTCTTCAGGCTCGGCAATACCTTGTAGGCGATTACGATGACTATGGCTGGTGGTACTCGGACGTAAGTACTATAATATACTCGATTTGCAATTCAGAATGTTGCCGAAGACATCGCTCCATCGTGCTAACGCTAGTATATATCCGTATAGACAGCAATCATCGTCAAATGGACCATAGGTGCCGCTATAATCGCATTCATCCTCGCCTACTTCTGCGGCGGCTACATTCATGCCAAAAATCGACTGGCTAGAGGTCTCCCGCCGCTGGCTTATCACCGCTGGATGGTCAGGCGACAGATGACACCGCAGGCGTATACTGCTCAGGGGCCCAACGGGACGTATGCAAACTATGGTGGATATGCCGAACCGTACCAGCCACCACCACCAGGTATGTCTCTTCTTTTCTATCTCACTCTTTGTTTTCTTCTTTGTCTTGCATGTTTTTGTCGAGAAGCGACAGTGTATCGCTGACATAATTTCGTGCATAGTGTACAACCCACACAACGCCCCGCCTCCAGAGTACTACCCGAGCAACATGCAGGACATCCCACTTAATCCGTCGAAAACTAGTCCCAACCAGAGCCCGCCCGGTCAGCTGTCAGGCACAACCGGCGGCGAAACTAGTGGAAGTACTGTTCCGCTGAGACCGACGTAAATGCCGTGTGGTATCCTTTCTACAGACAAATAGACAAAGATAACTTTGGCGATCATGTATCTTTTGGCATCTTGGTAGCGGTGTTGGTTTTGGCAGCTGTACTACTATTGTTATATTTATCTCTTGTGCTGTAGCGGTTCATTTTTATGGTGGTTTTGTGTTTGGGATTTTTTTTTTCTTCTGCGTAGTAGGTGTCGGGTTTGGTAACATCGTAAGACATTTCGGCATGCTCGTAACTAGACTTGTGTTTTGCGAGCACCGCTTTTATATTCGGATTCGAAATGTGAGATAGAGGTTGATGTGGCCAATTGGGGGGCGAGCTTGTATATTGTATTATATTTGCATATTGGTTACGAATAACGTAAATCAGAGGGGTTTCTAAAGCAATTTACACCAGCAAGCAGATACGATAAAAGTTATTAAATTAGCTAAGGACAAGAAGGGTGGATACCTAGCGGTATAGATAACAAACTCCTAGTAACACCAAACGTATACACCAACCAGCCCACCTTGGACGAAATGCTGCCTTCTTTATAAGCTTGGATTTCCTACGCTACATTATCCAACGTTATAAATCATCCAAAATCATGGCGTCCGGATCGCTATCTTGCATCGCAGCTGAGATATAGCTCTCTGGGCTTCTGGCAAACCCTCCTGCCGACTGCGGATCCGTCATCATTATCATACCCATATCCAAAGCCGGGGCTGTGGCAGGAATATCAACGCCGTCCATTGCAGCTGATACATTTCGCAGGCGCAACCGCTCTTTCGCCTGCTGGATCATACGCCGGACGCTGCCACTGTCGTCAACAACCTCCCCAGGCGGCCGGTATAGGATCAAGTCTGTTGAGCTGCCAGAGGAAGATCTAGCTGTCGAGAGTTTGGCCGGGCCAGAAGACGAGGAAGAGGGGTTGGAGGAGGAAGAATAGGAAGCTTTCAGGACGGCTATTGGAATGCGCGTCATCTCACGTTCCACGTCGGAGAGAAAGATGATTGGATTCTTTTCACCGTGTTCCGAAGCCTCGTCATCGTCAGAAGAAGAGGAGTCTAGATCGTTAACATAGACTTTGTATGGAGTGTCATCTACATCCATTACCGCTGGTGGCGGGGAGGACGGGCGCGGGAACGGCGGAGGAATGAGGTTCCATGGCTCTACTATGTTATTGTTATTTAGAGTGGAAGTCGTCCTATTAGAGCTGCTGCTTCGTTTAGTGACCTTGGAGGAAGATAAGCTGCCATGGATATTTAGGCGCCGGAAGCGCTTGGTGAGAGGCGATTCCGGAAGCTGCGACTGCTCGATGTCAGCTTTACGCTTGCGGAGGTTGTACGGGCTGTCGATGATATTGCCTGGTGAGGGTGGTGGGCTGAACAGCGACATTGGTGGGCTAGCTGACTCTATCTAGTAAGCTTAGTAGAGAGAGACAATGCAGCTATGGTCTAGGGCTAAGCTCTAGGAGGCGGGCGTTGAGCTGATGATAACCAGGCGATTGGCTGGTATTAATACTCGGCAGCTACATGAAGGCAGAGCTGAGTATGAGCGAGATTAGAAGAGGAGGGGGCGAGGCTGATTGCAGGTGATGATGTTGTGTTTGGTGTTGCGAAGTTTCGACAGCCTTCGAGAAAGCGCGCGGCTGCTGTCCGGTTTCATGCGATGCTCATCGAACCTGTGCCACCGTCGACATGCATCTCGAAGTATTGGCACCGCCACAGTTCAATTTAATCGCTTCACTAGAGCAATTAGTCGAACAGAGCACATTGTAGTATTCTCAAAACTTTAATATATAAGTATATAACGTACGACGCTGCATTGTGTATATTGTACATATATGGAACTTAACGGACATCAACATGGCATCGGCTGTACAGCTGTAACAAGCCCTATCCGTACCGCACATTCGCTGCGCCTTCGCGGAACCAATCGTCGCCCACCATCTCCTCGCTTGATGCATAGTTGACAACCGTGCTCTTTGCTTTGGTGTATGCATGGTATGCATCAACCCCGTTCTCGCTGCCCACACCGCTGGCGCTCTTCGCTCCCCCCCAAGGGCTACTGGGGTCGTTCCGGTGGTGCGTATTTACCCATAGAATGCCCGCATCGATTTCCTCAGAGACTCTAAATGCTTGTGATAGATCGCTCGTCCAGATTGCCGCTCCCAGCCCGAAATCGCTATCGTTTGCGAGGCTGATCGCCTCCTCCTCAGTATCGAAGCCCGCGACGACAATAACTGGGCCAAAGGCCTCTTCCTTCCAAATGCGTGTTTCAAGGATGCTTGAGCCCTCCGAAGATGTAAGAATTGTCGGCGGGTAGAAGTAACCTTTGGAAAAATCAAAGCCATCCAGTGAGCTGACTCCTTGCATACGTTTCCCTCCCAAAAGAATGTCCGCCTTGCCGCTGCTAAGCGCCTCCCCGACCAGTGCCTCAACATTGTGCAGTTGGCGTGCCGAAACCAGCGGTCCCATCATCGAGTCCGGGTTTGTTGGGGCGCCCATGCGTCGTGCGATTGAATCTGTTTTGGCAGTGAGCGTCTTAAGCACATCTTCCATAATTGTATTCTGTACAATGATCCGAGTGGCAGCCACGCACGTCTGCCCACTCGCTATGAACGAGCCAAATACGATGCCATTCACCGCGGCCTTGATATCAGCCTTCTCGAATACAAGCAGCGGCGCTTTCCCGCCTAGCTCTGCCGTATATTTTGCCAGATTACGACCGACAATCTCTCCAATTGCTCGACCAGCTACTGTGCCCCCGGTAACATCTACTTTTCGTACAAGCGGATGTTCAACTAGTGCTTTTCCCGTAATTGCACCGTATCCCGGGAGTACAGACAGCACACCATCTGGCAATCCGGCTTCCTTCATTATTTTGCCTAGTGCAATGGATGTAAGCGGTGTCAGCTCGCTCGGCTTGAGGACGACGCTGTTACCTGCAGCTAATGCAGGAGCAAGCTTCTTAACCGCGATCAAGAGGGGGTGATTGAATGGTGTGATCTGCACCACGATGCCCAGCGGCTTGCGGTCGACCCAGTTGTGCAACTTGCCAGAGGTAGGCAAGACAGCACGCTCCTCTGTGCGCAGCAGAGCAGCGTAGTATTTGAACCACCGGACAAGGGAGGGAACCTGGGCGGTCATTTCGCGGACTGCACGTCCTGTCTGGGTGACCTCAAGGCTGATCAGGTCGGGAAGGTTTTGGGTGAGAAGTACGGCGGCACGGTCGAGCACGTCGGCACGGTCATGGCGAGGTTTTTTAGACCAAACACCGGAGCGGAAGGCAGCGTGAGCGAGCTCGATTGTTTCTGAGACATCCTGTGGAGATGCGGCGTGACAACTGAATGTGTTCACACGCAAATACGCGTATTAGATATCGCAGCTAGCATACTTGATAGGTTGCATTTGTGCATGTGCAATTTTTTAAACTAACTGTGCGAAAATTTGTCCCGTCGCTGGGTCTTCAATGGGTATTCTATCAAGATCGTTAGCAGCTCGTACTAATGCATATATCTAGAGGTTTAGCTTACAGCTTCTCTCTTCCTGGCCGCTCCCCACCAGCGATCCACATGTTGTATGTCGATGTAGACATGTTGATAATTGTAGTTGATAATGGTGCAGTCAAGTCGAGCCCTACTCTTCAAGTCTTACAGATGATGGCGATTAATGGGGCTTTATCTTGGACTGGCAAGGCAGGTTACCCTAGGCATATATATATATATATATACTCTACTCTTCGCTATATTCTGCAGAGACGAGAGTTAGCGAGGTTGGACAGCTACCTTCAAGAAAGGGCTGACTGACCCACATACATCTACTTAAGTATGATACGCAGGGCATGTACCTATCAGAATCCTAGGAGCTATTGCAAGGGTAATCCCGCATTACTCAATTAATGTTATCTGACGGTACCGTCCGACGAGTTTCCGGGGCTCTCAGATTCACAGCTCAATGCTTCGTTTTTGATACACGCAGGATTATATTAGTGGGCAGGCTTAGCGACCGCTGAGGACTCGACCTGCCAGAATATCCAAACTGGCTGAATGAGAAGCCACCTCAGACGCCGCTCGTGTGGATAAAGTGTTCCTAGTTTGGCAGGAGGTGGATAATGCCGTACGTATATGGATCACATGGTGTATAGATACTTATATATCTCTCAAGGATGGCCCAGCTTCACACACACGGTTGATATCGATATCGACAGCAGCAATGTGAATCAATTGAGAGCAGTGCAAACCTGGGATTCGATGTAGAGTCGTCAGATAGGTCTTCGTCTGGCGCAGGATGCAATTGCAGCGGTGGAGCGACGGTGAGACGGACCTGATGTCCTATTCTTGGCGGGGATGCCTGGAAGAGGAGGGATGAGTGAATCATCCTGCGTGTTTTTACGTCCCGCTGCAGCGCTAAGAATATAAAATATAGTTCTGCCTGCCCTCCTGCTCGTCTGCCCGCATTCACTCGGCTCAGACCTTCCTCTGGACGACTTTTATGACAGTTGTGCTTGTCCCGACTCTCCGCCTTCGAACAACCGCAGCAGCAGCAAGAGTGACTCTGGTCTCTCGCTGTGATTGGCCTCGGCGTCTCCTTCAGAGAGCCGTCGTCCGTTCGATCTTCGGGCAACATTGTTGTCGTGGAATCGGCCGCCAGTTGCAGCCTCCCCGCCGCCGTATCAGTCATCGCATCGTTGAATTTTGTGAGCGCACGCAAACAATTTCCGCATTCGGCCAGTCAACAGCATCTCCAACACAAACAACACAAGCAACACGCTCCACCAACAATCTTGCTAGAGCCTCCACCCCTCCGTCTCCTCCTCTTGCTCCATCTTTACTCCCCTCATCCCCTCATCCCCCCTCGTCATCGCCGTGGAATCTTTCCTCGACAGTCATCTCCATCCCCAGTGATAGCTTCGCCAGCAGGTAAGAAGCCACCAACGCTCCAATCCATCATATCAATTTCATATCCCTTACGTGCCGTTCTCAAACATCGCTCTTGCTATCCGCTCCTACACCTACACCTCACTCTCCTTCTCCCTGTTTTTATATCTCACCACAATCTTCTTGTCATCGAACCCCCCCATTGCTACTCATACCCTGGTTGGGAACAAACTCATCTATGCATCACCTTTCACAATGGATTCCATCGTGGGATCGATCGTCCAGACGGCCAAATCCCTCTTCAGTGCTGATATCATTTTTACCAAATCTAGCTTCGCTCGAACAACAACCCTATCCGTTCCATCGCTACTACGTCCTGAGCCCGGTGGCTTCACCCACAATCACCAACAGAAGCCTTTTGCGACTTGGACGGGTCTCTCAAATAAGCGACCTGCCGTAGGATCGTTAACCCTCCACCTACTCAACAGCAATCGGGTACCCGTTAGATCTTATCGCACTCTTTCAACAATGGCTAGCACTTCTTCCTCTTCCAAGGTTGTCAAGTCAGACAGCCTGGAAGTAAAATGGCCTGCTAAGAGGGTACGAGACACTTTCATCTCATTCTTCGAGGCTGAAGGGCATAAATTCGGTAAGCTGGTAGTGCTCTAGTACCATAGATGTAGATCTTCCACTAACATTTTCGTACTATCACATAGTCAAATCTTCGCCCGTTGTACCGGTGGATGATAAGACACTCTTGTTTGCTAATGCGGGAATGAACCAATTCAAACCCATCTTTCTTGGTACTGTCAGCCCAAATTCCGAGTTCGCCAATCTCAAGCGAGCTTGTAATACACAGAAGGTAGACATTTCCGCAACTTGCCTTTGTTCCCCATAGATCTTGCCTGCTAAGCAACACTGTTTATAGTGTATCCGTGCTGGTGGCAAGCACAATGATCTCGAGGACGTTGGGCAAGACTCTTATCATCACGTACGTTTACCGGAGCTCCTTTCTCTCTCTGACTCCTGCTTTTTGAATGGTCCACTAAATCTATATTCAGACCTTCTTCGAAATGCTGGGCAATTGGTCCTTCGGGGATTACTTTAAAATCGAAGCAATCCGCCTGTCATGGACACTTTTGACGAAAACTTTTGGACTTGACCCCAGCAGACTCTATGTCACTTATTTCGGCGGCGATAAAGCAACTGGGTTAGATCCGGATCTAGAGACTAAGGATCTCTGGCGGAAAATCGGCGTTTCGGACGACCACATCCTTCCTGGAAGCCTTAAGGACAACTTTTGGGAAATGGGCGACCAAGGTCCCTGTGGTCCATGCACCGAGATCCACTATGATCGCATTGGAAAACGTAATGCTGCCCACTTAGTCAACATGGATGACCCCGACGTCCTGGAAATTTGGAACAATGTGTTCATCCAGTTCAATCGCGAAGCCGATAAATCACTGAAGACTCTACCACACAAGCACGTTGACACAGGCATGGGATTCGAACGTTTGGTGTCAATTCTTCAAGATAAAAGGTCAAACTATGACACAGATGTCTTCACACCTCTATTTAGACGGATCCAGGAAGTCTCTGGGGCACGCCCGTATAGCGGAAAGTTTGGAAAAGATGATATCGACCAGGTAGATACTGCATACCGTGTGGTTGCCGATCACCTTAGAACCCTCTCCTTCGGTATCGCCGACGGAGAAAGGCCGAGCAACGACGGGAGAGGATATGTATTGCGTCGAATTGTCCGACGTGGTGCTCGATATGCCCGCAAGAAGCTCAACGTCGAGATCGGGTCGTTCTTTTCACAACTTCTCCCAACTTTAGTAGAACAATTGGTAGGCATACTTCAACCCCGCCATTCGCAACTTCCACCAAGACTAATGCCTCCTTTTTTTTGGTTATTTTATTTAGTCGCAAGTTTTCCCGGAACTCAAGGCTAGTCAAGCCAAAATCAAAGCGGAGCTTGATGCTGAAGAAGTCTCCTTCGCAAAGACACTCGACAAGGGAGAGAAACTCTTCGAAGAGCTTGCGAAAACTGCGAAGGTTTCGAAGGCTGGCATTAAGACCCTAAACGGCGACGATGTGTGGAAACTATACGATACGTTTGGCTTTCCAATCGATTTAACTCGCCTAATGGCAGGTGAAATAGGCCTGGGAATTGATGAAGATGGTTTAGAAGCCGCCAGGCAGAAGGCCAGGCTTAGGTCAATAGGGACAAAAACTCTAGGCGAGGAGACTCTCTTGGCCCTCGATGTGCACGCCCTTGGCCACCTTTCTACACACAAAATTCCAAGCACGCGTGATCATCATAAATTTAGTGAGTTTGAAATCTTGAGACTGACCAACATATTCCATTTAACTAACCGACATGTTAGAACGAGGACCCGAGGCTACCATCCAAGCGGAAGTCTTGAGAATCTTGGTTAAACCGGAGAGCAGCATCCCTGAGACTATGGTTGACCACGGTTTTGTTCAGACAACAAAAGGACGGACTAGAGAACAGCAGATTGGCATCCTCCTCAATGAGACAAGTATGTATGCCGAGCAGGGAGGACAAATTTATGACACTGGTACTATCTCGGTACCGGGCGAAGCCGAATTTAAAGTTATAAATATTCAGTCTTACCGAGGGTACATATTGCATGTCGGCAACATCACGGCTGGCACCCTCAACGTTGGGTCAAAAGTGAAGGTTGAATACGACGAAGTAAGGATTTGCATCACCTCCCAGTTTCAATAATCGGAGCTAATCTCTAGCTGCAGGAACGACGTGCTCCGATTCGCATAAATCATACTGCCACCCACATCCTCAACTTCGCCCTTCGAGAGGTTCTTGGAGACGATGTCCACCAAAAAGGATCGCTGGTTGACCCGTGGAAGACTCGCTTCGATTTTAGTAACGAAAAACCGGTCGGCCCTGAACAGCTTAAAATGATTGAGGAAAAATCAATTGACTATATCAATCAGAACCTCAATGTCTATTCTTACGAGGTTGATTTATCCACTGCTGGTACTATTGAAGGTGTTCGTGCTGTGTTTGGAGAAAAGTATCCTGATCCAGTACGCGTGGTTTCAATCGGTATCGATGTTAAGGAAATCCTACTAGACCCTAAAAACAAGGATTGGAGAAAACTGTCAATCGAATACTGTGGCGGCACCCATATCGACCAGATTGGTGACATTAAAGATCTGGTTATCACGGAGGAGTCCGGAATAGGGAAAGGTACCCGCCGAATTGTCGCCGTCACAGATCGAGAGGCCGCTAAGATTCGAAAGCTCGATGAGGAATTCGAAAAAAGGATCGCTGAACTTGACAAGACACCTCTTGGCTCGCAAAAGGAATTGCTCGCTAAGGCCTTCGCTGCCGACGTTAGCACTGCTGGGCTATCTTGTGTGAAGAAAGCCCAGCTTAAAGCCGAACACGCTAAGATCAACAAGGCAATTAGCGACGAAGCCAAGGCTAGAAGTAAAGCTGATCTTAAGAAAGTGGAAGAAAGTCTTGTCCGCTCTTTCAGTGGACCAAATAACAGGAAGACGGTCGCTGTTATTACCCTTGACCCAGGTGCTTCAGCAAAGACGGTAACAGAGGCGATTAAGTTGGTTCAGAAGTCTTACAAGGATAAGGCTGTCTATTACCTCGTTCCCCCTGAATCTGACCGCGATGCTAAGATTATACATGCGTGCTATGTTCCCGACGTAAGTAGACCTTCATACTACATGGGCTGATATATATCGTTTCTAATTCAAATATTTCCACAGTGTGCCGTCACCGGTGGCAACACGGCCGACAGCGTTACTAAACAGATATCTAATATAATTGGAGGTGGCGCTGGTGGGAGCAAAGATGGCAAGACCAGCCAGGGGATGGGAACCCAAGGTGATAAATTCGGTGATGCTGTTAAGGTTGCTGGCGAACTTCTTGAGCGCCTGCGTATCTAATTACTCTCTTCTTCCTTACCTCCCGTCGTTCTTCTAGACTTTCTAATCAATGAGATGGCTCTCTATTTGTTTTGTTTCCTACTCATGCCTCGCCGTCCCCATCTCCGTATTCTCACACCTTATACTTCTTGTCAATACTTCCAACTATGCCTTGCATACACTTTTATTATTAGTAGGAAAGGCGTTTAAAGCCAAAGGCATGTTTTTTCTTATCATCTGACCCCAGTTTCTCCTCCCAGTCTAGTTTTCTAGGCCGGGCTTTATACACAGCAGCTTTAAACGTTTGGGTTCCTCCTTCGTCTGACAAGGCATAGCTAATAGATAATAAAAACAATAAGAGAAGCCACAAGAATTCGATTTGCAGCGGCGTGCCCCTACTGTTCAAACTTTAATGAATACCTTGACGTTACATTTCTTAGATACTCTCGAGAATTTGCTTAAGATTCCGAAAACCTTGATACTCGGAACTTAGTAAAAGAGGATAATTATATAATTATATGCACTGCCAGATCGAAATATGCTATACGAGGGGCCCATATACAGGAATCAAATTATAGTTATGATACTCAAATAAGTAGATGTATATGCAATGTATAAAATGCTCAACGCTGGCCATCTGTTGGTTAAACTTAGATGAAAATGAAAAGGGATCAGATGTCTCAAGAAGAATGGACGCCATGGTATATATCCTTGTCCAAGAAATAGGAAATATGAGGGTTACGCGCAAGGCATTATATGCTGGTGCGCCTGGTCCTGCGGGCGAAATAATGTATATACACACAAGTGATGCAGGAAACCGTTTAAGAATCAAGATCATGCTCCCCGCAGAAATGAAGCAAAAGAAAGGGAATCCGAAAAAAAAGGGGACCATTATTCCGAGGTTTTAGCGCCAAATAAAAAGATGAATGGATGAATGACCGGGAAAGCAAAGTAGCCGAGTCGATTGGTGGTGTTTGTGGAATTGCTGGTTTTGCTGTAGGAGGGAGGAATCGACCAATCGGCATCGACATTGGAAGGAATTAAAATTCGAAATTTTGACGAGACAAGCTGTACTTCGTAGATATATACAACAGTCCTTGATATAATCGGCCTGATATCAAGGAGATGTGATTCTGAGGTTATAGATGCATTATATAAAGTATATCCGGGGTATATTACAGGTGGAGGGCATTGCTGTTGTTTGGCTTTGTCTGCTACGACCCAGACGTCGGCGAGACAAGCTCCCCACCAAGCTCCATACCCAGTCCCACCGCCTTCGCCAGTCCCGCCTTGCCTTGCGACGACGACGACTCTTGCGACCCTCCTTGTGACCCACCAGCTGGACTCGGCGGCGCCAGCCCGTCAAAGTTTAACCGTCGCCGGGCGTTCATCGTTAGTGGTGTTCGCATCCTACCGCTGCCGCCACCCCACAGCCCCTGCGCAGGACTCGGTGTAATATGCACGAAATCGTGGAAGTTAAAGCTCCCTCCGCCGCTGCCGCCACCGGGTGTGTTCATCATTGATGAAGGTAAAGCTGTTGAAGATTTCGATGGTGGAGTCGATGGCGGCATTGAAACGTTGGCTTTGGTTAGTGTATTTGGCGATGGTGAGGATGCAAGATATAGGAGCAGGTCGGCACCTTCGCCATCTGAGCGTTTGCCGTCGTTATTGATATGGTTGTGGTCGTTACCGTGGTGGTTTTCGTTAACACCCGGTAGTGTGTCATCGTCATCAGCTGCAAAGTGTGGCCGATGCGGTATTGTTCGATGTGGAGGCGTCCTAGGCGGCGAGGAATGGAACATGGGCTGTGGCTCTCGTTCGAAGCGACCGAGACGTGGTAGTGACGGTGGACTGTCCTCTCTTGTCGGCGAGCGCATGAATGACAGGCGCGGCATATGTCTCATGTCGATGGTTTCGCCGCTGTATTGAGGTATGCGGTGGTGGTGATATCCAGGTGATGATTGCGGTAATTTGTGTGATTCCTTCCATGCCCTGCTGCTCTTGTAGCTGCGAAAGCTGTGGTGCATTGAAGAGTCGTACATATCCACGTCGCCATCGTCGTCCTCATCATGAAATCCATGATGTTCAGAGCCTAGTCCTGGAGCGGCGGTCCTTGCGCGTTTCTTCCTGTGGTCTATAGAGCTGTGCGAGGAGGAGCCATTGCTTGGCCGCCGCCTTACGCCCCTCATGACGTCGTGATCGCTGTATGCATGGTGGGGCGAGATCGTGCGTCCTTCGTGAATGGCCTCCATTCGCCGTTTCATGAGATCCTGGTCCACTCGAGGCTCAATTGTGTCAAGGTCGAGGCTTTCCCAGCCTTTTTGCGTTTTATAGCTAGCAAGCGCGAGACGGTTCTGCAGCTGGCGTGCCATCTTTTTGTGTCGCAACCGAGGGAGCGTAGAGTATTAGCATTTATTATGTCAAGCAAAGAAGTTTCTCAGTTGGCGTATAGCAGTTTGTATATCAAGTACATACTCTCGACACTTTGGCCCGCCGTAGGACCTTCTCCGAAGCTTCTGCGGTCTGCTCGTCGTTCCATGGTCCGGCAAACGAATCTGTCTCCATCAAGTATATTCGCTACTCTTGCAATTGCAGAAATATTCGAAGATAAGACGNGGGGAAGGAATAAAATGGTCCCCTGCAGTTCTTATATCCTGAAAACCAGCTATCGATACCAAAGCTGCAATATATATGCAGGTTGTCGGGTTATATCTAGGCTAGCGCGCAAACCTAGCAGAAAATTTGACCCCCAGTAATTCGAGAGAAGTTTAGACGAACGTTCGAACGCCCCAGATGATAGAGGACTGCAAGACGAAGTAATTGGTAAAAATCAAGAACTGAATCGTCGAAACGGCCAGGAAAACTCGAAGAAATTTGCGTGGGGAAAAAATCCAGAAGCCTTGCAAGTCGTAATAATGCTGAAACCCGGGTGTCTCAATCCCTTTCCTCGGGACGGCTATAATAAGGTAAGGCTCTGCCTGATATGATGGCAGAAAAAAAGGGAGAGACGGATTCCTAACGAAATGTGTTGAATTACTTGATTAGGCAGATATCGAGCCAGCAACAGGAAGAATGCGCAAGAGAGCGGCTAGGAGAATAAGATGTGCGAAACGAGGGACTGAGAGACGAAAGAGCGGACGCCAGTAGTATGGCTGAAACGGAGTGGTGAGAGGGAATGTGGAGGGGCCTCGACGGCTAGGCTGTTGCGAGACCTGCGAAATGTCAAACGCTGACGGGTCCCGAAGATGGAGTTTCAAGGCCGAACGGCAGGTCGACTTGTGCGATAGAGACAGTGTGCCGAAGACTGGTCCTTCGAAGTTCTGTCGGTCAAAATGGTGTCGTAGAGGGAAAGAGATTATATACTTTAAGTATATATACACTATAAGGGGGGGTGGGCCTGATATAGTGCCGATGTTGGTCCTAATGTTAATTATACGCAGAGACGACCGGGCGACATTGGTATATCCAACAACAGTCACTGGACAGAAGAGGATACGAATGATTGCTTCTGCGGTTGTTGAGTCAAGTCAGCGGAAGGCCTCGATCTTGAGAGGTTCTAATGTCGCGGGTTGTACGTCAGAACAAAGAAAGACCATAAGACATCAGGAGGACAAGGATGATTATAGCGAAACGGCTTGCATGAGGTTGAAATTTAAAAAGAGCAAAGATCGATCGAATGAGGTCAAGCCCCAGTGCTAGCTCGCGCAAGGTGGAGTCAATGGAGTCAATGGAGTCAATGGAGTCAACGCTGGAGACCAAGAATGCAAGATGAAGGCATTAATTGCATTATGTGCAGGCGCCGAAGTCCGAGTAGTGGTCAATGGAGAAAGGCCAACTATAGAACTACTACCCGGTCCGCAATCGAGGAGGTCGATGGACGGTTCGCATTTGGAGCAGCGCCGCTTGGATGCTTCAACGATGCGAGGCGAATGTCATCTCATCTCAATGAAAGCGGAAAGGGTGCAGGAGAAGCAGTGCCTGCAGTGGTTTCGCGAGACAAAAAAAAAAAAAACTGTGCGAACCAAACAGAAAGAGAATAAAGAGAAGAAAAGCAATTACCCGGGATGATATTGTCATCATCACCAAGGAAAACATCATCGCTGTGGCCCTGTGCGGGACAAGCTCAACTGACCTTGCGACCAACATGAAAGGCTGGGTTCTGGATCCTGGGCCCGGGAATATTTTTGAATGTTGCGCTGAAGAAGAGGAGAGCGAACTGCCAACGGATCCAACAGGTAATACCAAGTAAGTAATTAACAGTTGCAGTTGCAACTTGGGCGTCGTTTGAAAGAGGTCGGTTGTTATAATGCAATGTACCCTGAATGAGGAGGAATGATGAAGAGAAAGAAGAAATTAAAGAGAAGGTGAGCAGGGCTATCTCGCCCGACTGCGACCAAGCTGCGCTGCCTGAGGAGCTGAACTAAAGCCGCTGAATGCAATCAAAACCTGGCAAGCCCTACAGCGACACCACACTAGCTTAGCAGCTACCGAGCTTATTCTCATGCATGGGGAAGGCAGAACCTGGAGTCGACGGGTGGCATGCAGTCCATCAGGAAGGTACTCCCAAGGATCCTCCGAACACCCCGAATGCTACCACGGGAGCCTTATAAAGGGCGATCGAAGCTGCGAGGACGTGGCGCCGGTGTATATCGTTATCGCCAATTGGCAGTCCGAGGACACCTGTGCGGGTTTTGTTCGCTAGAGTTCAGTAGAGTTAAGTTTAAGTGAATGAATCTCTGAAATAGAATGGGAATAGCTGGATGCGGAATTGCGGCGCAAAACAAGACAAGGGACAGCTCCACTTGGCTCCTGGCGAGCGAATCGACGGAGGCGTAAGTCTGCGGCTTTTCTCGCAACATGCATCAAAATCACAAATGTGCGCCGCGCACAAACGAAAATGAATATCGCACCGTCTAAAAAGGAAAATCAGATAATTTTGAAGCCCACGCAGGCCTGCTCTCTTGAGTAACCCAAGTGCTAAATAAACCAGCTCTCTATCGGTGCCTCAATGCAAATTAAACGACAGTCGCCGCCGCCGGCGCGGCGCCTAGCTTGAAAAGGTCATGCAGGTGTTCAGGGGAGTGTAACTTGAGAAAAGTATGCCCAAACATTCACATTTCGACATTCTCTCCAAACCGCTTCCCCTTTAAATCCTACCTCCTCGAATTTACGATGACCTGAGAGCGAATGTAGGGAAGCCGGGATTCGTTTTGCTTCCATGCCTAAGCGGAGAGAGCTGGGCTAGGCTGAGCCAGGGGCCTTGCCCTGTCCATGGATATGTCCGTGTCTATCCATGTCGGCTTGATGGCTCAGATTGGCTCGACTATAATTGCAATCGTCAGAAACAGGCAGTATCGACAGTAGGAAAGCCATGCTCCTGGCATCTGAGAGAAGAACTGTAAATCGATAAGCTGACCTGCGTTCTGCGATATAAATCCCATCGACCAATCAGGTAGAAAGATCTCGATGCTCCTTGTTCCCAATGTGGAGCAATCAATTTCTTTGTCCAAGCCAAAAAAAGGCTGGGGTTCGTCAACACGGACGACATGGCGCCACCGGATAATCATGCCTGCAGTCATCGAAGAGACTTGAGAAATAAAAAGTAGAAGAGCCGGTGAGCATGAGTTTGCCACTGCACTATGTTGCTGCTTCTTGCCGCTGCTGCTGTTATAAAAAAGATGTATTCATCAAGGGAGTTTCCTAGCTAAGTTAAGGTTATCGCACAGCAGATGCCTTTAAATTTGTATAGGACAACACGGCACACGGGTCACTCCGCCAGTCTCGTCGAATAGTCTCGTCGAACATCTTCAAATTGCGCCTCTCATTGTGGATAGATATAGGGGTTTAACTTGTAGAGCTTGTATTCATTCTAATGCTGTCGTTATTAGGGGGCCCGGATTGGGGATTGCCTCTCACCCAATTAAACATCATATGCAGATGCATGTATCCTGCGAACTATACGATGACATACTTAAGGATATACGTACATCCGCATTCAATTGTACTCTCGATCCCAATAGCAAGACTCTTTCTCTAACTTCACAGACTACCATCCGTCGCTTTGTCAAACCAGGCCAAGATAACCTGTGTTTGATCCGCCCTAGATGTGCAATTCGGTTGCTTCGGTTTCGTCTAGGTTGTTACGAGCCACGAGCCACTTAAGTACCTACTACGTTACATGATTCTAGTCACTCTCAAAGCTAGTGGGTCCCTTCAGCAGCTTAACAGAACAACTGCGATGCTACCTGAGTACGTATAACTGCTGATAATCACTGGAATCCGATCTATCGGCGGATCCCTGTGGCGGACTTCTTGTTTAATGCTACACCCCTGTATACCGTTCTTTTGCAATTTTGGAAATCCTAGATTTTTTCTGGCATACAGCTAACGAGTTTAGACCACATTTACATAGACATCTTCTCTGGGTCCCTACCGGCTACCACGAGCCCTGACCCCCACCATACCGCTATTGTACACCCGTAGATGCAAACCCCTAGTGCCCCCTTACGTACAAGTGGTCTCGAACTTCAAAAAAGACCATTGCCAGCGATCGCGACGTATGCTGGGATGCAATAGATCCAAATCATATACTTGGTATTCTATATACATCTACATGCATACATGTGCACATCTGTTGTATTTCGTGCGTTGGGGTAGTATTTCTTGCGATCGATCTCGCCAATATGTGGCTTAACCATTTGATGATAAATTCATGCTGTACGTATACCGGTATTGACCGTGCAGGGGTGATGGGTGATGGCGGTGGTGTCCACAAGGTATCTTTTCATGTTGCTTAGCGTGTATACATGCGCCGTCGCCTGAATTTACTTCAAGTATATATTAATTCACCGAAGGCAAACATATTAACATTCGATCACAGTCATGAACTTCCAATAAAATAAGCCCTGTATACATGTACTCGGAGCTTTAGCGAGCCCGATCAGCTGAACGCTTTCCGGAATTACAAATCATCGATCCCATCAAGGATGACTGAGCGGGTGAGCGAAAATACACGAATAAGAGTCGAGTCCCGGCGCTGCTATCTGCACAGTTAATGGCTGCAGGTTGTGGATAACAGTAGATGCACATGCCGCCGTGAGTGATATTTTTGCTTTACACCTCTGCGCTGTCTGGTTTGAAGTTTCAGAGAGTGCTGGGCGTACGAGCGTCCTCATTGGCTGTTGTTGATTGCAGCCCCCCGTATCTGCCGAACATGTCGCCACGGCCTCACAGTTGATGCGATGGCTAGCGAGTCGACTTATGCAGGGGAAACGACCGAGAAAAACCAAAAAAAAAAAAACTAAAAACTAAAAACTAAAAACCAAAAACTCGCGAATCCTCTTTCGCCCAACCAGACCCAGGCACTCAAGCCCAAGTCATGCATGCGCGTGCCGAAGTGAGGGGCGTGCATCATTTCTCGCATTCCAGACATTGCATTGTGCATCGATCAAAAGAAAGGCAATTGAGAGGACCCCAGTACTTGCCTCACGTACTCGATATCGATATCGAGATCGCAGACACTCGAAATACCCAGGTTGGATCACATGCAAGAAGAGATAGAAAGAAAGAAAGAAAGAAAGGGAGCTAGGGGTGTTCAAAAGCGATGCAAGGGACTGCACATTCGTCCACGCACGGTTCCTGTGTGAATGTTGCACAGCAGCCTGATCGTTGGCCGCGGGACAGCAGGCGCAAAAGCGACATCTCTGCATATCATCGGTAAGATGATCCCTGAGACTACACGCAACCGGAGAATACCTTACCCCCGTTTTGGGAATAGCAACCAACATGATGGGAACAATAGCCCACCGTCCAAATCATATTGTTTCGCAACTTTCCACGATGGCTGTTATCATCACTAAGCTGCTGTTGGACACCTGGGAGATCTTCGGACGTACACGGTTTACACCGTTCCAGGGAAAACTATTATCGTCGGATGTATAAAGCTAGTTCTGGCAGTAGAAAAAAAAACATATGCTCTTCGTGTGCTACCCAGAGCATATCATATCTCTGTGTCATTTCATTCAAATCTTTTTTTGGTTACCAACCCTGCAGCATCCATATAAATACACCCGAAGAGGTAATTCCAAAAGAAAACAAAAAAAAAGAAAATCCAAAGGTGACAGAGGAAGCAACTCCCAAGGCATGCTGTTAAAACGTGCTAAAGGTGTATAAACATCGGCTGCAGAAGAAGCGGAGGCTATAGGGTGTACGAGCCAGGGGAAGACCTGAAGCGGGTATACAGGTTGGAAAGCGTGTGATGGGGAAAGAAGCTATAGCATGCGCACAGCGAGGCTGAATCCGAGGGTATATAACAAATACATACTGTAAAGCCCAGCGCAGAGTACATATTATTCCTTTTTTCAAAGAGGGGGGGAACACGAGCGGTGGATGAAGGGGATGGGATCGAAAATAGAAGTGGTTAAGCGTCGTACGCTAAAGGGGTGAGATATTCCAATGGCCGTAATGTCGTGGGACAGTATGAAAATCATGATGATTGATTGAGCAGGGACTAGGGCCCCACATCCTTCGTGGAGTCTGCAGCCGGGTTTGAGGGTTGTAGAGGAGAAATAAAATAAAATATAAAAAAAAGTGCCACAACAACTCCGTCTAAAGACAAAGAAAGAACAAAAAACCCAGGTCGTAATAAGGCATAACGAGAGCAGAAGAAAAAAAAGAATGGCGAATTAGGTTGAGCACCATCACCGAGGATTCGATGTCGAATTGCGATTAGCAAGACCAGCCTCGAGAGTGCTGGGAGTGGGGTCCTCCGCTGGTGTAGCGGCAGAAGCGCTTGGATTCGTATCGTTCCCTGAACCGTCACTCCTATTAAACCGGGCTAGGAAAGATCCACCTGAGTTCTGCTGTACTTCGGCAGCTGGAGCGGGATTTTGACCACCGCCACCACTGTTACGATTAAATGGGTTCCAGCGTGAGGCTTGGGGAGGACCCTGAGATCTTCGACGAACTTCTGCTTGGCTTCTTCGAGAGCGATTGCCGGTAGCAGGGCCAGGAGGCATCAGAAAAGCTTCAGCTCTAAGCCACCAGGCACTAAGCGGATGCCGATGCAGTTCAGCAGCCTGTTGACGTCTCCGCTCACGGGCCGCTTCTTCCGCTTCGATCTCCGCCTCGGTCCGGGGCTTTGGAACATAGTAGTCGGCTTTGCAAAGTGGGCAACAAGCGCGACGGGCGGTCAGCCAAGGATCAATGCAAGCAGTATGGAACGCATGTCCGCAAGTCAGACCACGAACGTCGTCGGAATCCTCGATGTTATCGATGCAGATTGCGCAAGTGTCACCACAGCTATTGGCCATATCAGCAGGAAGGGCGGGCATAGGCTCGTCGTCGTCATGGTCCTCAGGGTCTGTATCATGTTGAGATGGAACTCGTCGAATTTCTCCAGATGGTCTGGCAGCTGCAGCTTGAGGTTGGGGTTCGGTCTGGTCGGTTGGCAGATCCTGAGACTCACGTTCGGGCGAAGCAGCAGGCTTTGAAGGGTCGGCAACAGGTTCGGGGATCTTAGGCAAGGGAGAAGCTGGAGGCTCGAGCTCGGTTTCCGGACTCTGAGCAATCGGTATAGGTGTTGTTCCGTCCGAGGAAGCGATCCCGCCGGCGGTCGGCAGACCCATGACCTCGCGATTGGCGCGCCACGTTTTGTACTTTGTAACTGGGAACCTCTCATTTACTTCGTCGACCGTCATAAGTTTCTTCTCCCTCCTCCTGCGATGCGGGCGCGCACCGATCGCCTGGAGATCCACCTCATCGACGCCAGCAGTCCGAGCCCGGTTTCTTGCATTGTATCTGAAGCAGTACTTCACACCGACAATGATCCTAAATTGAGTTTGGCAAAGGCGACATGCTTAGAAACACAGATGACAAAGCGATAGTAGATGTAGGGGCGGGGGAGTAAAGTGCGTGAAATTCTTACCACAAGTTTGTAAATACAACGCCGAATCCCAAGGCAACAAAGAACAGGAGAGGCGAGTTTTGAGAGCCACCTCCCCCACCACCTGATGGTGAAGACGAAGGCGTGGGAGCAGCCGTTAAGGTGAGCGAAGGCGTGGCGCTCGCAGGCAAGATGGGCGACAACGTGGTCTCCATGGTTGAGACTGTGCTGAGAAGGGAAAAAGAGAGTCTGGCGATTCTCTACCCTAGAGATTAGATCACTATGCTCTCCTCGAAGAAACAACGAACGATGCCAGTTATCAAGAGCGAATCCGGCGAGGAAGTTGAATTTCCTAGAACCAATGTGAAGGTCCCTTTCGCAGCCGTTGTCATGTGATCGTGATCGCGTCGGGAAACAAGCCGTCGGGAAGGGCAAATGGTGAAGCAGCGAGCTGTCGGATATGGTGTCGGAGTTCTATGTTTGAGGACGAGGGAGGCTAGCGATGGTGTCCAGGGGAGGGTTGAAGACGACGCTGGTAGGAGCGGATGAGAGATGGCCCGGAGAAGGAAGATGTGGGAAGAGGGGAGAAGGTTCAGAGAAAGCGGTGTGCCCAGTGTGTTGGGCTGTGGACTGTGGACTGGGCTGGTTGGTTTTGGCTGACCGGCTGAAACGGAAAGCGTCCGGCAGACGAGAACGCTGCAACAGTAGGGACAAGATACCCGAAAGAATAGAAAAAGATAAAATAAAGAATAAAATCGAGAATAATAAAATATAGAGAAACCAGACGGCAGGACAAGGAGCAGGAGCAGGAGGCCAGGAGAGGTCAGGTCAGTCGGAGAAGACAGACCTCTTCCACCAGCAGCCGGAGAGTCTCGTTAGTGTGATCGCGAGACCCGATCCCAAGGGTAGCACAGGGCGATGGAGAGGAGACGGAAGACAAAGAAGAAGGAGGAGGAGAGGAGGAGGAGGAGGAGGAGAAGGAGGGAGAAGGAGGAGACGATGGAAAAAGAACGACGAGCGGGCCGATGTATTATAATCGTAGTAGCTGCAGTATAAATTAACCACCACCACTACAACTACACAAATAATAATAATATCAGCGACGACAAACCGACCACTAATGTTACCACCGCCGCCAAGGTCCACTTCCACCAAGCGCAGCTGCTCGAGATCGATCTGGCGGATTCCTAATGTCCTGGCGACAGGCAACGTTTCCAGGAGGAACAGTGCGGAATAATACGCAGGATAAGGTCCGCCGTCCGCCAGAAAGTTGACAAAATAACTTTACAGGGTGAATAAATAAAGAACAGCAATGCCAGTGCCCCCAGTTACATACTGCGAGACTCCTGTGGAAACAGAAAGGGAAGAATGCGAAAGGAGAATTAGAAGTGAGGAAGAAAAAGCTTAGTTCTGTTTAAGAAAGAAAAACCAGTTTTACCGCTTCGACGTCTGTGCTGACTTTTCGACCCATCCGTTCGCTTCCCCTTCGCTCGACTGGACGGGATTTCTGGAGGTGGAGGCAAAATCCCAAGCTCCAGAAAAGAGAAAAGCCAAATTCAGGTCAGGTCAAGCAAGGTCCAGGACCTGCTGCTGCGTGCTGCATCGACTCGAGCACAACCGCGCTAGTCAACCTTCCCTAGTGACGCTTTGAAATCCTTTCGAAACCGCTGCCAGACGGCACCCTGCCCAACGAAGCCCAGAATTCCCCCCAGAGTCTGCCCAGGCGAGCCAGACCGACATGTCCGGACGGGCTGGCTGGCTGACTGGCTGGCTGACTGGCTGGGTGTACGGCGTATGTAGGGGCCAGGGGGTACAGTACATGCACCACCGAATATGTGTCTAGACACGAACACCATTTGCTCCCCCTCTCTTCCTTCCTCATGGTCTATTCCCCTTCCCCCAAGGGTAAAAATGCATCGACATGCACCTTGACCTCTTGGGGTTAGCGAATAGGCGAACGCGAACGCTGACGGACACGCCAGAAAACGTGGGCTTGGGATAAAATCGAAAGCGGTTGAAGGCCTTCTTGGCCTCGAAGTAGCCTCCTTGGCCGGCCTTGCCCTGTCTGTCAGGATTAGGAGCCGGTCCCAAGATACGATGCGATACGATTACGATACCGATCCACCAGCGCCCAAAGAAGGCAGCTGGTTGCCAACCCAGGAAAATGCAGATGCCGCTGCAACCCACACTTGCAGCGTCCTGATATGCACAGCCCCGGATCAAGACCTTCTGATATGATATGGTTATCCCGTTTATACATATCTACATGCACGCAGACAGTCTGCAGTCTACATAGACACGTATTGCCTCGAGAGATTGTGCGAATCTAGATGTGATAAGGACATTTGAACAGAACAGCGTGCGAGTTGTCGAGCGAGACTGCTCGTGATAGCACCCCCCGGGGAGGTTTTTTTTTTTT